>CM042137.1:7633642-7688642 GCA_023376005.1 Doryteuthis pealeii
ACAACTGTAAGTATACACAAAGTACAGTACTGTTGAAAGAACAGAGGCAAAATAGACCGAGAAGGTTTTTCTAGATTGTCATGGGACACCCAACGATGTATACAACGAACTCATCCATTCACTAAGGGAGATAATTATGAATTGCTTCCCAACAAATGCATAAATAAATTAATAAATAATACTGCCTACTCACAACAGTTTAAAAAGCCAGAAGCCAGTATTGCGAATGAGTAAACGGTTAAAAAGGAATTTATTCAATTCAAGATAATACCATAAATATTGTTGAAGATGCAAAAAGACTTGCTGCCACTTAATCTTCAGTTATCCCCCGATGTTTCTCTCGCTCTGTCTGTCTGTCTGTCTGTCTGTCTCTGTCTCTCTGTCTGTCTGTCTGTCTGTCTGTCTGTCTGTCTGTCTCTCTCTCTCTCTCTCTCTCTCTCTCTCTCTCTCTCTCTCTCTCTCTCTCTCTCTCTCTCGTTGTTATCGTATTCCAAACATCAACTTCCCAAATATCTAAGCTAAGCCCTCTTTCATCTGTGTGTCATTATAATTCTTTTCTTTTTCTTCTTTACTATCCCCAGCCCTTCTCCCCCCCCCCACACACACATCCAGTGTTGTTTCCCGCTCATTTTACAACCATCTTTTCTTCGTTTCAGATTTCGTTCTCCTCCTCATCATTAATTAAGGTCTTCTTTCTAATCCCATCACTTCGCAACACCAACCCCTTACCCCTTGCTTGTTCTTCTTCATTCTTTCTCATCTTCTTCTTCTCTTTCTATTTCTAATAATCTCTTCCCCAAGCCAACCTCCGTCAGCGTTTTCCTGCTATCCCTCCTCTAACAATAGCGAATTCTTTATAAACAAGACTATTTCACCTGTTGTCTCTTCCTATGTTCTTGTTTCCAGCGAAGGGATGAGGAGATAGAAAGTGACAAAGACACAAGACGAAGGAAGCCATAAGAGACAACCGTTCTTTTTCATCCGCAGCCTATGTTCATTAAATTCGCCTTGTCTCTCCTCATTATGACTGGCTTACTGCCCTCACGCAACCAACCCCCCTAACCTTGGGTCCCCTGGTCCGGGGTCCCCCGTCTTAAGTAATATTCACATCCACTATGTCGCTTTCGGAGTTTGGGTGGGTTCGATTTAAGGATGGGTCCCATGTAGAACAATAAAAGCGGGAAAATAAATCCACGGGCAGTTCTATCTTCCTTACCACCACCATTAATCTTTCCAGCTTTGTTTCCTCGTATTATGTTAGGTATAAAAACAGACACACATTCTCCAGGCCATATGCATTTGTGCTGAGAATGATATATATATATATATATATATATATATATATATATATATATATATATAGAAAGTTTTATAATTTGCTTGAAGCATTGTGTATATATTGGTTTGGAAGTTGATTTTGAAGGCTATCACAATGCAGGTGTAAAGAGAAAATAATAAAGTAACAATAGTGCTGTTTGTTAACCTGTAATTTATCCTTGATATTTCGAGATAAAATATCTTTTTCAGAAGAACACTGAAAAATGCCATAACAAGACGGCAACTACTTCAGTTTCAGTGTTCTTCTGAAATCCTGATGAGACTGTTTACTTTTGAATTGACTTAAAGATATGTGTCCATCAGTCCTTCACATTGCATCTATGGTTAAGTAGTAGGGCAAACTTTACTTTAGCCTTAATTAGGCAACCAGTATAGATGAAGGAATTCAAACTAGCTATACTCTGCTTAAAGATTATCCTTGTGTCAACATAAAGTCTATTGTTGAAAGATTGGGTAAATATGACACTATCATCATCCTGATATATATATATATATATATATATATATATATATATATATATATATAACCATTGCAGTGGATGTTAAGGATGATTAAAAGCAGGGCATTTTAACATTAGAATGTTAAGATTGGTATAGTCCATTTGAGAGCTCAATGTACAATATATATAGCAAAGAAAAGGCTTAAATACCGTTCATATTAGCATTATACATATATATCCACCGATATATATATATATATATATATATATATATATATATATATATACTGTATAATATTATTATATGACAATGTTAGTAATACATAGGTATTGTATATCATTATATGATAATATCAGTAATACACAGATATTTTATAATATTACTATATGAGAATGTTAGTAATATATCTTATTATAATGGAGATTGTGTGTTTGTCTGTCTGTAACCGCAACTATATCTCTGCTCACAATTCCCTTAGTTATTAACGTCACATTCTCCATGATTTTTATTTCTATTTAAAACTCAATCATTAATTAAAATTATTTTACCTTATTAATACCGTTGACTATATCTACACATTAATAACATGCAATTGTATTTAAATATACAACAAAGGAGCGGTTTACAGTGTGAACGGGAAGGCTAATTTGCTTGTTGATATTAAGAATTTGATTTTAATAAATATGTGCTTAGTATTATTGATTTCCAATTGTTAGGTTTTAACTTAATGAATATAAGCAAAAAAACTCTTCCATAAATCTTAAAAGAAATTCATTAACGAGAAGAAATAACTATAAGTTTATTCTTTACTTCCTATTTATGAAATTTTAACAATGAAAGACAGGAGTGATGGAAGAGTAAGTTTCAGTTGTTAGGTTTTTCGATTATACCCCATTCTGTTTCAAATCTTTTATCTGCATTCTTATTTAGTTTTATTAGCCTTTCTAATTCAATATAATATTTTATTACATTAAAACGTAAATACTTGCACCAGAGGGTGCGTATTTTTGCTAGTATATATATAACTATATGAGAATGTTAGTTATACATAGATATTTTATAACATTATTTTGTATATACTAATTAATCTATGGAATTTTCAGGGGTTAGTTAGTGTATATTATTTAACCGCATAACGTCGGCCTCGCTTTAGAAAAATGTACTTTTAAAATTCGTTGCTTAATTAACATCTTAAATACTTCATTCTTACAGGAATAGCAAACCGTTAATGTTTGATAACAATGAGCTTAACGAGCTAATTCTTCGAAAATTATTGAACCAATTCTTATACAATTCAACTACTGCTATGAAACTTTCAGGAACCATTTCTCTTTTTTTCTGAAATCGAGCTTGGATTTTAAGAAATTTTACTCGGTCGAAAAAACCTGAAAAAAGTTACCGGAAATGAAGGCTGAAGTATAATTAGTCCGCTCGTTACTGTTTTATCACAAATGTTAAAGGAATGAATTCAAACTAGTTTCTTGAAATGAAAAAATATTTCACAAAGACTTCATAATTATTGTACATCGGAGATGCAGGGGTTATTTCTGTATTTGCCCAACCCCTCTGCCACAACCAGGATACAATACAAGTTCCCTTCTGAACAGAGTACAACTAGTGTGAATTCAGATTTTTACATTTAGACCGGTTACCATATCAAGTCAGCCCTACTATTTACCCAAAGCTAGAGGGAGAATATTTGGATTCATACCTTTCAAAAGGGTCGGTATTTACCCAACACGTTTGCCACGAGAGGATGGAACACAAGGTTGTTGGTATGGGATATCTAGAAAAGTAAAACTCTGAATTCAAACCGCTTAAAATTGAAGTTGTATCACGTTCTACTGGTGCAGAGGTGTGGGTAAATATATACCATTAGCTAGAGCGAGAATAATCGGATCTATAACTTTCAAATGGGTAGCCATTTACCCAACCCGTTTGCCAAGGGTAGGATGTGATACAAGATCATAAGTATGGGGCATCCAGCGAGGATGTTCCATACTTACGACTCTCTATCCAAAGCAGAACTAGCGTTCGCTTAGGGATTCACGTGATCAGATGAATCTTGGAAAAGAAGTTAGTCACTCAAGCCAGCCAGTTCCCAATGGATTAAATAAAGGGTTCAATTTGAAGTTACGTGAAGGCTTCCAAATTTGATAAGGTTTCTGAATTCAACAAGAAGCACCTGAAGAATGCTGCAGGTTACATCGGCCAAAACATTGTCTATATAACAATAAATATAAGAACAGTCCGAAAAATCTAAATAATAACATCCTGTAAAATCAACCCTCAATAAGATTCAAAGGGTTAAAGACAGTTTTTGTTTTAATCATTTTTATTTTTAATTGATTATTTTTCTGTTTTCTTTCTATGTGATTCTTGAAGGCACTAATCCTGCTGTTGTTATGTTCATGGATATCAACAAATATCTTTTAGTACACACAGTATCAATCAATGTCAGTTTTAATGGATCTGCGAGTCAAATTTGGTAACCATTACATCACAAAAGGACGCCCCACTTTTCCAAAAGATATTACGTCGATGTGAAATGTAAACAGCCTAGTCCAGGATTTGAACAAGCATCGCCCAGTCCATTTCCTACGACCATAACCGTTGGACGACGAGCGCCTTCAAATAGACTAGAAGTCATGTGTCAGTTGTTGAAATAACGTTTCTAGTACAATATGGATTATAATTTAGGTCAGAGAACGAGCAGAAAATCCCTTAGTAAATCCCTTTATGCAAAGTCAGTTTAGTATGATTAAATCCTATAAGTAGTAAGTATCAGTTCAATCCATGTTTAAGATGTAACGTAGGCTTTTCTGATAAGATTAATGAGTTAAAAACATTCAAATCTAGATGTTCAGAATCAGAAGAAAAAAATGAATGATGTATATTTTATATGAGTAATATCTACGATAACCCAGAAGAAAATACACTGTTTTTTTGGGATATATTGCCTCATTTATTCAAGATAATAGTCTTATATTATTAGTTATTTTTTTCCATTTTTTGGTTTATACCAGAAGTGCTGTCACAGAGAATGAAATCAGTGAACCGAGTTCAAATTCGGGCTCAAGCAGTTTGTGTTCACTTTGCAAGTCTTTTTACAAATAGTTACAACTTCTCTATCGCAGTTGGGTTTCTTTATATTTATAAAAAAAGATGTTGAACGTTCAATAATAGGTAGGATCAAGGATCATCCCTTGTTATTTACTGAGTGTAGCATAGTTTGTCAGATGGCTCGAATTATGGTGCACACAGTGAGAATCAATCTGACAAACAATGTTCTTCCATCCTAGCACGCGAGGCGCTCATTTCTTGTTGTTATTATCATGTAACCCGTTTACCAGCTGCAGCACATAATTTGGAGATATGTGCATCATCATGTAGTACGCTTTGTTCTACGAGATACTATAAATGAGAATTTTACTCATCATGTCTAACCAGCAACTGAATAGGTTACTGAGAACATTCCAACTATTATAACATCCGGAAAAAAGCGACAGAATAGCATTAATTATGACTATATATATATATATATATATATATATATATATATATATGTGGGAGTAAATGTGTATATGGATTTAAATGTACGTGTGCATTTGTGTATGTGAATGTGCGTATATATATATATATATATATATATATATATTATATATATATATATATCATTCTTTCACACTAGCATAGAGTATTTCCCGTTTGGATCCCATCTCTGGATTGAATAGATCTGTTCGAACACCTTTATTAATAATTAATAATTAATATATAAAAACTATTATATCAAAATGTATTATTATTAATTCTATAAGATAAAATGGAGTTGTAGATAGGCTTCATATATATATATATATATATATATATATATATATATATATATATATATATAATACGCTTTGGAGTAAAGATCCATAAAAAACTGAAATACTTTGCCACAGCCTAATATAAAATGGGACATAATTTTATGCTTTCTGGGCCCATCATAAAAATGTGCTCACAACATCTCAGCAAAACAATAAACATGTGAATGTACAGTTGTGGAGATTGATTTCTAGTGACAAGTCTGAGTAAAATTGGAGACATATTGACAGATAACGTCTTCAGAACTAACTGGCATATATTACAGAGATCAGTTTTTCGACTCTTGCTTCGATATTCGCACATTGCAGCTGACACTAGTCTCGGACAAAAACTGTTACGCTTACACGTAAAAGATTTTCTAAGAATGATTTCTGAATAACCGAGCCTGGCCAAAGGCCCAATTTTCCTTTTTACCTATTGTCATTTTGAACGCCTTCAATTCTTTCTTTCGGAATGAGGATCGTCAAATGACGAAGATGAATTAAGAAATATTCATAGATGTTGCAATCTTGGGAATAACCGCCACCACCTCCACTGCCTCCGCCGTCGCCGTCGCTGCTTGCCTTTGATTAGAAAATGTTCTATCCATTCCACAACGTCCAATTGTACGGTATTCGCTGGCTGCCAACCCTTCTCTAAACCTTGTCGACTTTATCTTGGAGGATCCTGACCTTCCATCACTACCGACCACTATTCCCCTTCTTTTTCCGATGCATGGATACGATGAATCACCACGAGGAGAACAGAATTATTGTTCAACGTATTGGCTCGGACGTCTGTGAAGCGACGACGATGACAGTGACCGCTGCAATTACGGCTACGGCACAAAAAAGGAAAAAAGAAAAGAAGACGAAGATTGTGACATTTTCTTGGTTTGTAACTGTCCCCATAAACTGGGCTGCTTTTTTTTATTATCTTTCTTTTGTTAGTTCCATGCTTAATCACCTTTTTGTAAATCTCTTTTTTTTATCTTCATCATTATTTTATTAATTCATTTCTTTCATTTTTGTACGCTATTATTCTTTCTATATATTTTCTTTCTTTCTTTTTATTACCTTTTTATTATTAGTGATGATGTTTTATTCTCGTTCATGCCTTTAGATAATTTCCACTGACATCTCCTTATTTTTTTCTCGTTCTTATACAATTCTATACTAAAGGGAATACGAAATCTTCTCGAGATATTTTGATTCAGAAATATGCTGAGTTGAACTAATGCAATAAATTGCTATGCGAAATAGAGTCAAACACTTGTGTAATGCTGTGTTATATAATCGCCGCGCCCAGCACCTATATTTGTGGCCTTGTGCCAGACTTGGAAAAGAACCTTTGGAAAAATGTACTACCGATTATCTTGAGTTGCTGGGTGGTCTTTGAAGAATCACCGAAAAAGGTAGTTAGGATAGATAACATCTCTTTAACGAGAGAAAGCAGACGATAAGTCTGGGATTAAGGAAAAAACAGTCTTCTGGACTCCAAGAAGCCTTTGATGTTTAGGTTAGTGAACTTTGTGTGACCAGAGAGATTGGAACAAAATAGAAAGAATCGAAAGGTCTCGGACGTTCTAGGGTGGAACCTTCTGGAGGATTGTTTAGAAATACTATTTAAGACCCGCGAACAGGATGACAAGGGAGTTGCAGTTGGATTTGAAGTCAGTTGGGTTTGGAGTCTGCGAGCAGAGCAGTTGGTTTGCGTCCGCGTTCGGAGGGGAGAGCCAGGCAGAAATCGGGCCAGTGATCGTATGGAACTGTAGTCGCTAAGGACGATAAGGAGAGGCTAAGAAAAGCTTGTTCACCGAGAAGTTTACTAAGGACTAAAAACTCGCAGTTGAATCCAGTTAAAATACACCTCTTGCTAAGACAGATTATTCGGGGCTCTCTCTCTCTCAAAAGTTGTAGGAACATAATAAACTTTTGAGAAGTTAAATCCAGTGTTATTAGTCTGCTCTATTTACAACGAAAGAAATCATTTTATGAATGGACTCACGATGCAAACAAGATAGTAAAAGTCACTATCGCAAAGAAATCGTACTCATGAATGAAAGTCATTAAAGTGTAAACTTGTCAACACGTCAATTGGCCGTAACGAAGGAGCACGCGGCGTACGCGAAACGTGATACCTTTCCCTTGACCAAAAGAAGTGGGAGAAGATTTTGGGGCTAGCTAAGACTGACTGCTAGACCGGTGTATGTAAACAAACGAAACTCCGTACGTACGAATATACGAGTAGTAGTGCCGAAGAAGGAAAGGCACTAAGGTTAAATACGAACTGGTACCCCAACGTAATAGATCGCTAATTGAAAGCCAATAACGTAACATATAGCTAATTGAGAACCCAATACGTTACATATTGCGATTTGGTGCCTGTGAACCACGAAAGTTCCCGCAAGGACTTGTAAGAACCTGGTTGCCACAAAACACAACGTAGGGACGAGACAGATCGGCCGGAATTTTTTTTTTACGGAAAATAAACGTAAAAGAAAGAGAAAAGAAAAACACCAAACAGAAGAAGAAAAAAAAAACAACGAAAAACAACGAAAATCAACAGGAAAAGTTCTGATACACGGAAAGGAAAAACGAACGAACGGAAACAAAAAAACAAAAAAAAGAACTTTCTATAGACTTTGAAAAAAAAAAAAAAAAGACATTTATTACGGACATAAAAACAAAAAAGAGCAAAGAAAAAAAGAGTCAAAATTGTAACGAGGGACATTTTTGAAAGGAAAAGATTGAATTTTTTATTTACAACAATACGTAAGTACAACTTCCCACTTATTTTTTTTTTGGCCATTTTCTTTTCTTTTCGCTCTCTTGTTTGTTTGATACTTGTTAAATATTATATGATGGAATCACAATTTAGGGAATTACTCCAGACACTTAAAGATGAGTTAATTAATACGGCAAAATCACTGTCAAATACATTGAAAAGTGATTTTTTCTTGCAGCAGATTGAACCGTTAGTTAGTAAGGACGAAAGCAAATTTGAGGTATGGCTCCAAAGTATGGAGAAATATTTTACTTTGATAGATGTTAAAGAAATGGATAAATGTAGGGTAGCACTCATTAGCACGGGAGGAGAAATAGGAAATTTTATATACAAAATTATAGAAGGCAACAAGAGTATTTCATGGATAGGATTGACACAAGTGATTAGGGAATATATTGGGATCACACACTATGCACATTATTACTTAAAGCAATTAGTGAATATTAAACAGTACAGACAGGAGAATGTGCAGAATTACATGTTAAGAATAACAAAACTGATAGATCAGGCCTATTCTAGAGAAGATAAAAATTTAGCGATAGTGCAACAGCAGATTAAGTGCTGTTTTATAGACGGATTAGCGGACCCCGAGGTAAAGGTATTTGTACTTAGAAGTGATCCCCCAACAGTCGAGAGCGCCTATCAATTAGCACTCTCAGAGGATAAACTAAGAGCGAGAGTTAGGACTCCTCCCAATATTGATCCTGCACCGATGGAGATTTGCCATGCTAGAAGGCGCACGGTGCATATCAATGCAATAGGGCATGATAGAAAAGCCCACGCTAGGTGTGATGGCAGGACCGATCATAGAGCGACACATCCAGTAAGAAACAAGTGGATAAGGAATCGACTATGCTGGATATGCAGGTCGAACAAGCATCTGAGGTGGAATTGCCCCCAGAGAAATGCTGAAAAAAGGCGAGTGCCAGTTTATAGACAGCCTCCCGAACGAAATAAAAGACAGACGTACACTATCAGTGCGATAGACTCGACGAATAGGATAGGTTATCAAAAAAATCTTAGAGGAGAAGGGATAAATACGAGGGATAAACCATATAATAGAGGGTTTATGAATAATTTTACGTATAGGAAGATAGATAAGCCAGTGCAACAGTTTAAGAATTGTACTGAAATTGAGAAAAAGCCGGAGAAAACGGCCACACCGAACACAGAACCAAATCCAGTAGAGAAAGTTAGTCCAGATACAAAAACGCCTGTAATTAAAGATGCACCCTCGAAAAATTCTGATACCGAGGAGAGTCCTGGTGACTCTGATAGGGATGATTTTTTCGTGCCCCTCAGAACGCGAAAGATAGCTATGTACAAAGAAATATTAGAAAAGAATAGGAATATGCGTCAGGAGGAGGCAATGTTAGATTCTGTAAGTTGTAAAACGAATTCGCGTGATAAGGTTAGTAGTCAGGCCGAAAAAAAGTTAAAAGACATAGGAAAAGTAGCAACTGATATTAAAATTAAACCTGAAGGAAAGTCTCGAATCGACAGTAAAGAGAAGGATAGATGGCGAGAAAGGAAAAGAAAGGAATTAAAGGACGCCATTTCTGATATTTTCAGCTAGAGAGATAGAAAGTTTACGCAGGACCGAATTAGTTTCACGACCCAGTGGACATGGATACTATTGACGACGATTGTTTTTTTTTCTCCGTATATTTAATTTGAAAAAAAAAAAAAAAAAAAAAAAAAGAGACAGCATTCAATTTTTAAAAATTGTAGATATTGTTTTGTCGCTAGCGGTGATATTCCGCTAGGTGCTGTTGAAATTATTATTATTATTAATGATAATCTGTACCCATAAAAGGTAATTGAAGAATTATGTGAAAATTCTTCCGACGCAATTCTAAGTTTGAGAATAAGAGCGGTCGTAAACATGTTTTGTTTTTATGTCCTATAGTAAATAAATGATTAAATAAAATAAAATAAAATGAAGAGAATACGAATGTGTACAAAATATAGAGAGAGCGAGAGGGAAATGGTTTGGGAAGTTGTACAGGAAAAAGAAAATTTTTTTTTTTTAAAATTTGTTTGATCATTTTAATTTCATGATCAAATTCGCTGTATAATTGATTTTGCTAATGTTGTTGTATTTGTTTTATGATTGTTTTATATTTTGTAAACATGTAGAGAGAGAGAGAGAGGTTAAATAGTGTATTTTAGAAAAAAATCAAAATCAAGAAGAAAGAAAAATGAATGATAATTAGGGCTAGTTTTGAAAATTATATTACATATAATTTTATCGGCGATGATAGGGAGGATTGTTATATAATCGCCGCGCCCAGCACCTATATTTGTGGCCTTGTGCCAGACTTGGAAAAGAACCTTTGGAAAAATGTACTACCGATTATCTTGAGTTGCTGGGTGGTCTTTGAAGAATCACCGAAAAAGGTAGTTAGGATAGATAACATCTCTTTAACGAGAGAAAGCAGACGATAAGTCTGGGATTAAGGAAAAAACAGTCTTCTGGACTCCAAGAAGCCTTTGATGTTTAGGTTAGTGAACTTTGTGTGACCAGAGAGATTGGAACAAAATAGAAAGAATCGAAAGGTCTCGGACGTTCTAGGGTGGAACCTTCTGGAGGATTGTTTAGAAATACTATTTAAGACCCGCGAACAGGATGACAAGGGAGTTGCAGTTGGATTTGAAGTCAGTTGGGTTTGGAGTCTGCGAGCAGAGCAGTTGGTTTGCGTCCGCGTTCGGAGGGGGAGAGCCAGGCAGAAATCGGGCCAGTGATCGTATGGAACTGTAGTCGCTAAGGACGATAAGGAGAGGCTAAGAAAAGCTTGTTCACCGAGAAGTTTACTAAGGACTAAAAACTCGCAGTTGAATCCAGTTAAAATACACCTCTTGCTAAGACAGATTATTCGGGGCTCTCTCTCTCTCAAAAGTTGTAGGAACATAATAAACTTTTGAGAAGTTAAATCCAGTGTTATTAGTCTGCTCTATTTACAACGAAAGAAATCATTTTATGAATGGACTCACGATGCAAACAAGATAGTAAAAGTCACTATCGCAAAGAAATCGTACTCATGAATGAAAGTCATTAAAGTGTAAACTTGTCAACACGTCAATTGGCCGTAACGAAGGAGCACGCGGCGTACGCGAAACGTGATACCTTTCCCTTGACCAAAAGAAGTGGGAGAAGATTTTGGGGCTAGCTAAGACTGACTGCTAGACCGGTGTATGTAAACAAACGAAACTCCGTACGTACGAATATACGAGTAGTAGTGCCGAAGAAGGAAAGGCACTAAGGTTAAATACGAACTGGTACCCCAACGTAATAGATCGCTAATTGAAAGCCAATAACGTAACATATAGCTAATTGAGAACCCAATACGTTACAGCTGCAAATATTTCCAATAATAATCAACAGAATGAATGACGTTGGGTAAAGTATGACGGACAGGAGTTGTGCAAGATATGAAATACTAAATAATCCCTTGGTTTACAAAACAAATATGGTATAGAAATATGGTATAGTTGTTCCAACATGAAATAAAAAGTTTTTGTGGATTCTGGATTCTGGATTCTAGTTTTTCACTGTCGCCCAAATTTATTTGTTTACTCTGTACACACAAAAACACGTATCATTTTCTGTATCTTGATTATTAATCTAATATCGTATACAGATACGCCCATAAACAAATCTGCCCTGTCGGCTGGGTCCTGTAGAATACAGCGACTGCACCTCTACAGAGTGATAAAATACACGCAATGGGGCTATACGTTAGCCGTGGGTGGTGACCTTAAGGACGGAATCCTGCTGGCCGCTCAGTCATTTACATACAACACTCCACTTTGGACCTTACTTCGGCTAAATGGGTGGTCGGAGGGGCTCCCTGTAATTAATCGACTGGTCACGTCATGCCCTAGTTCCTATACGATTGTCCCATCCCTATTACCCTTATGGCAATTTTTCATCATATGTGCTAGAAGGCGGTGGCTGAGGGTCTTGTCCTGGGTATGATGTTAAACTGCATCTAATGGTGAAGTTTCAATTCTGGTGCTCTGGGGAGTGAAGTACCCCTTCATCGCTCTTACTCCCAGGTATCCTCTGACCCGGAGTGGTAGTACCTGTTAGGATCCTATGGGTTAACTAGGAAAGATGAGTTTTTAAAAATGTATTTAAAGAGATTGAGTTGAATACCAAACAGGAATCCATAAGACAAACGTCTTCGGCATAAAATAATCCAACAAGGTTTGACATGCCGTAAAATCAAACTAAGCAACTAAATCAATTATTTCTTTCGCCTTTTTTTGTCTTTTTGTCTTTTTTTTTCTTAATCGTTCTGATCTTTCTTTATCCATTGTAAGTACCAACTCGAAATGAGTCGATTCTACCGTGAAAAGTAGAACGACAATTGATTTGACGGCTAATTACTATTGTGGTCTCCGCTCGTCGCTTAATATGGCAAAAGAGGCAAAACGGGTGGTTATTGCGTCTCCCACCCGTATTCACGGACCTATTCCTCATCATATCGCAATTTCTCTATCAACCTCAAACCCAACCCAAGAACACATCATAATTCTCCATCTTTTTCATCTTGGCTTCATCCAACGTTAATCACTTCACTCAATGACGTCATCTCCCTATTGCTAATCGAATCAGATGCTGTCGTCGCTATGAGACCAAATTGTTTTGATTCCGTATCATCAGCATCATCATCATCATCCTAGCATACCGACAGCACGGATTCCATTGACTCAGTCTCTCTGTCTCGCTGTCTCGCTTTCTGTTGAATACCCAACAAGAATCCATAAGATAAAACTTATTCAGCTTAAAATAACCCAACAAGGATTGACATACCGTAAAATCCAACAAACCAAACCAAACCAAATTAATCATGTCTTTAATCTTTTTTTGTCTTTTTGTCTCTGTCTGCCTTTGTCTATCTCTGTCTTCCCCTCTTCTCTCTCTCTCTCTCTCTCTCTCTCTCTCTCTATATATATATATATATATATATATATATATATATATATAGTGTGAACAAAAAGTATTAAGACAATCAGGAATATTTCTTGTATGTTGTTTATTGACATGCCGTAAAATCTAACAAACCAAACCAAATATATATATATATATATATATATATATATATATGTGTGTGTGTGTGTGTGTGTGTGTGTGTGTAACTATCCGCCCCTACCGGTTATCAGTCTTGGCAAGTCCCCAAGACGGCATCCAGCGTCCGTACAGAGCTCATGAATGTAAATTGTTGCTGGTCAGATAACACTGTTGAGTCCATAAAAGAATGTCGCTTTTGAGTTCGTCCTTAATTTCCCAGCAGTGTCCAGACTGTGTTTCCCGCCTTATTTGGATAGTATGTGAGATGGGAGTTAAGTGGTCGTACATCTGCTCTTTTTATATACCGCTTCCAGGATTTGTTTAAAACAACACGCAGTATCCTGGTGTCGTTTTCAAGTAGAGTTTTCTCCTAGCGTGCCCTTAACGTACAAGTGGTGCAGCCATATAATAGTGCTGACATGGCTACAGATTGGAAGGATTCACGTTTTATTTCATCAGAGAGATCAGATTTCAAAATAGTCATTAACTGTGAATGACAATCCATGCCTTTAATATGCGTGTGTTGACATCGTTTTCCGTAAATGAGATATAGCTACCGAGGTATATGAACTGGTCTACAAATTTAAGAAGCTACCACTAAATGGGTATATATATATATATATATATATATATATATATATATATATATATATATATATATATATAATTATTATTGTTTGGAATTTATGAAGCATTGCGTGTGAAATATAAGACATTTTTTTGTTAAGTTTCGTTTTATTTCGTAATATTTCGGGGATGTTTATACCCCTTCTTCAGAACAAATAGAATTTTTTTTTTTTGGCATCGATATATATTCTTTATTGATGTTGATATCATCATCTCAGTGACCTCGTTGGGTGGTCTGGGGACGGTCGCTCTTAGTGACCTCCTTGATTCCTTTTTGCTACTACTCGTTTGTATGTTTTTTGCGGGTGCCTGTCTGTGTTTTATGTGTCGACATGCTTATTGATATGTCTGGGCTGTCTTCATTGTCCATGTTGATGTTTTTTTGTGATTCTCCGAGATTGTGTGATCGCCTTTCGTGCCTTATATATATATATATATATATATATATATATATATATATATATATACTCATCCACAGACACGTGTTTCGACTTATCAAGTCTCTTAAGTGTGGCAAGACATTTGTAAGCTATCTACAGTCGGAATTGAAATTAAGCTGTCATCACTTACAGAAGGAAAAGGGGATTTTTAGCTGTTTTAATACACACATCGCTTTGTCTGTAAAGGCCGTCATAGAATGCTCCATCACTTAAATATAGGAGAGCGTCGCGTTTACGCTTGAGTTGGCGGCTGTCAGCGAAAACCCCCTCAAGAGTGCTCAATCCTAGGGGGATGGGGCGCATATATATATATATATATATATATATATATATATATATATATATAAACGTTATGTAAAGGTTTGAACTCAGGACCCTCATACATGTTTTTATGCGATGTGATCAGCAGGGGTTAGATGACTGGACATAATAAATCTTCGTTTTTGTATTAGGGTTCTTTTTCTTTCTACTTCCTATGTTGGATTAAAGCGAGGCTACTCTCAACCATAATGTTTTTCTCCTCATACATCTACTCCTCACTAGGTCGTACCATCGTGGTGTAGTGGTTAGCAAGCTAGTCACGCAGATACATTATTACTGAATAGCGAGTTCATTCCGTGCTGAGTACCCCATAATTGCGACCTTGTGTCCCATCCATTCGAAATTGGGTGATCCGTGTTTTTTGTTTTGTTTTTTTTGTCTTGTTTTTTCCAAATCTAAGAGAATTTTATGCGTTTTATTTTCATTTTTTATTTTCTGTTTGGTGCAAATACTATTTCATAACCTTGTTATTATTATCATTATTTCACTCCATTCGAGTTTTTTACACCTGCCATAGCCGCTGGTTCACTGGAGGCTGAGTGACAGCAAGTCTCCTCAGGTCTCCAGGACTCTTCTGAGCATCCGAGCCGATCTCAACAATGCTGTAGTCTGGATGGTCTCGATTCTTCCTCTGATTTCTAATTCATCCAGACTCTTTTCCAGACCCCTGGGGATTGTTCAAAAAGCCCCAATTACAATTGGTACGACTTTCCCCCTTATGTTCCACAGTTTTCTCAGTTCTCTGGCAAGGTCCAAGTATTTGTCGATCTTTTCACCCTCTTTCATTTTCACTCTGTGATCGACCGGGACGGCAAAATCCACGAGATGACAAGTCTTCCCCTTCTTGTCAATCAAAACTAGGTTTGATATCCTGGCCGGGGTTAGGTGAGCTGTCTGTACCACATAGTCCCAGAGAATTCTGTGTGTGTCTCATTCTCATTCAAGCTTGTGCATATACCATTAGTTGAATGGTGAAAATTGAATTTCTTGCATATCATTATGAGTTTTTTACATCAGCGTTAGCTGATGGCCTTTCACTGGAGTCTGAGTGGCAACAAGTCTCCTCAGGTCTCTAGGACTCTTCTGAGTATTCTGGCAGATTGCAGCGGTGCAGTATTCTGAATGGTCTCGATTCTCCCTCTGATTTCCAGACTTTCCAAACTTTTTTCCAATCTTTTTGGGACCGTTCCAAGTGCACCGACTACAATTGGTATGACTTTCACTTTCATATTCCATAAATTTTTCAGTTCTCTGGCAAGGTCCAGGCATTTGTCCATTTTTTCGTTTTCCTTTAGCTTCAACCTGTGATCTGCTGGAACTGCAAAATCCACCAGTTGACAAGTTCTTTCTTTTTTTGTTAATAAACACTAGGTCTGGTCTTCTTACTGGGATAAGGTCATCAGTTTTTATCTCAAAGTCCCAGAGAATTTTATGCGTTTCGTTCTCAAGAACATATTCTGGTTTATGCATATGCCATTTTGTTGTATGGTCAAAATTTAATTTTTTGCATTATTCCCAGTGGATCACCTTTCCAACCCAGTCGTGTCTAATTTCGAGCTCCCATTGTGCTAGTTTGCTACATTCGCATAGTACATGGTTTAGAGTCTCATCTCTGTCAACCGCATAGTCTACATTTACTATTTTGTTGGGTCTTATCAATTTTTGCTTTGATATAGTTTGTCCTAATGGCATTATTCTGTGCAGCAATTATTAGTGATTAAGTTTCTCCTTTGAGGTTTCCTTTTTCAGTTTTTTTCATGTGCAACCTCTCCGATTTGTCGTTTGAAGTGTCCATATAATTGTTTTTCTTCCCATTTTTGTTTTCTAATTTCTGTTGTTTTTCTGTTTGTCCATATATCACATCTACTTTTGTTGGCTGCCATAAGTAATCTGTCTTTGCTCTTTTTTGTGTAGTCTTCGAGTTGTTGGATTGTAGCCTCTACGCAGTCCTCTATGTTGGCAAGACCTCTCCCCCCCTTCTTTCTTGATACATAGAGTCTATCTCTATCGTCTAGAGCCTTGTGCATGGTCATAAATTTTCTGGTCCTTTGCTCAATCTGTCTGAGTTCTTCTTTTGTCCATTTTGAGAATGGTCCTGAGTATCTTATAATGGGGACAGCCCAGGTATTAATTCCTTTGATCAGATTTCTGCTGTTGTGTTTGGTTTCTAGGAGTTTTCTTGTTCTCCTCAGGTATTCTTTTTTAACTTTTCCTTTTATTTCTGCTTGCTTGATATTGTCCGCTTCTAAAATTCCTAAGTATTTGTAACTTTCATTTTCATCAAGTGATTTTATAGTGTCCTGATTTGGCAGCTGTATTCTGTCCATTAATTTTCTTTCACCCCGTTTTATTACTAGCATAGCACATTTTTCAATTCCGCATTCCATCCCTATATCCTGGCTATATATTCTAATAGTTTGTACTAGGGTTTCCAATTCTTTTTCATTTTTTGCAAACATGTTAATGTCATCCATGTACATAAGGTGGTTTATCTTTTCTTGTGATTTAGTGAATTTGTACCCCTGTACAATTTTTAAGTATATGATTATTATTATTATGTGAGTTTTTCACACCATCTTTAGCTGATGGTATTTCACTGAAGTCTGGATGATAACAAGTCTCCTCAATCTCCAGGACTCTTCTGGATATTCTAGCTGATTTCAGCAATGATTTTTTCTGGATGGTTTCAATTCTTCCTCTGAATTTCAGTTCCTCCAGTCTTTTTTTTTTTCAAGCTTTTGGGACTACAATTGGTATAAATTTCACCGTCATATTCCACAGCTTTTTCAATTCTCTGGCTAGGTCCAAGTATTTGTCTATCTTTTCGTTTTCCTTCATCTTCACCCTGTCATCTGCTGGAACGACAAAAACTACCAGATGACAAGTTCCCTTTTTTCTTTTGGAATCAGTACTATATCTGGTCTCTGACCGGGATTAGATGATCCGTATTTACCTCGAAGTCCCACAGACTGTTGTGTATCTCATTCTTCAGGACAGATTCAGGCATATACCATTTAGTTGTATGGTGAAAATTTAATTTTTGTACAATTCCCAGTGAATCACCTTTCCCACCCAGTCGTGCCTAGTTTGTAATGTCTATGTGCTATTATTATTATTATTATTATTATTATTATTATTATTATTATTATTATTATTATTATGTTCTTGTTCTTGTTCTAGTTCTTGTTCTTGTTGAATTTAGTTTTCAGCTTTACTTTCGCTTTACAATCAGAATTAGTTATGATATCCGTTTTATGTATTTATGCTTTATGTTGTTTTGCTATTTTTTGTTGTTGTTTTATATGGCCCTTTTTGGGTGTTTCTTTTCCATTCACATTGATAGTACTCTTCTAAGGAGATGAGCAGTTACGCAAAGTGCATTTTTGTTTGTTTTATATGTCATAAACGCTGGAACTTCCAGATATCTTTTAAATGTATTCATCTGTCACTTTCTTTCTTTCTTTATTTCTTTCTTCTTCTTCTTCTTCTTCTTCTTCTTCTTCTTCTTCTTATTATTATTATTATTATTATTATTATTATTATTATTATTATAAACTTCATACAATAACTGCTGTTTACACAGTAGCATTGCAACCAACAAAGCATTCATAAGATGATAACTCCGGATTCAGGCATGGTTTCGGGGCCGAAGCATCATTACCACTAACCCAGAGCGTCCAATACCACCAGACTTTGTTAGTTTGATGTCACACTGTAGGATTGTCATATCCATGCTGGTGCGGTTAGAGCTTTATTCTGGATCTTTTTGGCGTATTTCCTCTTGTCTGTTGGAGAAAGTCCAAGTTTAGTCATAAATGTCAAGGTTGAGTTAGTAATAAATCCTCGGTATCCGACTTCGATAGGAAATACATCCGTTATCCATCCATTTCTGACGTTTTTTTTTTCGTTGATCTTCATATTTTTCCAACTTAGGCTGATGTGCCCAGTCAAAACCTTCCTCAAAAGTGACTGTTTATTCAACCATGAAAACTTTTTTTGATCCACAGACCAGATGACAATATCAGGATGCTGGGCCGTTAATGCTATTTCTGTTGGAAATACGAGATGATATTCTAAATCACATACAATGCGCCAGCCATGCAGCCATCAAACAATGACGAAATGTGCCTATTTTTACTTCGAAACGTTTCCTTCTTTGACGAAATGTATTTCGTTGTTGATGTTATTAACAACTTTATTTGCAGTCTCACAACATATCTTCGACGCTTGCGCAAAAATCTCGAGGACTTCATTGTGCCTCCACGTGTAGCTTCTTAGAGCATACGCGCATCCCGTGAGAATATGTTTCAGGCAAGCAGTTTTCTCACATGCTCTGCATAAGTCGGGCATAGCTAACCCCAGACGTGTAGGTTAACTGGTGTTGGTAAAGAGTCGTAGACAGACTTTGTCAGGAAACTTAACTTTTAGGCTCCATAAATTATTATTATTATTATTATTATTATTATTATTATTATTATTATTATTTGCGTAAACCTACAAGAGCTCTTTACAGATATTTATCCACACTATTCCTACATTCCGTGCTGTTTTGTTTGTTTTTTTGTTTTTTTTTGTTTTTTTTTTTTTTTGGGGGGGGACAGTATTTCCACTTTTAAAAATGGTAGATCAGATCAACCAATCGCTTTGATGTTCGTCCTCTGAATCCAAAAATTAACGAATATCCTTTCATTAACCCATTCATTAATCAAATATTAATGTGTGCTCATGGAATGATGCTCACTCTTCTGCATTTTGTCACTCTTATCTCACCATATACCCAGAGTCATATCTGGATAAAACTAGCAATTGGGATGAATAGCGTTATTTAACAACAGCTGATATATCTAATAACAGGAGACATAAAAAATTAGCCCCCCATCACCACAATGATCTATAATTACGTTATTAAGTGAACTCAATATTTATGATGAATTTACCATATTTTGTTGGGTGTGTACCCAGCACACCTAGAATCCCAACCCCTGGTGTGTATGGATATATGCAACTTGACTGGATAATTTATCGTTAAGAACTTAATATTGAAAATCCATTCGTTCCTGGTTGACTGCTCCATGAATGGGAACTTATCTCATAGTTGTATGTTTAGTTTCTTTTTTTTTGGGGGGGGGGGTTACGGCATGTCAACCCTTTGGATGATTTAGATTATTCGGACTATTGTCCTCATCCTCGCACTTTATTCAATTCACGGGGTAGACTGTCCTTATTCCATTAACGATGACTGGGTACAAGTGTTAAGCTGTCGCCCTTGGCCAGGATTGAACATGCAGCCTAAAGATAACTGTATTAACTCAACGCCTATATCTACTAAACCATGTGTCCAATTGGACCTAACCCTTAGATAAATGTTGGGTTATTTTATATAACTGTGTGCAAACAAATGATTATTATTAAATTTAAAATAATTTCTTTAAACCATACAATTGTGTACGAAATATTAGTATTAGATAGGAATATTCGAAACCATATAATTGTGTGCATTTATTTGTATTAGATAGGAATACTTGATATCATATAACTGTTCAAAAATATTCTTAACATGTACCTACGTTTGCTAAAATAGCAGTTTTTACTCACTGATGTTGACACTATTTTTATTGCATTAGTTTTGACACTATTGCTGGTACACGTAGTGGGTCAGTAATCTACAAAACCTCTGTGGTATAATATAATACCAACACGTGTACGGCAATGGTAAACTGATTGTGTTACGTGTTTGTACACTTTTGTGTATTTATCCGTGATGTATTTATGATCCGTGTCTATTTCATACAATATTATATAATAGTAATATGAAAGTAAGTAAACAAACAATGTGTTTATTTTTTTATATGGCCTTTTTAGCCGACAATTTTTTGGGGATATGTGCTTAATTGAAGTCATACCTAATTTTGAAAATTAATTAGTTAATAATTCATTAATTTTAGGCGGGTATATATGTTCAAATGTAAATTTGCTAAACAAATCGAGAACATGTCAATCCTGTATGTACATTTCGACCAATTAGGTCTCATCAGCAAGGTTATAGATGCCCGCCTAAAATTCATTAATTATTAACTAATTAATTTTCAAAATTAGGTATGACTTCAATTAAGCACATATCCTCCAATAATAGTAATATGTAATATAAAAATGATTTGCAACAGGTTATCAGTTATATGAATAAATCAATAAATACAAGCGTGTGCGTGCGTGCGTGCGTGTGTGTGTTTATTTGTCTGTGAATAGATTCCTTGTTTTTGTTTTTTCAATGTTATATCACTTTTTTATATAATTGATTTGGAATTTGCTAATGTGGTTTGGAGTCCAAGACTAATCAAGGACATAAAACTCATTGAGGGAGTTCAAAGGAGAGCTACTAAAGTAATGAATGATTTAAAAAAAACATTTTGCATGAAGAAAGACTTAGGAACATTAACTTACCAAGTTTTATTTATCGACGTACAAGAGGGGATATGATTGAAGTCTATAAATATACACATGGATTTTATTTAAGGAACTTTGATCTACTAAACATTGCTCAAAATATCCATACCAGGGGTCATAAATTAAAACTCTTTAAAAAAATATTTGTAAAGCAAATGCCCGACAAAATTATTTTAGTAACAGAGTGGTGAATACATGGAATAAACTACCATCATCAATAGTGAATGCCCCATCTCTAAACTCCTTTAAGGCAATGTTAGATAATCTGTGGAAAGAGTATAAATATTCTGTGGAATTAAGATGAATGTTTATAAGGAATAGCTGACAGGTCTCAGACCTAATATACTAGCTGAAAAGATATTATTATTATTATTATTATTATTATTATTATTATTATTATTATTTATAAAATTTCTAGTTATAACATAATTTTTCATTGTTTCCACCTTCTTTGAGTAGTATATGTAGATACTGCAATGTTATTATGAAAGTATATATAATCTAAGTATTGTTTTAAAAAGGAAATGAAATATTTGCTATAGTACATATATGTACTGCAAGGTACATCAGTATTATACATATTGGTAGATATGTGTACCAGTACGTAGTTAACGTGTTAATGACATAACCTTCGTGAGTTATTCAATGTCAAAGTTACAATTGCTGAAGAAACTTTTACATATCATTAAACCAAACCATCCACGGGAAGAATGTGACAAAATGTTTTAACGAGGGGACGGTTTAGCTCAGTCGGTAGAGCGTCAGACTATGAACCACAAGGTTCTGGGTTTGATACTGGCGCTCGACAACTCAGCGTATGAGTAGCACGGGGATCTGAGCGGTAAAGTGAGAAGCTGATGGTATACACCGAAAACAATCTCCTTGGTCTAGTGCTAGTGAAAATAGGATAGACTCCCCCGCTGTTTAGCTGATACCGACCTTAAGCCGCCCCGACGACTTTACTTACAGCTAGTTTAAATTCAGAGTTTTCCTAGTCCTAGACCAATTGCCGTACCAAGGTTACAGAACTCAGACTGTCCTACTATTTAATCACTGTTTTGGGGATAAGATGTGTATTCGTGCTTTTCCTTTGGGCACGAAAAGAAACGCAGACAACCTCGTCCATGATTTGAACTCTGGTCGCTGTATCCACTTCTTAAGATGATAGCCATTACACCATTCCTTTCTTTTTGTATGTGTACGCATGTAAATATGCAGACGTAGTTCTGCGTATATATTTCTGTATATGTGTGTGTGTGTGTGTGTGTGTGTGTGTGTGTGTAGATTCGTAAGTTTGTAGGAGCAGGTATGCCGTTTATTTATTCCGTGCTATTTTGTTTGACTTTGTCGTTAAAATATTTTCCTGTGACAAATTAGTTAAATGGAAGTGTACAGAGGTGGGAGGTGGCTAAAAGAAAAGAAAAGAAAAAGACGTTGCTAATTTCGTGGTGACAATGAGGATGAAGTATCTTCTCATTAAAAATGTCCACACAGCTTAGGTGGCAGGTTGAGCCCAAAGATCAGATTAAAAAAATTATATAGTAAAAAAAACAAAAAAACGCACAAACAATAATGATAAAAACAAAGAGAAATGAATGACATCGCAGACAAACAAGACCATCATAATAAAATTTAAAGAAAAAAATAATAATTAAATTTAACAGTTTTGTCCGATGCCCGGGGGAGATGGAAGAAAATGAAACAATCGGTATTTCCAACTTTAGATGGTGTTGAGCGTAGAGGTGAATTATCTTCACTTTTCTTATTTTATTTTTTTATTTTTTGTGGGGGGTGCGAGCGGGAGATGTCAAGAGTAAAAAAAAATTTGAAAACGAATCTAATTATAATTCTCAATTGAATGACTTTTACAAAAAAAAAAAAATCTTGCTTTGTTTTTAAATGCTCAGCCGTTTTCGTCCGGTTCTTATTATTTCCATCTTCTCTTCTTCTTATGATGGAGATTATGTGTCTGTCTGTCTATAACGAAAACTACGTCGCTATAATATGTTCTATTTGTCTCAAGTACTACACTCACTACCGATGTCATAAATCCCTTAGTTATTTACGTTATAACTGCTCACCAGTTTTTGTCCAATTCTTTTTCTACTTCCCACCGACACTTCTTCTTATTATAATAATGTCTGTTTTTCTGTCTGTCTGTAACCAAAACTATGTCACTGCAATATTTGCTATTCCTCTCGAGCACTACAGTCACTACCGATGTCACAATTTCCTTAGTTATTTACGTTATATTCTCAATGATCATTAAATAATCGATCTATTTCTCTGAATGTTTGAGATTAGGCTTGATGATTAGTATTATCTGCGTTATTCTGAGTAGCGAGAGTAACATAGAAAAATAATTAACACAACTCCTACCCCAGCTATGGTTAGCGGAATGAGAACAGGATACCCCCGAGGACTGAATAAAGGGTTAGGTTCAAAGTTCCGTGATGGCCCCCGATTACGACAAGAAAGTTCCTGAGTTCGAAAAGAATGTTGCCGAGTCCGAGAAGGTTCCCGAGTCCGACAAGAAATACCTGAAGAAAGCCGGAGGGTATAAAAGCCGAAACGTTGTACAAATAACAATAAAGATGAGGACAATAGTCCGAATAACGCAGATACTAATAATAATCGATCTTTTGTAAATTACTTTAATTCATATCCAAGTACATGCTAAAATACACCTAAACATGGTAACAGTTTTCTTCTGTTAGTTTTATTTTGTTATGTGATGAAGTAAGGGGATAATAGTTTCTCCAAGTGGTCACTCACTCTCTTTGTTTTTGTTAAAACTCATGTTACATGACCGTAATAATGGAGTTTATAAATCTGTCTGTCTGTAACCAAAATCACGTCAATACCCACGACACAATTCCCTTAGTTATTTAGGTTTATTCTGAATGATTTTTAAATAACAATTATTTAATCTTAATTAATTTCTCATTAATCAACGACTAGCGGGTACCCAGCGTTGTCTGGGTATAAGAAAGGTTAGCCTCGAAGATCCATTGATTGTTTTGTTTTTCCACAATTGATTTGTTTATGTTTTAATCCCGAAGACCACCAATGACTTTCCCTTTTCTTACTCTTCAAATCCTAATTTTTAAATATATTCACAAATATAAATAAACTCTCTTCTTTTATTTTTGCACAAAAAGCAAGCTCTGATGATAGTGAATGTGTACATATATTTACTAAGGCATTAATTGTTTTAATTTGGCATTTTCCTCCGGACATACATGCATACACACTGTTTTTGCCTCAAAACAATTAATTCCCTTAAAATCTTGTGGGTTATATATCCCTAAGCCAAAAAGCTTTACATAGTATATGGTGTAGATAATTTGGATACTGGGTTTAACAAAACCTGTTTTATTAAATAATTACTCGATGTTATTGATTTATAATATTATTGTTTTATTCTCAAACGTATCAAAAGTAATCTTATGTATAATTTTATAGAGAAATCAATTAAACTAACAAAAATAAGTGTAATCTTTTATATTCTTTCTTATTTAGTTTTGTTAGTCTTTCTAATTCAATATTATATTTCATTAGATTAAAACTTAAATACTTGCACCCGGCGGAGGAGCATATTTTTGCAAGTTGAGATAAACAACGTTATCTTCATTTTTCTGCAATATGTGTCTGATAATCCTCATCATTTCATCCAACTCCCCCACCACATTTTTTCCTACCCGCTCACCAACTAGTCTTTTCCCCCACCGTGCATACTCCCTCACCATATTATCTTCCTTTATCTTGCTCTCCACCAAGGCTTTGCTTTCCTTCCTCCTCCTCAACACCTTGTCTTCCTACTCCTCCCTCAACAACTTGTTCTCCTCTCGCTCATCAATTTATACTCCTATTCTTTCTTTGCATGTTCCTCCTCGTTCTCTCTGTTCCTTATAACTCTCCTCCCATTTCCTCACTCATTATATTGCTCTCTTTCTCCTACTTGTCTCAATTCCCCCTCCCTTAGCTTTTCTTTCTTCATTGCACTTTCCACTTCCTCCCACGTAACCTCTTCCTTTATATTTTCTTTCAAAGTTCCTTTGTTTGTCCTTGTACTTTTAATCATCAATTGTCCTTAACTAGTTCCAAGTTAAACTAACAAGAATAAGTGTAATCTTTTATAGGCATTCTTATTTAGTTTCGTTAGTCTTTTTAATTATAATATTATATTTCATTACATTAAAATTTAAATACTTGCGACCGGCGGAGAAGCATATTTCCTCGTCTGGAGAAATGTTTTAGTGACTTTTTAAATAGTTTCAAAAGTGTGTATATATATATATATATATATATATATATATATATATATATATATATATATTGGTTTGGAGGTTGATTTTGAAGGCCATCACAATGCAGGTGTAAAGAAAAAATAATAAGGCAACAATGGTGTTGTGTTTTGACCTGTATTTTATTATTGAATTTTCGAGATAAAATCTCTCTTTCAGAAGATCACTGGAACTGAAGTCGTCTTGCTATGGCATTTCTAATTAAATGATTTTTTTTTTTTCATTTTTTTTTTTTTTTCATTTATCTAGAAATGCCATAACAAGACAACTTCAGTTCAGTGATCTTCTGAAAAAGAGTTTTTTTTTTTTTTTTTAGTTTTTCTTTTTTTT
Source organism: Doryteuthis pealeii (assembly GCA_023376005.1). Lineage (NCBI taxonomy): Eukaryota > Metazoa > Mollusca > Cephalopoda > Myopsida > Loliginidae > Doryteuthis > Doryteuthis pealeii. The sequence goes on from CM042137.1 coordinate 7,659,601, forward strand.
CTTTTGTATTTTTTATTGTTTTAAATCCAGACAGGAAAATGAAATTAATATAAATTTTTAAAATTAAAAAAAATTTAAATTTCTGGAAATAATGTAAAGTCTTTCTTCACCAAAAATCTTTTATTTTCAACAATGAATAGTTTATTGCTAACAGTGAAGTCACCAGTTCCCGCCTGATCACCTCAAGTTAAAAAAGAGAGAGAGCAATGGCTGACCACTTCGAACAGCAGGTACTGCTGATAACCTGAGGCATATGGACCAGACTTAGTAAATAACAACAATGAATAGTTTCGTCTTCTGCGTCTTTAAAAAAAATCTTCTATTCTTTTCTTTTCGCAGTGTTAGAAGAAAGTACGTGTACGACGATGTATACTACAAATAGTTGTTCTTCCTAAAAAATACAATGTGAGGTTTTATCCAGTTAAAGGAAATAGTGGAATTTGACATTTTCAGGGATGGTCTATTGTCTGGGATAGTTGGCTGTTAAGCAAGTATGTCATGCATCATGAGTAAATAAGTGTAGGTGTACCATTATTCATGAACTCAGAGAGGCGTGAAAATCTCTGGAAATGAATGGCTCTTCTCATGCATATAGAAACCATACAAGATTACTGATGCATCGAGATATTGTAGTCATTTTGCTGTCAACAAGAAAGAATGAAACGCATGCCCGTCTATATAATAAACAATGACTTTTCATCAGATTTTTCTTTTGCTAAATGTCTATTCGAAACTTCAACAAGGATGATAGTGTAGTAAACGTTTACTCAATTCCTCAGTTTGAATTCTGTTAAACTTCTGCTAGACCAATTACTTCATTATCATCAGGTCATGAATGTCAGCACGAATACCTATGGTCTCTCTCTCTCTCTCTCTCTCTCTCTCTCTCTCTCTCTCTCTCTCTCTCTCTCTCTCTCTCTCTCTTTCACACACACACACACATACATACATACATACACTCCCTCACACACACTTTCTCTCTCTCTCTCTCTCTCTTTCACACACACACACACACACATCCATACATACATACACTCCCTCACACCCCACCCACCCACACACACACACACTCTCTCTCTCTCTCTCTCTCTCTCTCTCTCTCTCTCTCTCTCTCTCTCTCTCTCTTTCTTTCTAGGGCGCACGCAACATGTCCCTATCAGTTATTCTTCGTGGCACGTCTTCCGTACGGCATACAGAATCTGAACAGAGCTATTTAATGTAGTTTTTGCTGATTAGCACAACTACACATGACCCTCTCTCTCTCTCTCTCTCTCTCTCTCTCTCTCTCTCTCTCTCTACCAATCAGTTATGGTCCATACCCTGTCTTCCGCACGGCATCCAGAATCTGCACAGAGGGGATTGATGTTGATTTTTTTCTGGACAGCCAACACAGTATCCAGAATGTCTTGTTCGTCTTAGATGGTTTGTGAGATAGGAGGCAAGTGACCGTACAGTAGCTTTTTATGGGTGCTGCTGCTAAGATTTGTTCAGAGTAGTACGCAGCATTCCTGTCTAGTTTCCATGATGGTGCAGAGATTATAGGGTAGTATTTACCCAATCCCTCTGCCACGGGTGGGATGTGACAGAAGGTCAGTATTGAAACGAAATAAAGCTGGTTCGAATTCAGTCTTTCTTCTATAGAGGTGGCTTAACCAGGGCTAAAGAACCCAGTCTTCCCTACTAGTTACCCATAGCTGGCGAGAGAATAGATAGATTCATGCCTTTTCCAAGCGCATTTACACAAAGTGAAACACAAACAACCTCGTCCAGGATTTAAATTTGCTTCACCAATTCCATATAATTTACAATAACCATTACGCAAGAGATCGTTGATGATGGATGCTCGGTTTTCGGGAGGGACGCAACAAAATGTTCTTGTATTAATTATCCAATCCATGTGCCACGGGCTGGATGTGAGTTAAGTGAAGTAAACCTGGTTTGAATTCAGAGTTTTCCATCTCTGACTGGTTGCAGTACCAAGGCTAGAAAACCCTGTCTATCTTACTAATTACCTGTAGATGTAAAGCATTAACGCAGTGAAACGGAAATAGTCTCGTCCAAAATTTGAACTCTAGTCACCAATTCCATTTCTCTCGACGATAATCGTTACGATGAGTGCGTCTCCTTACGCATAGATGTGAATTGCAATAAGCAGGGAACTCGTTATTTAATCTGTAAAGGAGCTTGTACGAATCAAGGTAAAACTGAACGAGATGTAGAAGCAAGATATGATACTCATCTTCTCAAGGTTTCAAGCTAGCGTTCAGTTGGCAGACAATGGTAGGCAGGCTGTAAGTAAATACAGACCCTGTATCCACTCCCATAACATAGTCATATATATACCAATCCTACCACACGAGCAGCATGTAATACAAGATCAATTTCTTAAGCGGGGTTTAACAGGTTTGTATTCAGTTTCCCTTCTCTTAGACAGGTTGCCTTACAAAGGTTGAAGAGCCCAGTCTGCCTTACTATTTACCCATAACTGGAGGGAATATAGTTGGATTCATACCTTCCCCAAAGGTAAAAGTCCGGATGAAGGTCTATCTAAACAGACCGCAACACTGCAACGTAGGCGAAATAAACATTATTCGTTTATGAAACTTTTTTTTCAATTTTTACAATATTACACACACTTGCGCACACACACACGGACATATATATATATATATATATATATATATATATATATATATATATATATATATATCGACTTTTAAGTACCCTTAGAAAAAGGGTTTGTTGTGAAGATAAATATTTTAAAAAATATGGTTCTTTTATAATAATTTGAACGTTCCAAAAGAATGTTTGAATTGTGTAAACAAACAAATCTATTTATTATTTATTAATCAGTCTGTCAGTTTATCCCTCCAGTGTTCGTCTGATCACATCTTACAATATCTAACTCTCTGAAAGAAATTTCAGACGTTTATTACTGAATGATTTGCGTTAATTATTTATTTTATTCTTTTTAGATAGAGAAACAACAACAACCACAACAACAATAATAATAATAATAATAATAATAATAATAATAATAATAATAATAATGTAGACTTTGTGGTAATAGAGATGAGACTGTAAACCATATACTCTGCGAATGTAACAAACTAGCAGAACGAGAATACAAAACTAGACACGACTGGGTTGGGAAGGTGGTCCACTGGGAATTATGCAAAAACATTAATTTTGACCATACAACAAAATGGTATATGCATAAACCAGAATCTGTTCTTGAGAACGAAACGCATAAAATTCTCTAGGACTTTGAAATAAAAACGTATCACCTTATCCCAGCAAGAAGACCAGACCTAGTGTTGATAAACAAAAAAGAAAGAACTTGTCAACTGGTGGATTTTGCAGTTCCAGGAGATCACAGCGTAAAGCTAAAGGAAATGAAAAAATGGACAAATATCTGGACCTTGCCAGAGAACTGAAAAAGTTATGGAATATGAAGAGGAAGAATTGAAACCATTCAGAACACTGCCCTGCTGTAATTTGCCCGAATACTCAGAAGATTCCTGGAGACCTGAGGAGACTTGCTGTTACTCAGACTCCAGTGAAAGACCATCAGTTAACACTGATGTGAAAACTCAAAAGGAGTAAATAATAATCGCACCAAACAATGCCATAAGAACAAATTATATGAAAGCAAAAATAGATATGATACAGCAAATGTAGACAAAGATGAGATAATCAACCATGTAATAAGCGAATGCAGCAAACTAGCACAAGGAAAATACAAGGTAGACACGACTGGGCTGGAAAGGTGATTCACTGAGAATTATTCAAGAAACTAAATTTTGACCATGCAACAAAATGGAATATGAACAATCCAGAAACCTTTCTTGAGAATGAAATGTTTAAAATTCTCTAGAACTTTGAGATACAGACGGATCACCTTATCCAAACCAGAAAGACCAAACCTAGTATTGATTAACAAGAAAAAGAGAACGTCTGAGATTTTGCAGTCCCAGCAGACCACAGGGTGAAGATGAAAGAAAACGAAAAGATAAACAAATACCTGGACTTTACCAGGGGTTTGGATGCCTCTATTCTACCTTTGATCTCAGTCTCTTTTCCATTTATTTCCATTATAACGATGAAGACCGTTCCTACTACATTATCATTATTATAGAGTTTTTCGCACCTGCTGTGTCCGGTGGTTCACAGGAGGCAGAGTGACAGCAAGTCACCTCAGGTCTCCAGGACTCTTCTGAGTATTCTAGCCGATCTTAACAATGCTGTAGTTTGGAAGGTGTCGATTATTTCCCTGATTTTCAATTCACCCAAATTCTTTTTCCAAACCCTTTTGGAGCGTTCCAAGGGCACCAATTACAATTGGTACGACCCTCACCTTCATGTTCCACAATTCCACGGAGCAAACTGTTTTTTTTTTTAGTTTTCTGGCAAGGTCCAAGTATTTATCTATGTTTTTGCTTTCTTCTTCTTCTTCTTCTTCTTCTTATTATTATTATTATTATTATTATTATTATTATTATTATTATTATTATTATTATTTGCGCCTTTTGAGTTTTCACATCAGCGTTAGCTGATGGTCTTTCACTGGAGTCTGAGTGACAGCAAGTCTCCTCAGGTCTCCAGGACTCTTCTGAGTATTCTGGCAGATTGCAGCAGTGCAGTGTTCTGAATGGTTTCAATCCTTCCTCTGATTTCCAAACTTTCCAAACCCTTTTCTAATCCTTTTGGGACTGTTCCAAGTGCAATTGGTATCACTTTGAATTTCATATTTCATAACTTTTTCAGTTCTCTGGCAAGGTCCAGATATTTGTCCATTTTTTCATTTTCCTTTAGCTTCACCCTGTGATCTGATGGAACTGGAAAATCCACCAGTTGACAAGTTCTTTCTTTTTTGTTAATCAACACTAGGTCTGGTCTTCTTGCTGGGATGAGGTGATACGTTTTTATTTCAAAGTCCTAGAGAATTTTATGTGTTTCCTTCTCAAGAACAGATTCTGGTTTATGCATATACCATTTTGTTGTATGGTCAAAATTACATTTTTTGCATAATTCCAAGTGGACCACCTTTCCAACCCAGTCGTGTCTAGTTTTGTACTCCCGTTGTGCTATTATTATATTATTATTATTATTATTATTATTATTATTATTATTATAAGACGTTCTATTCTTTCATGAAACCACATAAATAAGGACACAATGAAAATGTATATCAATAGTATACCTTTTATATAGAATATAACAAAAACTAGGCTATCATTTGTGATAGAATTTTAAACATGTTAAACTTGAAAATCGACACTGAAGTGTTTGTGCGTGACTTTTTAAAGTGAATGTTCCCATGAAAATGAACTTAACCTAACATTTAGTTTTTACCAACTCCTTCAAATCAGTCTTGCCTTGCTTATTGTACACTAGTTCACAAAAAGTAGGAGAAAAAATTATTCTACTTTCACGCACAGTATTTTGATTCCTGAAAGAGTGAATAGTACATCCGATATATTCGTGAAATAGAGGCTGATATTGTCTTATATTTCAATATAGAATTGGCATTTATCTTTTAAACAGTCTAATATATACGTAATGCATGTATGTGATTCAAATATCGTTTCTGCATACGTATGTTCTTTCTATCGATGAAATGAATCTTTATAACATTAACAATGTACAATACTTGATAGCGACATGAAGAAGGGTGAACCACTGCTCGTCGTATCAGACGACTCAGTATAATACTTCCGTATTTATGATGATTGGGACATACCTATTAATGTCCATAAGTAGGGTATATAACACGATCTAAGCTATTTATGTCTTGTTTTATGGATATTTATAAAAACAAGCAAAAATATGCACCATTCAGGCGCAAGTTTTTAAGTTTTAATGTAATTAAATATTTTAAATAAAAATGCAGAAAAAAATGATTTAAACAGAGGAGGGTATAATCGAAAAATAAAACAACTTTGAAACTAATTCTTCCGTCACTCCCGTCTTTCATTGTTAAATTTTCCTAATTTATCTATTTAGTTAAATTAGGAAGTAAAAATAAGATTACAGTTATTTTTTCTTGTTAATGGATTTCCTTTAAGATTTATCTCTGGGATTTTCTCTCATAATCATTAAGATGAAACCAAACACTTAAAAATCAATAATACTAAGCACACATTTATTAAAATCAAACTTTTAAGATCAATGTGCAAATTAGCCTTCCCGTTAACACTGTAAACCGCTATTTTATTGTACATATAAATACAATTACATGTTATTAGTATGTAGATAATGCCAATAGTATTAATAATGTAAAACAATTTTATTAATAATTGAGGTTTAAATAAAAATAAAATCATAGAGAGTGCGACTTAAATAACTAAAGGAAATGTGACTTGCGTACTGATATAGGTTCGTTTACAGACAGACATAAACACAATCTCCATTATAATAAGATATCTGTACGGTACAAGGCCAATATTATTTGGTGCGTAAATAAGATTGAACTCATTACTATCAATGGTCTGTGCATATAGCTTACTATTCACTGTTCCAGGGATAAAGGATCTCCTTTTCATTTCAACTTGTCACATTTTATGATACAGCGACCCGAGTTCAAATTAGGGATAAGGCTGTTTGCATCTCATACCGCTAAAACTCTTAGAATAGGCATGAATCCAACTCTTCCCTAGAGGAAGTCCGCGTGGCGTAGTATCTAACGGGCTGGACTTCAACATCATAGTCAGCGAGTTCGAACTCCTGCTGCGATATTATGTTCAGTTTCGCACTAATAACTCAGGGTAATGTATGAAATCCTCAATCCCCAGTTATGTGTTAAATAGTACCACTAATGTTCTACAAGAATGGCTTTGACATTAAGACCTATATGCCATCGGACAAACCAACTATTGTTTCCCCTTCTTTGGATAAAATAATTGGACAGAATGGGCTCTTTAACTTTGGTATACCAAACAGTCTAGAGGAAAAACTATGAATTTAAACCTGTTAGACACCTGGGTCGCTTCCTGCTCTCTCTCTCTCTCTCTCTCTCTCTCTCTCTCTCTCTCTCTCTCTCTCTCTCTCTCTTACACACACACACACACACATATATATATATATATATATATATATATATATATATATATATATGTTAAGAGTAAGGAAATGAATCCGACGGTATATGTATAGATAAAAAGGGTATGACAACCCTTCTCATATATATATATATATATATATATATATATATATATATATAGTCAGATCATAGCCCTGAAGAGCACTAAGCGAAACTTTTAGTAGGTTTATCTGACTCATTAGGTTTATCTTTATTATTTGCTCTACTTAGGTATTGAGCACTTTTTACTTTAGCTTTAGTTTCCTGGCGGTTTTATATGAATATATATATCTTATATATATATATAATATTATATATATATATATATATATATATAATATATATATATATACATATAAATTGTTTTTCTTTTGGCCAAATATTTGTACCAATAGATTATTTCTGGTTGGTACGATTATCTTGGTCTTTTCTTTTTTTCCAAAATTTTTTTTTCTCCCCGGGTGATGTTTGGTAGTATATTTTTACAATCAAACTATTTGCCGGGTTATTTTCTCACCGCGAGGATTTACCAACAAGTTTGGTATATATATAATATATATATATATATATATATATATATATATATATATATATATATATATATTAATCTAGACCTTGATAGCGGAACATACAAACCATACCATAAGCCAAATGAAAAATTAAAATACATAAACACAGGTTCATGCCACCTACCTATAGTATTCAAAAACCTAGTCCACAACATTAGCCGCAGAATCTCAAACCTTTCAGCAAATAAAGAAATATTTGAAAAAGCAGCCCCGTACTACAATGAAGCATTAAAGGAAAGCGTAATTAAGGACCAAATAAAATACATAGATAGCGAAGACTACATACCAACCACAAACAGAAACAGGAAAAGGAAAATAATCTGGTTCACACCACCATATGCACTCAACGTAAGGACAAATATAGGCAAGAAATTCTTAGAACTAGTAAAAAAACATTTCCCACCTAAACATAGATACCACAACATTTTTAACAAAAACACAGTCAAAATAAGCTATTCTGTGGGACAACCGATGAAGACAATTTTTACAGCCAACATCAAACCCAGAGAAGACCCAACATGCACATGCAGAAGTAAAGAAGACTGTCCTTTACAACAAAGATGCAACACAGAATCAATAATATACCAGGCAACAATTAAGACAAACAATACAAACCAATCGGAAACCAGCGAAAACTACATAGGGATGGTGCAGGGTAGCTTTAAACAACGCTACTATAACCATTTAACATCCTTCAAACACGAAAATAAGAGGAACGTGACAGCGCTATCCAACAAAGTATGGCAGAATAAAAAACAAGAAAAACATTTTAAATTAGAATGGAAAATACTAGACCAATCGAAGCCATATATAAATGGTTCAAAAAATGCTCATTATGCACAACAGAAAAATTCCGTATTCTTCAAGGAATAAACTCCAAAGAAAATTTCCTAAACAACAAAACAGAAATTTTGCCCACACAGGAAAAAATTCTTAATATGGAATTGGACTAACCAAAACATCAGACCGCCATAATTAAGAATTCATATATAAATAAACACACATAAACTAAAATAAATATAAAACGGAAAAAATTTAAAATCACAATAAGAACAATGACGACAAATAGTGATGCCATTGAATGATGATAGCGAAATGCAGGAGCTATTAACGGATCGCGTGGATACGTGCCGGGAGTTTAAAAGTGTCCAATTTTTTTCAAAAGTCAAACGCCTCTGAAGACGAATAACACCGAAAAAGTGTTATTCAGAAACCAATGGTAGGACGGACTTTATAATTATAAATAAATATAAATAAATATATATATATATATATATATGAGAAGTCATTAACCCAGTAGGTTTATTCAATCTGAAAAAATTAAATTCTAGTCTTTACTAAGGGTTGTTTAATGAGAAACCTTATATTCAAACCTATTTCAGTCCATAATCAGGATATATATATATATATATATATATATATATATATATATATATATATATATATATATATATAAATGATAAACAAGATTAATAAGTAACACAGTAATAAAATTCTTTGAAATTGCTTACTTTTGATTTTTACTTGTTCTCTTTTTGATTACACTACAATGAGAGGTATCAAGGTTGGATGGACTTCAAAATCTAACAGCCAATGAAAGCGTCTAGATAAAAACACGGGAGACGTAGCAACAGGAAACCACTCTACTTCTACTATAAACATGTTTTTGCTCTGTTTATTGATAATTCGGCGACCGATTTAACTCAGTTGATAAAGCATCCATCTATCGCAAGGTTCCGGGTTCGATACCGGTCCCCGCCAACTCGGCGCAAGAATAGCATAGTTTCGGTAATCTGATATGTGCTTTTAAGCATCTGAGAGTTGGCGGTGAGTGTAGCGCTTCACCTCGACATGGTCTAGCGCTAGCAAAAAGGGAAGGACTCCGTTGTTGTTCGGCTGATTCCGATAATGGGCCGCACCACAGATTTATTTATAAAATAAAAGGAAGCTGTAGAGAACCAGTATCCTCTACGTCCTGTACGGACAATGCTCTGAGAGCGAGAGAGAGAGAGAGAGAGAGAGAGTGTGTGTGTGTGTGTGTGTGTGTGTGTGTGCGTGTGTGTGACGGGGAGAGGATGGGAGAGAGAGATTTAAAAATCCTGTGAACGGTAGGTGTGGTCATCCACACCAGCAAAAGTAATCTCCCTGGTCTAACCCTAGTGAAAAAGAGATAGACTCCCTCGCTGTTCGGCTATATCGCTGACTTTATAGATAAAAGGAAGCAGTAGAAAATCATGTACGGACATGGAGCTGAAAGAGAGAGAGAGAGACAGAGAGAGAGAGAGATTGATAGAGAGAGAGAGAGAGAGAGAGAGAGGGAGCAAGAGAGAGTGTGAGATTTAGGAATATTGGTTACTACTAATACAAGTGGAATCCCCTGAAATACCAAGTTTACTATTTTCCTTCTTTGACATCATTATGACTGACTGAAAAGTGATGAAAAGAAAAACCTTCATAAATCACTATTCCTCCAAGATGTGGTTTAACAATGGCCCTGACACACGACCACTTCAGATGTACCAATTCGGATGAAATTCCAGAAATCGCTAAATCCATCTTTTGGCATCAAATGAAGAAGTGGCCTCTGCTTTTGTCTCCAAGACATTCCGTTGGAACACAGCCAAACTTCAAATATTTTACTCTACTTCCATAAGCCATTGAAATCTTCTTCCGTTATTAGCGAATTCTATTCAACTCCTATCGCAAACATCATTGAAGTATTTTCTACTTAACTAGAATTATTTCTTTCTCTTTTGCAATGCGATTTTCACCTTATTACCAGCAGGTTAATGTACTCACCTATAAGTGAAGAAACATTGATATCTATCCATATACAATTAAAGGGGCGCGTTGTGTAATGGTTAGCGTCGTAGGAACTGAACATGACAAGACATATCAAAATCCTGGACGAGGCGGTTTGCATTTCCCATAGCACTAATATCCTTGGGAAATGTATCTATCCAACTATTATCCCTCCTGCTATGGGTAAATATTAGGACAGATTAGGCTTGTTAACCTTGGTTAGGCAAGCAGTCTAAAAAGAATGAAAGCTGAATTCGAAACCTTGGAAAAATCCGCTTAAGAAATTTACCTTGTGTCTCATCTATATATATATATATATATATATATATATATAATATATATAAAACTAAGAATTCACATTAGATGTGTCAAAATGATGTCGGGTAGGCAGCACAGATTCTCATGACTCTCTCTCTCTCTCTCTCTCTCTCTCTCTCTCTCTCTCTCTCTCTCTCTCTCTCTCTCTCTCTCTTACCAACCGTCCATATCGGTCATCGCTCCTGGCAAGTCCTCCTCACCACATCCAGTATCTAAACAAACCTGATCTATATACGAGGGAGAGTGAGAAAATTATCCACACACCTGTTTTATGGAAACCGAGCTCATCGTGGATGATTTGATTGTCAGAACCATCACTAATCTGCATAGAACAAGCTACCTCATATATGATAACTCGCTGGTTCGCCAAAACCATCTCTGAATCTGCTGAATCATCTCATCATTGATGGAGGTTGACGGGCGTCCTTCTCCCTTTTTGTGCATCACGTTTGTTTGGACACTTTTAAGCTATTCTATCCGCACGTACACACATCTACGCGGTAGTACACTGATCCCGTATTGTCCAAAAAGCCTCCGATGAATTTCAGCCCCAGACACTCCTACCGATCAAAGATATCCAGTCACTGCTTTTTGTTCGTCCTTGATGCACACTGCTAGTGGAGCCGTTATGTTAACACTGTAATGACATAAGGGCGTGATCAGACTCAAACCTCGATTATGTGACCACAACTGGGACTACAACTATAAGCACGCATGTATAGAACATAGTGTGACAATAATATATATTATGCCGAAAGAGTGGATCATTTTTACTCTCCCTGGTAAATCTTTGCTGTGCAGCCCATTCTGATGTGCCTACGTATAGGTGTCCACAGAAGAACGTTACGTGTAAGTTCGTTCTTATTTGTCTAGTGTGTCTTGTTCGTCTAACTTGGATGGTATGTGTGATAGGAGGTAAATGGCTTTACAGTTGCTTTTCTTAGGTGCTGCTTCCAGGATTTGTCCAGGACAGAACTCTAATCCAGATAAACGATACATCATAGGGGAATTCTCATGACAGCAACATCCTTAAAATGCCTTAATTTTTTTATATCAAATTACAAAATGAATGATAATATTTTGGAGTAGGCATTCGCGTTGAATATCATTTTTTAATCCTCCAAATCTGTGACTAGGGGGAATAACGATGAAATATTTATTATAATCCTTCGTTTATTCCTAAATAGAAGCGTAAATATCTTTTAGAACCGTGAAACCAAGAGTTTCGCCGGTCGTATGAATCTATTAGATTAAGCAAACAACATTTAATTAGGGATCCTTATTTTAAGTTGCATAATGTCAGTGATTATGTATATCATAGCGAAACGTATTTGCTTTTCAAGTGATTATTTGACACTCAGAAATATCAAATGGTCCACGCTAGAAGCAACAAAAAAAAAATCGAGGGAATTAGAACGTCGCCATAATCAGAGATTTGTCTGTTAGGACTTTAAAGCAATTGAGTATTAGCTATTATTATAATTAAATTGATATATGTCAGTCCGTCCCGCCGTACAAGGAGGATTCTGCCATTTTTTTTACTCCATTTCAACTAAACCTTCATAATTTTCCCCAGCATACCAAGAAAGATATATGTTCAATGTTTAAGGAGGTGACACTTGATGATATGCATGTGTACAGTGATTTGGGAGGGAGAACCTGATGAATTGCATGTATCCGATATTATAAATGAAGATCTGTCCTTGACTGGTTTGAAGGAGAGACTGGTTTGGAGTGGAGTGAAGAAAAACCTCAACATCTACAGGAATGACTTCGTCACCAATACAGAAGACCTTGAACAGGCAAATATATATATACACACACACACACACACACATGTATATATATATATATATATATATATATATATATATATATATATTCCATAAAGCAATATTAACAGGATGATGTTTACAAAGAAAATTGATAATGTTTTTTCTTATAAAGATTAAATTCATCCTGCAATGCGAAGATAGATAAAAGTATCAAAATCCTAAATGAGATTTGTCAATTACTAAGGTTATCATGGTTTGTGCAATTCCAGAATAAGAGCTATCAGTGGGAATCGAACTCACTATAGTCCAAGTTAAAAGCCCTGTAAGGGTAACACGAAACCCTTTTTAATAATTTATTTTTCTGATGTATGTATAATTACAGAACGAAAATTTTTTTCGAAAACTGGCTAACGCTTGGCCGGTTTACCAATCGTTCCCCAATGATACCTGCATTGAAAAAATAAGGTCTAAAAAAATTTCGGGTATGGCTTACGCTTACAGCGCTTTTAATCTGGACAACTAGCTCAAATAGATGAGCTCGCTAACCATTCTTCTTTAGGATGTCATAGTATTTTGAGAGATTTCATGCAAACCCTATTTATTTTTAATAAAACATGAAATCAGTTATGATGTTTCTAGATAGAAATAATTGGAAAAGTATATTTTTGTTTAGTATTTGAAGAATTATATCATTTTATTATGAATCTGCTTGGTGATTCTGAAATTGAAAGAATAGTGACTCTATGAGAATATATCACATCATATTACATAAAATGGAAATTTTCTTTGTTGAATTTGTGTATACTTTTTACAAAAATGAAAAACGGACACAATAAAATGAATATGAGTTTAAAAGATTTTGTTTTGTTTTCTTCTTTTTTTTTTGTTTAAAATAATTTTAAATCTCTTTCGTTCTGTAAATTTTGTCTTGATCATTTCTTTTGATTGTATTTTGTGCTTTTTTTTCGTTATTTTCTGTTAGTTTCCTTATTTTATTTTTACTTGTTTCTTTTTTTTACTTCTTTGTTACTTTCTTCTTTTATTTTTATTTTTCGTTATTCCTTTTTCCTTCTTATTCGTTCCTTTCTTCTTTTATTTTTACTTCTGTACACACACACACACACATACATACACACACACACACACACACACACACAGCAAATTAAATGAAACGAATATATATATATGTGTGTGTGTGTGTGTGTGAAGACCACCCAATAATCCCCACATATATATGCATACTATATATATATATATATATATATATATATATATATATATATATATATATATTCGTTTCATTTAATTTGCTCAGTTCCTTTCGTTTATATTCGTCCTTTATATATTTATATTTGTATCTTTATTCCATTTGTTTGTTTGAAAGGTTTGCCATTTTTTTCCCCAAGAATTATTTCTTTCGTTTATTTTTTTATTTAGGTGTGTAATTCTTTTCCCGCCGTTTTCATACTCTGTTGGGATTAGGGAGACTTTATATTTATGTTACATTTTTTTCTGTTATATGTCTAATCTTCTTCTTACACTATTATTTTTTTCTTATTAAATTATTATTTATTTCCTTACCTTTTTTTTTTCGTGTGCGTATTTCTGCCAATTTGAATATTTTCATTTCTCATTTTGTACTTTAAGTTCATCTTTCTAATCCGCTTAATATCATAATTTCTTCTCAATAAATTTTTCTATAACGCTTTATTATTCAAATTTAGATCAGAATTTAGAATCACAGAAAATGATATCTGAAAAATGGGCTCTCTAAACCTTTTGTTGTCCGGATTCTTTTTCCTTATTTACACTTTATTTTCACTAACAGACATAAAATCCACACAGCTTAGATATTTACCGAGTGGTATTTCTTGCTTTTAAATAAATTAAAGATATTTTATCCGGGGTTGGGAAACATTGTAAAATATGGTAAAACAAAAAAATAGGTGAATTATTTACCTAATAAAAAGCATAACAAAAGAGAAAGAGCACACGGTATGAAAATTAAAATCAAAATTTTGAAATTTAACTTTTGTAAAAATACATTGTAAAAATTCAATTGAAAAACATTATCTGGGCTCTTATTTGTGTTTGATATCTAAATCAATTTGTCGATAAAAAGCGAGAAATAGCGCTCAGTAAATATCTAAGCTGGGTCGTTTTTAAATCTGTTACCGTCAAGGAAAAATAAGCACAGGAATCCGGGACGAGAAGATGTGACACAAGGTCAATTTTTAAGCGGAGTTTAACTGGTTTGAATTCATTTTTTTCTCATTGATCAGTTGCAATGCCAATGTTAAAGATTCCAGTCTGCCCAACTATTTACCCACAGCTAGAAGGAGAATAGTTGGATGCATACCTTTGTCAATGGTATTAGCAGTATGTGAAATGCAACCAGCCTCGTCCAGGATTTGATTTCGTGTCCTCTTAATAATATACTACGACGATAACAATTATACAACAGGTAACACCATAGACATCCTTGTAGAAGAACAGTAGTTGTTCTATTTAACCCTTAACTGAAGAGATGTGGGGTTTATTCTATTATAATCTTCCCTATAGTATCAGTCCGAAAATAAACGCAAAAGCGGAAGTGGAAATTGAACAATCCAACGAAATGCTATTGGTTTAAATCCTCCCAAACCGATCCAGATTTCCTTTATATTTTGTGTTTCGTATAGTAGGAATGAGTTTAGTGCTAGTAAAATTTAATTTTTGGTATCACAGAAAATACCGAGGAACTCAAACTTGGGGACGGGTAGAATTCACTCTTAGACCTTCAGCCTAAATGAAGAAATATTGTTTGGACCAGATCAACAAGAATTCATAAACTTTGGGAAACAATGACGTTGGGAATTCAAAGTAAAATCTAAAAAATGTAAGATAAAATAAATCGAAGGAAAATAGAAGGATTGGAAATCGAAAACTGAAAGTAACGATTGTAGGAAAGAAGAAAAGAAATAAAGGACAACAGAAAGGAATGAATAAATGGATAATAAACAAACAAAATGGATGCCAAAGGAAATAATACTGGAATAAAGAAAATGAAAGAGGAATGAAAGTAACCAATGAATTTTGGTCGAAGAACGGAAGTTAGAAGTACAAAGAAGGAAAATTCTGGTGGCATATCTTGCTTAACAATACAAAGAACAGAGAAGCAGGGCACAGGGAGAAAGAAATGGTCTGGGGAAGAAGAAAAATATAAAGGATTGAAGAAAACTGTGGGAGAAAAGAAACACAGGAGAAAATCATGAACAAACAAAAAAGATTTAAAAATAATCAATATTCTGTATTTGTTAATTATTTTTGCATTCCTAGGCCGGGAAAATACAAGAATTTGTTTTCTTTTCTTTTTTTGTTTAATAAAACTGAAGAGGTCCGTCTGAAATAGTTTTATTTATTCATTTATTTATTCATTTATTTATTACTATAGGTTACAATGGAATACGATTAATTCTATGCCTGAGTGAGGATAATAAACCATTGGAGAAGCATTTTTAATACACAAGACGCCATCAAAAAATGCATTGAGGGATAGATCTCACGGGGGGTGGGGGTTAAAGCTTCTGAATATGTTAGGCGATTGCCATTGCATGCACCTATCATTTTGTCGATTTAAATTACTCTTCAAATAATTTATATATATATATATATATATATATATATATATATATATATACGAGTAATGAATGTCTTTTTTAAGATCTATTTTTCACTAAAAAAAGTGGGAGTCGTTCATTACACGAAATATAAAGTAAGGTCAGCGGACTGACCTATTGTTCATATCAACCGGACAGTGAAGGAGTCTATCTACTTTTCACTAGCGCTAGACCAGGGAGATTGCGTCTGAGGTAGAGCGCTACACCTACCATCAGCTACCCACTGTGGTACTTATGTGCTGAGTTGGCGAAGGCCGGTATCGAATCTAGAACATTGTGGTTCATACGTGAATGCTCTATATTCATTACATTTTTTTTCTGCTTCTCAAATTCTTTCTTTATGAAAAATATATGTGTATTTTTTTAGTTTATTTTTATTTTTTATTTGTTATACTGGTTTGAATTCTGTTAGATACATTGGTTGTCAAAACAAGGCTTAATAAAGCAGTCTGTTCTACTATTACCCATAGCTAGGGGAAGAATATACGGATTCAAGTTTTCCCCCAAAAGCATGAGCACGAAGTGTAACTCAAATAGCTTCGCCCAGGAATTAAATATGAATCGCCTATTCCATTTATTATACCTATTAGCGTTGTATTATGTACCTCTTCCCATTTTTGTATGTGTGTTCATGTTATGAAAATGGAAAATCATACGGAAAATGTCTTCAATTTAGTTCCTAAATCAATTTCCAATTAAATTTGAATATGAAAAATTATAACAATGAGAGATCTTCAATCAATCGACTTTTCACGTCAAGCCCTATCACCTATATGATTGTCCTGACTGTATTGCTCTTATGGTAAACCCCTAACCATTTTCATTATATGTATGCTAGAAGGCGGTGTCTGAGGGTTTTATTGTCCTGGGTATGACGATAAACTGAATCGAGTGGTGAGGTTCCAATTCTGGAGTTCTGGTGAGTATGTAATAACACTTTATTGCCATTACTCCTAAGTCCACTCTGAACCAGAGTGGTAGTACCTATTAGGGTCCGATCTATAGGTTAAGTAGATCAAAAATGAGTTTAATTTTTTTCTTAAATGTGTTTTAGAAAATTTGAATACCCAACGAGATTGAATGAAATAAACCTTTCGTCATAAAATAACCTTACGTTTGACATGCCGTAAAATATAACTAATTAACAAACCTTCGTGGCCTTTACTCCATGGTCCACCTTGACCCGGAGTGGTAGTACCAGTTAAGTTCCCAACTATAAGTTAAGTAGATAAAAAAACTGAGTTTAAAATGTTTTTAATAAGTTTAAAAGAATCGAATGCCCAACAAAAGGAAAATAAAATAACCCAGCCAACTAATCGAAAATGTCTTGGAGTGATGACTGTTCTCAAAATTAGTATACAAAATTAGTATGATATTAGGCTGATTTGAAGAAAGTTTCAAGATTTTATTGAATAATTGCGCACAATTTATTTTTTTTAGTAAAGATAATAATATCCGTGTCTACATATTCAATTTATGTAAAATTCACAATTCTTTCCCAGATTGCCAATGATGATGAGTGATAATCCCCCAGTGAATTGTCTAAAAAGCTTCTTTTTTACAAGTAATTTTGTATTAATTAACTTATATTTGCGTAAGTGATGTTCGTATTGTCGCAGGAATAAAATTAGCGTAAATTAAATCAAGTATTTGACATATCTACGAGAAATTATTCTATTTTCTGTTCTCACACTGTAGAGAAAGCAATATATGACTTTCAGGAGGTCTGCTCAAAAATTATGCAATCACCTAATATGAAAGCCTACCTAGGGCAATGGTGCCCTCGTCGTCATCTTCAAAGCACTCCACTTAGTATTGTATGATTTCTTTAAAACAGTTTGAAAAGTATTTTTAGTGGTTGTCATCAGCTGACTAGTGGTATCCATTTATTTTGTAAATATTGTCCACACATTAAAATATCCTTTCTTATAATGGCATAGAGGCACATAGTGTAATGATTACCTTCGTAGGAAATGGACACAGAAAGACGTGTTCAAATCGCCAATACACTTAAGAAATATATTTTCCCTTAAAATATGGGTGAATAGCAGGGCGTACGGGGCTCTTTAACTATGAATTCATCCTGTTAATCTCCACTTAAAAATTGACCATGTGTCACATCCTACTCGCGCGGTGGGGTTGGTAATTATACACACACACACACACACACACACATATATATATATATATATATATATATATATATATATATATAATATATATATTGCTCTTTCTATTCTGACACTTTTCATCGTACTTACGCTGACATATGTTTGATGGAGGCAAATATTGAAAGGACTACGCAACATAAAGACTAATAACCTACAGTAAACCTCAAATTTATTAATAATATTAGAAATAAAAATCACAATGATAAATATTATTATAGATATTATATATATGTAAATTATAACGAATGTCATTGTGAAAATTATATCTCACATTCTATGAAAGGAATAATTGTTTATTAATTAAAATTCGTTTGATCAGAGAAGTTGCTTCGAAATAACTGATGTTTTAATTATCATCTTTAATTTATCTAAAAAAAAATCATACTCATTAGCCCTACAACGCTCTGGCTCTGTCTCTGTCTGTCTGTCTGTCTGTCTGTCTGTCTGTCTCTCTCTCTCATACGTTCATCTCCCACTCACAAACAGAAACTCCTATGTACACAAATTCACCATTTCCGAATTATATTGCTCTTTTTTCTCGCTGACTCCCTCTTTCTATCGTACTTACGCTGACGCATATGTTTGTGTTTGTCAAGCCGTCTGGATACATTTAAATGCACCAAAGAAAGCGCCCCTTGTTCTCCGTATGACAAAACGCACAATCGGATTAAATGCTTCACCTAGTAAATTAACAACAGAAAAATCTGAAGCATGACCAACTTAGGAAGTCCAGTATTATTTTTAAAATGATGTCAGTATTTTTGCTACGAACAGATACGTATGTGTTGAACCGTTGTGCGTTGGTAATTCGTCAAAGAAGTTTCCATTCTTTCAGATCTGTGTTATTAAAAGCGACATTATTTACGTTCTGATGATCAATGAATGCTTCTATTTTTCTCCAAGTAAAAACTGTTTAGTGTTCACAATAAATTTAGGAGTGGCCATTTCATATTTCATTTCATAAATATCTTTAGATATTGCACTAAAAAAGGGATTAACAAGTAGACAATCGTCTTTTGTAAAACTTAAATTTCAGTTCAAATGTCATGTTTCTAAGATTTGTTTTTAACTAGAAGAAATATACGACTTTATTATTATTATTATTATTATTATTATTATTATTATTATTATTAAATTAGATTTTGACCATACAACAAAATGGCATATCCATAAACCAGAATCTGTTCTTGAGAACGAAACGCATAAAATTCTCTGGGACTTTGAAATAAAAACGGATCACCTTATCCCAGCAAGAAGACCAAACCTAGTGTTGATAAGCAAAAAAGAAAGAACTTGTCAACTGGTGGATTTTGCAGTTCCAGCAGATCACTGGGTGAAGCTAAAGGAAAATGAAAAAATAGACAAATATCTGGATCTTGCAAGAGAACTGAAAAAGTTATGGAATATGAAAGTGAAAGTGATACCAATTGTAGTTGGTGCACTTGGAACAGTCCCAAAAGTATTAGAAAAGGGTTTGGAAAGTTTGGAAATCAGAGGAAGGATTGAAACCATTCAGAACACTGCACTGCTGCAATCTGCCAGAATGCCCAGAAGAGTCCTGGAGACCTGAGGAGACTTGCTGTCACTCAGACACATGTTCTGAGTCTGACGTTAATCTCCATCTAATGGTGAAGTACCAATTCTTGTGCTTGTCACTAACTAACATGATACCATCAACTACAGTCGCTACCTCTCCACAGCTTGAAGTTCTTCTGTCACGTGATATACGCGCCCTAAACTATCACCTAAAAAGTAAAGTCGTCGGGGTGACCTAAAGTCGGTATCAGCCATACAGCGAGGGAATCGATCCCCCTTTCACTAGCGCTAGACCAAGAAGATTGTTTCGATGTCTGAGGTCGAGCGCGACACCTACCATCAGCTCCTCACTGTACCGCACACGTCCCTGTGCTACTCATATGCTGAGTAGGCAAGGGCCGGTATCGAACCCGGAAACTTGTGCTTCCTAGCCGACTGCAAAACTCACCCAAGTATTTATATCATTACTATGCACTAAGTTACCGGAAGTTCTTCAGAGATCAAATCCCATCGCTTAGTCCCATAATTAATTGACATGGTCATAAAAAGTGATCAGCTCTACATTAGCTTAACAAAAAAAACAAAATCAAGATATCTCATTAAACGTTGCGACATTGGACCCAGAAAGGTACTCAACTCGGCTGGATACTTTTCGGACAAGCCAATTGGTTTAGCTCAGTCGGTAGAGCATCCGCCTAGGAATTGCAAGGCTCCTGGTTCGATACCGACCGACCCCCAGCAACTTAGCGCATGAGTTGCACAGGTTGGGTAATCTGATCTCTGCATCGGATCAAAAACAATCTCCTTAGTCTAGCGCTACCAAAAAGAGGATAGACTTCCTCGCTGTCACTCCGCCAACTTTGCCAAGAAATATTAGACCTTGTACATGATAACGGTCTATATTCTAAACTTGGGTCGTTTATGTGTAATCGTTATCGTCGTAGGAAATATACACAGCGAACCGAGTTCAAATCCTGGACAAGGCTGTTTGAAATTGCCATAGCTCTAATACCCTTGGGAAAGGTATGAATTCGATTTTTTTCCTTGTAGCTATTGGTAAATAGTAGCACAGACTGGGCTCATTAACCTTCGTAGGACAAATGGTCTCGGAGGAGGAAAACTCTGAATGTATATGTTAAATTTTGCTAAAAAATTGACTTTGTTTCACATCCCGTTCATGGTGGAGGGGTTATGTAAATGCATTTTTTTTTGTGAAGGAAGTAGAACTTTAATAACAATCATTTTACCCCTACAACCAAATCGATATTGTAAGGATCTGATTTTGTATGTTTTTAGACAAGAGAGTAAAAATAAAGTGCATCGTGTGGATTCAAACTCTCTCTCACTCTCTCTCTCTCTCTCTCTATATATATATATATATATATATATATATATATATATAATATATAAATCAATCTACAGACGCGCGTTTCTGGGTTTACCCCTCATCAGTGCAGCTATACTTATTATATATATATATATATATATATATATATATATATATATATATAAAGAGTTTGACTCCGTTTTAGAGCAAGTAAAGAAGATAGTAAACTTTCGTTTCCAAAAACTTCGAAAAGTTTTGTCTAGTCTTTTTTCTTTCTATATTGTCTACTATTAGATGGAAAACAAATTATAGAAACCTCTAGAGTCAATAAAATTTATTGTCATAAGAAAGAAAAAGAAATCTAATTTTATAATAGGAAGAAAAAAGATCAACCTTCAACTATTGCTTTTCAATAAAGAAAATAATTACAAAGCCCTCGACACATTCCATTGTCGAGAATTTTGTCCCAGACAATTGTTGTTGTTTTACATCGCATATATTTTCTGTGATAGAAAGATGAACCTGAAGAATACATAGATTTTCTACCTGGTGCCGAGTTGGTAATTCTTAAAGCCAGAAGTGTTTTGATAGGAAAAGTTTCTACTGTTTATATTTAGTATATATTTAAAAAAAATCTTAGACTATGATTATCTTAAAACAAGCTGATATTGACTCAGAAAGAATATCTGGAATTAAAACTGTGGCATCATAGCCATTTAGTTACTTCATATTTTTCCATCATGAAAAGTTGTCTTTTAGCTGGTCAGTTGGTTTTAACGATACATCAACCCATCTGGGGTTATTTTATGTGTAGTGGTTCGGAAATTCTTTACATTGCATCTTTATATTCGTATGTTTATGCAAATGTTTCTTAAGAGTTTGTCCACAGTTATATGATATCAAGTATTTCTACTACTGCTATTCTTTAAGGATGTTTTTGGCATTAAATAACGCAAGAAGCTTTATATGCCATTAAGCAAAGAAACCAAACCAAATCATCAAAGATTTCATCTAATACAAATAATTTAAATACTGTTATATGGTTTCAAGTATTCCTATCTAATAGTAATAATTGCTTTAAAGTAATTATCTATATCCAATAATAATTATTATTTTTCAAAGAGTTTTTTAATTAACTAATAATAATAATTCTTAATAACCAACTTCAAGTAAATATTCTTAATACTAATAATCTAAACACAGTTATATGTTATCAATTAATCCTATCAAATACTAATAACTCTCATACATATCTATTTGACTCATATATGGGACTCTAACGAATACCATTACTCCGAGCCAGGGTGGACCTCGGAGTAATGGAAATGAAGGGGTAATAAATACTCCCAAAACTCTAGATCTGTTTAACAGTTATTCGTATTTGACATATAGGATTGTGTGCAGAAAAAGTCTCTTAAGAAAAAACTAAACAAAAAATGTAAATATGAACATGCAATGAACGCGATTCTCTAACATCTGGGCATGAAATAACACTGGACGATTTGTGATGCCGTTAAAATATATAACTCAATCAATCATAATAACATCAAGAGAGTCTAACCAAATATTACCACTCTGGGTCAGAGTAAACCTGGTAATGGCAATGTAGAGTACTCAATACTCCCAGAGTTCCAGATCTGGTTGAAAATTATTCGTATTTGCTCGGACTACGTGACAAAAAAAAACAACACTCTTGAGAAACATCTACACAAAAATGTAAATATGAATATAAAATCAGCGCGATTCCCTAACCTCAAGGCATAAAATAACACTAGACGGTTTGCCATGCTATTAGAATAAATCAATCAATCAATCATAATAAAATCAAGAGATATGAGTAACGTTATAGAGTGTTTTTTATTTTCTTTGTGGTTTTTAATCTAAAAAGTCATGAATACATTTTTGTTCTATTTGGACATTTTTACACAAATGACCAGCGGTTTTGAAATCGTATTTTATTAGAAGAGCTGCGTGAGTCAGAGAAGTTTTGTTCGCTTCCTGTGCGGTTTCAATTAGATTTTTTGTGCACCACTGGCAAGGAACGGCTGACAGTCAAAAAAGGCAGACAGATTGATTGACTAGCAAATTCTATGGTAAAAGAACCAACTGCCAACCCAAGAGATAGGATGTCAAAGTAGTTTTTATCGTAGATACGATTAAACGCCAACAGGTTTCAATGATATTTAGAATATAGTTTATTTTTCCTCGCAGACGAATAGCTTTCATACCAGCAACATAATTCCTCCTGATGCAAAACATAACGAAAAAAAAGTTTTAATATGATTTAATGTCAGACTTACATTGAAAAAAAAAAAACAATATTTTTCAAAGGAGCTAAATTTCTCCTAAATTATAAAATATAATA
Organism: Doryteuthis pealeii; assembly: GCA_023376005.1. Taxonomy (NCBI): domain Eukaryota; kingdom Metazoa; phylum Mollusca; class Cephalopoda; order Myopsida; family Loliginidae; genus Doryteuthis; species Doryteuthis pealeii. The sequence continues at coordinate 7,683,204 of CM042137.1, forward strand.
AAACTTACAATATTAAAGACAATTTATCGATCTCTATTTTTCCCATACCTGTGCAATAAAACATAAAATTATTTGATTGGTTTGGGGAAAGATGACATATTAGAATCTAAAGTACATTTCAACTATTAAAGTTTCATTTCAAGGGAGACTGGGGATTTGTCCGTGTCTTTAACGAAACGCCATATTTCTTTGTTAGTCCACTAAATCATACCATTAATGTCATCCAATCCACCACAGTCCAGTAAGCAAGACTGTGGCCTTTCAACACTGGCCGACAGTCCATGAATTTTCTGCTTCCTTTTATTTCTCGAGGGAATTTATTCCTCTATTGCCGTTCCAGAATAGAGGGCGGGGCTGTCATCATCTAGTTGTTCACCATATCTCCTTAAACCCCTCGTCTACCATTTCGACGTAGAAATTTAAATTGCCAACAACCAAGTTTGGTTTTAGTTTTTTCTTGGCTTATTGTATAAAATGCAACATAGCCTAGTAGATATGACATCAGCGAACTCTACTGCAACCATGAAATCAAAGTGACCTGATGTGATACCTTTATTTCGTGCTAGTTAGATTGAAAAGGCGAAGAAGCGACATTATTCCACCGTTTTCCCGTTGTAGAGGTACTTGTTAGGGTGACTAGTTGGTTGGATCTTACGGCATGTCAACCCTTGTTAGGTTATTTTATGCCGAAGACATTTTGATATATTCATTCTTGTAGAGTATTCAATTTTATTAAGATTCAGTTCTTTTTAAACACATTTTAATATTCATTTCTAATGTATTCAACCCGTAGATATGACCCTAATAAATACTACGACACCGGGTCAGGGGGACCTGGGAGTAATGACGATAAAGAGGTACTCCATATTCCACAGAGTTTTAGCATTGTAACTTCAACACTAGATGCAGGTTCTGTTAGTGCTAAGAATGCATCAGTTTTATTAACAGTGTGATGCAAGTTGAGATACTAGTTAAAAATAATAACAGCTATTGTCTATTTCACCTAATCTATCTATCTATCTATCTATCTCTATATATATATATATATATATATATATATATATATATATATATATATATATATATATATATCGTATTTATATAATATATATAATTATCGTATATCATATATAACATATATATAACGTTTCTGTATGTTTTTGTACTGTATCTGTGCGTTAAAGTGGGGAGCTGATGGTTGGTGTAACGCAAAAACAACCTCCCTGGTCTACCACTAGTAAAAAGAGGATAGACTCCCTCCCTGACCGTCTGATACCGACAATAAGCCACTCCGACCACTTTACCTTACAACTGAGCACGTTCTTTTATACAGGAAAATTAGTGGACATCAGCAAAGGCCAAAGTTCAAGAAAATTCACACCCTATTTTTGTCGGAGACGGGGTTAAAAAAAACTTTTTACCCCTCATTTCCCTTAAGGAAAACTACATAAAATATAATAAGGATATAAATAAATGATTTATTAAGATATTAATTTTTTAAAAATGATTAAAGAATAGATCCAATTAATAAAGGATAAAATATAATAAAAAGCAAATAGGATAAAAGAAAAATACAAACAAGAAGAATAATAGAAATAAACAACTTAAAAACAAGAATATATAAAGTATAAAAGATATTAAAACAAATATATAGAAAAATAATTGTCATTAACTTGTATTTAAATGTAGAAAAGAGATTTACTATTTAAATGTAGAAAAGGGATTTACTTTTTACATTTTAAATCCCGGGCAAACTCGGGGAGCTCAGTCAGTAAACAATATATTCCTCTTGGAATTCAAACTTGGACAATATACGTACCAATCTCTCAAATAACACCAATTTACCTGCGATGTTATATGCAAGCAAAACCTGAGCTACCACAAAGAAGAAAAAACAGAGACTGGTTTCGACACTGTCTTTACTAGGAATATCGTTGCATAAGTACATCGGAAACAAGGAAAAAAAGGTCGCGGAGTACCAAAAGCAGAAGTTTACACTGGGCCGAACACATCGCAAGTATCACAGGCAACAGGTGGACCCGTGAAATCGTTGGGTGCTATTAGAGAGACTGGAATCAACCACTCAAAATAATGGGAAGATAAAATGTCAAGTGATTTGGGCCAACATGGAGGCCAGACCTCCAGAACTGGAACCGCACCAAAGATAGAGTTTAACGTCATACCCAGGACGCGAAGACCCTCAGCCACCGCGTTCTAGCGAATATATGATAAGAAGGGTTAGGGGATTTTCATGAGGTGAAAAAGGTTGGGACAATCATATAGGTGCAAGGACTTGAGGTGACTGGCCGACTGATCGAGTCGGGCCCATTCGACTGCCTATCTAGCCCAAGTAAGGGCCAAAATGGAGTGTTTCAACCACCAAGATCACTTCCTCACGCATCACGGGTTGTCACTCATGGCCAACAGGCGGCGCCGTTGTGGGAGGGGGGTCTTACCCCTCTACAGAGGTGCAGTCGGTGTATTCTACAGCCCCAGCCGAACGGGCAATGGAGAAGAGGGCGAGATCAAGGGCGAATTAAACTGGGGAATAAGTGGGGGCATGTGATTAATACAACTTGTCTTAAAAATAATAACAAAGATAGTGACGCTAGATGGAAGACGTGACAATGGGGGTAATTAGACTTGTGTGATACCAATCGTACTAGAAGCTTAGTTGTTAGAGGTGATACACAAAGAATAGACGGTCTTCTACAAGGCAAAATTCAATTTGATTACGAGTCTTTCTCGGTAGTGTGTTCTTTTATTATTGTATCTAATTCTAGGTGTTTTTGCTGTCGGCCGGATTATGTTTTAATCTATAACAAAAAGTAAAAGATTTTAGAACATACTAGTGAATAATAATAATAATAATAATAATAATAATAATAATAATAATAATAATAATAGTAGTAGTAGTAGATGTGGTATATGGACAAACAGAAAAACAACAAAGACTAGAAAACAAGAATGGGAAGAAAAACAACTATATGGACACTTCAAACGACATATCGGAGAGGTTGCACATGAAAAAACCTGGATGTGGTTAAGAAAAGGAAACCTTAAAAGTGAAACTGAATCACTAATAATTGCTGCACAAAATAATGCCATAAGGACAAACTATATCAAAGCAAAAATTGATAAATGTAGATTATGTGGTAATAGAGATGAGACTGTAAACCATGTATTATGCGAATGTAGCAAACTAGCACAACGTGAGTACAAAACTAGACACGACTTGGTTGGGAAGGTGATCCACTGGGAATTATGCAAAAAATTTAATTTTTGACCATACAACAAAATGGTATATGCATAAACCAGAATCTGTTCTTGAGAACGAAACGCATAAAATTCTCTGGAACTTTGAGATAAAAACGGATCACCTTATCCCAGCAAGAAGACAAGACCGAGTGCTGATTAACAAAAGAGGAAGAACTTGTCAACTGGTGGATTTTGGAGTTCCAGCAGATCACAGGGTGAAGCTGAAGGAAAATGAAAAAATGGACAAATATCTGGACCTTGCCAGAGAACTGAAAAAGTTATGGTATATGAAAGTCAAAGTGATACCAATTGTAGTTGGTGCACTTGGAACAGTGCCAAAAGGATTGGAAAAGGGTTTGGAAAGTTTGGGAATCAGAGGAAGGATTGAAACCATTTAGAACACTGCACTGCTGCAATCTGCCAGAATATTCAGAAGGGTCCTGGAGACCTGAGGAGACTTGCTGTCACTCAGACTCCAGTGAAAGACCATCAGCTAACACTGATGTGAAAACTCAAAAAGAAGCAAATAATAATAATAATAATAATAATAATAATAGCAACTAGCAAATATATGAACCCTCCGGGGTGCAAGTATTTAAGTTTTAATGTAATAAAAATCGTTCTCAATGTTATTATATGTTATAACTAACAGGAAGTTAAGTCGACTGATTTTTATTTAAAGCAAACTTCTTTTTTTCTTCTTTTCTATTCAGGTCGGAGGTGGCGAGTGTATTGTAAGTAAATATCTCCAGCACAGATTGAATGTAAAAAAGGGTTGGAGTTGGGGTGAAACCGAGGACATGATATCAACTATTGATGAAAGTTATATGCCTGTGAAAATAGACGACAGAATGAAATCTTCACTTTGTTTATTCGAATAATTTTCCACTTAAAAACATTATAGAGGAGTTAAAAGGTAGGAAAATAACTATGATACAGTGGTACCTTGACTTACGAGTTCCCCAACATACGAGTTTTCCGAGATATGATCTGTCACTCGGTCGATTTTTGCTTTGTGTTGAAAGCTAAAATTTGAGGTACAAGTGAGCTTCAAATACGCTTATGTTAATAAGTTCACTAAAACATTTAAGTTTCCAAATGTATTACGTCAGACAAAAATTCTATTAATAACAAAATTAACATTAAAACATATAACGGTAGATAATTCTATACATTCTATTTTATCTTTTTCTACAATAGAGTGTTATTTTTCTCATTAAAAAAGGAGAGCGACTGAAACGGATTAATGGCATTTCAGTTTATTACGATGGGGGAAATTAATTTGATGTACGAGGAAATTCAGTGACGAACAAAATTAAACTCGTAGGTCAAGGTGCCATTTTATATCTACAGTTATTTTATATTTACAGTCTATTTAATTCTATGTCTGTCTAATAATAGTTGTTATATCTACTACATATATCCATTCATTTATATATATATATATATATATATATATATATATATTATAAAATGGGTACAAGAGATAAGCTACTCGTTTCACCATAAGGATCTTCAGGGTTAAATCCACTGAATTAATCGGTGTCTCGAAAGGTAAGAGAGAAAGAGGGAAGATAGGGGGAGAGAAAAAAGGGAACGGTAAGAGAAGAAAAGGTGGAAAATATAAGAGAAAAGGGAAAAATGAGAGAATTGGAGGAAAATGTAAGAGGAATAGGAGAGAAAAGTTAAGAAAAAAAGAGGGTACTAATGCAGAATAGCGCGCATGAGATAATACCATTTGATTACGTATAAAAAGCATAACATTTCAGGAAATACCCGAAACCCTTGTAGACGCTAGGATTAGAGTTAGGCTAAGAGTTAGGGTTAGTTTTAGGGTTAACGTTAGTGTTAGGATTAATTTTAGGGTTAGGTTTAGTATTAGGGTTAGGGATAGGGTCAGTGTTAGGGTTAGAGTTAAGGTTAGGCTATTTTGTGAGTTTCCGTAATCTAATACTATTTATACGTAAAATGCGATTCTAATGATATTATTTCTTGCGCACTATTTTGCATTTGTACCGAAAAGAGAAAGAGGAAAAGAGGAAAAAGATGATAGGAAAAGTCAGAAGGAGAAAAAAGGGAGAAAGAGCAAATTAAGGTAAGTGAAATGAGGTAAAAGAAAATGAGGTTGGGGGGGAGGTAAAAGAGATGAAGGAAAGGGTAAGGTAAGAGAGAAAGAAAAAA
>CM042137.1:7691020-7711020 GCA_023376005.1 Doryteuthis pealeii
AAGAAGAGATTACAGACAAACACACTAGAGAGCACAGACGACACACATGATATGTATATATATAGTTATATTATATATATTTATTATATTGATATAAAATTATATAGGCGCTGGCTGATCCACGTTAGTATGCACATTGTTTAGGCGCAGTCCTGTTTTACATAGATTGTACACTCGTACCTCTGTGATGATAATAGAGTCTATGCTGTTACTAGCACCAGAAGAGACCTATCGTATGAATAAAGATGGATATAGTCCATTATTGATATCAAGATGCTCCGAGATAGCAAGAAGTTAGAAAATTCTAGTCTGGTTCTACTAGCCTTATTGCATCAGGTACCGGAGGTAGCTCGAGGCCCTTTACTTATCCGAGGGTTCATGTGAATATTCTTCATTTACGTTAGTTAATTTATTGGGTCCATGTTGATGTGTTCATTAGAGGCACACTTGGAAGGCGTACACTTTATGTGGTGTATGTAGTTATGTATATGATAGTATCATATATATATATAATAATATATGTATATATATATATATCATGTCTATAATATATGATACATAATATACGGTAAATATTATCTATAATCATATGTATAATCTATCTAAACTTATAAATCCACAAAATGTAATATAATAGATATATATAATATATAATAATTATATAATACTAGTATGTTTATATTTTAGAGTAGTAAATTTTGAATATATAATCTCTTCTGTCTGTCTGCTCACTGTGTGCTATATCATACATAATGATTTATCTAACTCTCTCTCTCTCTCTCTCCTCTCTCTCTCTTCCCTCTCTCTCTCTCTCTATATATATAATAATAATAATATATATAATGGTTTCGACAGCGAATTCTCGGAAATGGCCCCGTATGGGTAAATCTTTTATATATTGCGACAATTTGAAATTATTTGAAATTTAAAAAAACAATTTATGTCTTTTTCAAAATAATAGATGCGAAAACTTCAAAAAATTATCGAACTATAAAAAATCTTTGATTTTATATATATATATATATAATATATTAATAATATAGGCATTACATATATTTATATTTATCATATAGTTGTGGTGTGTGTATTATAATCAATATTACCTAAGCTGGTTGGTCAAATTTAAGAGAAGGTTAAGTAAGAATACATGTATTTAACAGCATACCACGCGTAGGATGTAAATGAAATTATTGGATTTAAAAATGGACACGGAATCGAGGAATCCATGCAGTGATGATTAATCATTGACGCTAATGCGCTATGTATTCCTCCCAACTGAAAGAAATTCCACACAGTCTTCACTTATGAAAATAACCGATATAGTTAGTGCTTTAAGGAGAGGCATGAGAATCTACACACAAACCCACTCACTCACACACGCACCACATACACATACACACACTACAACAAACACCCACACACACATACAAACACACACACATACAGCTAACACATACAAACTGGACGTGTACATAAAACAGTGTAACATCATACATTAAGATTGTTGATAGAAAATCATGACGCGATGCAATAATTCGAGCAGCGAATGGCTCGTGTTACCCAAGCTGACTGTAGGGGAATGATCCAAGTAACTTATACATTGAAAAAAGCGTCCGTATACAACTTCTAGAAATGGACAGAATTTGACGCAGATATAATTAAATTATATTTTTGGAAGCCGCGTGGTGTAATGGTAGAGTCTTAGGAAATGGACTCGTCACCTGAGTTTCAAATCCTGGAGAGGCTGTTTCATCTCCAGCGGCCAATAAACCCCTGGGAAAGGTATGCATCCAACTACTCTCCCTGAGTTATGGGTAAATAGAGCTAAATGGTCTTTACCCTTGGTAGGTGACCAGTCCTAGGAGAACGAAAACTCTGAATTTAAAACCTGTTAAACCCGTTAAAGAAAATTGCCCTGTGTCCACATCCGCTCCCTGCAGATTAGGCGGTATCAGTGTTAATAATTAAATTATTGTATTAATGCAACGCATACAAAAAATTCCGGATAAAAAAACACAGAATCAATTCATTTTAATATGAATGTGGTTCATATATTTGTAGGTCTCATTGATTGTGTTGTAGCAAAAGTTATTAACCATAAGACGTGAAAAATATCTCATTTTAATAAACTACTTTATTTTAATGGTGAAGATGCTGTTAAAACTTGATTAATTTTGGTACAAAGTGTTTGATAAAGAAACACTAAGAAACTACAGATGAAAATAACCTTTTTAACATTCACAATCTATTGCCGTCAGCAAAAACTGATTATTATTGCAGCGTTAATTATTTCAACTAAAATTGGTTATTGATAATGTCTTTTCTTTCAAATTTCTTTTAAGATTCATTTCAAGCAAATAGCTATTAATTATAGATGAAATAATTAGCTCGAGAACCATATAATTGATGAGTATTAGAAATACTTGAAAGCATACAACTATATGCAATTGATTTGTATGATAGGACTACTTTGGATATAAACTATGCAAAAAGACCCTTAAGAATTATAATTTCTATTTATCACCCTTACCCCATAACGTTCTGTATAGCACAAAAAGGCACTGATCAATTCGCATTACAATGAGAGGGGTTCGACTTAAAGTGACCATGATACTCTAAATGGAGATGCGATCAAATGAGGTTATTTTAAACACCGTCCCCAGTTATGGTCCACACACTTTCTTCCAGATCGATGTTACAGGTTTGTATCGCCATTTGTCTCAAAACTTCATACACCTGTAACTTCCATATCAATAAAGATATATACACTGGATTAGATCATATAGAATGGAACTTGAAGGCCCAGCTTGATTAATGGGGGGGGTCGCTTCGAACCGTCCTTCTAGATCTAAGCATGGGCCAAAGTAAGAGTTTGCATGTCAATGAACTGTGCAAGCACAAGGATTCTCTTCTTAAGTATCAGAAGTTGCCACCCATTGGTCCATTGTTTTTTTTTTACCCCCTCTGCGAAGGTACAGGTCGAGCAACTATGCGAGGCCCCACCGACAGGGCGTCTCTAATTAAAGGTTTCCTCTGCGGTGGAAAAGCATATCCCGAATTGGCAGACCGATAGAAACTTAGAAAAGAGTACGTTATAGCCAATAGGCGTGATCGGCATCAGAGTAGTGTTCTTCATCTTGGTTGTTATTATAGACCAACACAGAATGAAATAAAGTAGCCCTTTATAATTCCTAAAGTGCCCTAAAATGCAAGTTCCTTCTTTGATGGTCAAATTAATGGTGAACAGGAAATCCCTTTTTTGAGAAATGTAGAACGAAAGTCGATCCGTTCAGAAATAGAAGCGAAACCGGAACCCTCTCAATAAGAATCGACCTTCTTGGAGACCGGTTTAAGAACTAAGTGAGGAGTTGTTATATAACGTACGTTCCTTGTTAAAGCGGATGGTTGCGCGGGTCATGGTGAGTCTGTCGATCCGTATCCGGCTAATGGCATACTTCTGTCCGGGAGATTTTTGTAGGTCAAATTTCGGGATTTTTCCTTTAAAAGAAATGACAGGGACTCAGTCGATCGAGCGTTTAACATAAGTGTAAGAAATTCACTCCACGCACTATCACAGGACAGGAGAATTAATAATAGCAGCAAAATCATGTATGACTTGTTAATAGAAGAGCGAATGCGCTGACAAAATGGATTTCATTAGAAGAATAGTTCACGGTTGGATATTTTCATGTGTATATTCTCCCAAATTAATTCCAAGCAAAATATCGCCTGGTCAAAGCACCTCTAAACTTCTTATTGATGACTGTAAGAGCAATAATGTTCTCCGTGTCCTCAAATATTGATCTTGACGATAGAAGATTATCGGTTTGCTTTTGTTTATTTTATGCATAATCAAAACTCTCTGTGGTTATTTTAATGCCAAACCATCATTATGGAAGAAGAGTAGTTCGTAATATTTAACACATATATGAGGTTTTCATATCTTTGCTAAAAGACTATTTTATATGGTCAGCCTCCAGGAGATCTTGGGACAGTAAGTAAAGTAAAGTCGTCGGGATAGCCTAAAGTCGGTATCTCAACCAGATAGCGAGGGAGTTATCCAGTTTTTTCACTTGATGCTATGGAACCAAAATGAGATGGATTTTGATTCCTGAGGTGGAAGCGTCAAACCTACCATCAGCTCCTATTTACTGTAGCAGATCCTTGCTAACTCATACCTGACTTGGCAGGGCCGTATCGAACTGGAAACCTTGTGGTTTCTAGCCGAACGCTCTAGCCGACTGACTAAACCCGGCCCTTAAAGTAGAGTACCTAATTCATTTACCATCTACCGAATAAAGTCCACACAAGCTCGGCCTTAAAGTATCTGTTGCTGTTAGGGTAAACCCTGAGTTCAAACACAAAAACTGGTTTTTTGGTTTTTGTTTGTTATTTAATTTTCCGACCAACATTAAATATATAACACCAATCAACATTCATCAACAACGCATATGCTTTGATGTAGTGCCAGAGAGAGAGAGAGAGAGGAGAGAGAGAGGAGAAGGATGGAAGAGAGAGAAAGAGAGAGAGAGAGAGAGAGCTTAGTGGCATATTAATACTATCTCGTCCTTCCATCTTGAAATGTGAACATGTCACTATTATCTTTATTATGAGAATTCGTACCTGTAGCAAAAGCGGATGTATTAACTTGTGATGCTGTCTGAAAGGTAATTATTTATGATCATTCATTATTATATGTTATAAACATAAAAAGAAAGATTATGTTTGTTAGTCATGTCTGTATGTTGCTTAGACCCAATCGAGCGAATTTCCTTTGAATAAAGAAATTGGGCGAAGAACCAGTAAAGTGAATAAAATTCGCACCCTATATTTATCCGAGAGGGGGTGAAAAAATTACCTAATTTCCCCTAAATAAAAATAAAGATATAATGAAGTGTATAAGATTAATGATTAGATTAAAAAAATTGATTAAAACAATGACTAAGATATAGAAAAATTGAATAAAGAATAAAGTAAATAATAAATAAAAGAAACAGAAATGCAAACAAAAAGGAATAACAAAAACAAACTTAAAAATAAGACTACAAAAGATATGAATTATTATAAAAGAAATATAGTAGAAGAAATAAATTTTATTAGTCTAGCTACTGCGGTTCTAGCCCACGGTCGTTATTACGACACAGCACATACACAACACACACACAGAACACACACACCACACACACATGATATATAATTATATGATATATAGTGTGTTGTGTGGGCTTATCATGTTCAGCCTTTACATATATTTTGTTATTGTTTTAAATAAATGAAATTTCTGTTATTAGTATATTTTGTATTATATTAGAAAGATACAAATAAATGTTGTATAGTATATCAAAAAGATAATGAATAACTCTTTTATTATATATATTTTGTATAATAATTAGAAAGATAAAATAATTATCCATATTAGAGCATAAAAAAATTAGATAATACAATATATATATATATATATATATATAGTATATATATTATATAATAAATTTAAACTTAAGAAAAAAATACACATCAAACTATATATTTTTTTTGTTTAAATCAGATATCACACTCAGCCACCTTCACGAATGAATAAATTAAAAATGCAGGTTTATATTTTTGAACAAAACATGATGCGAAAGGTACATCATAGAAAAAGGAATAGCTCCGTCTAAATAAATCACAACACACACAGATAGCAAGCATGTGTTAATTAGACTACACCATTATACGTCACTAAATATGGGTTTTTGTTTTTTTATACTAACTGTACCTGTTTTAAAGACATACAGAGATTGTATAACATATTTGTATTCGGTATAGATACATTAGATCATCATACATTTCAATCACATCTAAATCTCAGATATAGATACTGTAGCACCTATATCGTATGTTATCAACTTAGATACATATGGTCTGTTATAAAAGCGTAACAGCTCTAAGAAACTTGCATAGATTTGTATAAAAGAATGAATAAGATTGCAAAGCCCTCTGTCTATCACCATTGTCAATTGCATACTTTTAAGTGTTTCTCATTTTCGAGTGAAAAATATTCTCGAGAAGCAACAAAGAACAATGTAAAAAGAAAAAACAGAAAGAAAAAGAAGAAAAAGAAAAAAGAAAAATGAAGAGAAAGAAAAAAATCTAAGCTTTCATTTCCGATCTTGCGCCTGGCTGGTCGCTACCACTATAGCTGCCAGGCCGATCGTGAAGAACTCATAGAGAGTCCGAAATTGAAAAAGCCAAGTCAATCGTCTGAAGCGTCATTTTCGTCGAGGTTAGCTTGTTTCAGGCCTCCTACAACAACCCCCTCGCCATCATCACGCCACAAGCTGCCTGGCCCAGCAACAGCCCGTTTAAAAATGCCGCCGTTGATGGAGCCCCAAATGGCCCGACACAATTGGCGTCCACCAAAGGAAGATTCACACGTAAATGTGTACGTAGGCTGTTGGTGTTCCCTGTTGCGCGTGTATATACACATACCAATTTGCCAAGTACATTTCTTTCCTGGACATACCCATAATATATATATATATTAATATATATATATATACAGATATATATACTAAGACTCGACATGCTTGAGTGTGGTGGTGAAGTTGTAGATGTTAAGTATGAACGGTCTTTTTAGTATACACTCAGAATAGCATTTGGAAAAATTTTCATCTAATCACTTATTACGTATAGAACATACTTCCCGTATGTTCATCGATATATATACATAATTGATATAAATATGGATGTATATAGGTTATAGGTAATATATTGCATAGATATACTATATGTATATATATATAGCAATAGTATATATATAATATATATATCAGTTATTACATGAACCGTCAATATATTATACATCAATATATTCGTGAAATGATAGCAAATTAGTACATCACATATATCTACATCTCTCTCTGTGTAACCACACCACACACCACAACACAGTATATAATATATATATATAATAAATAAATTGCGATATACATATATAGTAGCGATATATATAGTATCGTACATGCACATATATATATATCAGCGATTATATATATATATAGTATATAACTATATATATATATATATATATATACCCAATCATATACCTAGGTATATGCAAATATTGACGTATATGCGTGATACATATATACATATATTCACGACAGAAATCGACACACACACACACACAACCCACACACACACATGATATATATATAATAGATATATTATACAGTAGGATACATAATACATATTTGTATATAATATATTTAATGCATTAGTATACAAATACTTATGATGTCTGTATACTATATTACATACGTTGAATATTATAAGTATATACTATATCAAACCTTTCCCGAGAGAAAGGGGAAGTGAAAAGAAAAAGAGCACTACTCGCTTACTATGACAGGGACTGAAACAAAACCCTCTGCAGCGTAATACACGAACATCTCTCTCCTCTCTCTTAATTCTCTCTCTCTCAGTCTTCTCTCCTCTCTCTCATCTACTCTCTCACACACACACACAACACACACACACACACACATATAATATATATATATATATATATATATATTAATAAATGAATTGATATTCGCTGCATTTCTTTCATGAATGCGTTGTTTTGAATAAGTGGCTAACAGGTTGCCATGAAACCAATTGGTAACAATCGCACTTTAAATGTATTGTATCTATAAATATATATATAATATATTTATATATATAAAAGAGAGAGAGAGAAGAGAGAGAAGAGAGAGAGAGAGAGAAGAGGAGAGGGGACGGAGAGAGAGATTGTAGGTATGTCAAAAAGTACACGTGTTTCTTTAACTACCATCAAAAATTTTAAAAACTTCCGAAAAAGTGAATGAACTTAACGTCTTTTTATGAAGAGAAATATTAGAAAATGTGAAAGTCATTTGCTTTCCAGTGTTTCCAGTGGACTCCTACACATGGACACACCAGTGTATGTCAACGAACATTCACTAGGTCTGTGTGGACACTGGATGCTGTATAGAAGATCTGTCAAGAGAGATAGTCGATAGAGATGGATAGTGAGTGTGTGTGTAAAAGAGAAGAGAGAGAGAGACAGACAGACAGACAAGACAGACAGGAGAGGGAATCTGTGCAAGCAGAGCCACTTGCTAATTAATGATTGGCCAGTCACAGGTCAAATATCATAAATGCCGGAACAAAGCCTAAAGGAGTGGAAAATGAATAGGCGTTCGTTGATTGGCTGGAAGGCAGAACACACGTGATTCGAATTCTAGGCAGTTAAAAACACACAGTTTGTAGTCAAATGTGTAAAGATTTTAAGTGAGATTTCCCTCGCCTATAAGGGGAGGCAATGGCTTATTAACGAGAGGGTGTGTCCTTTCTTCAATTGAGAAATATAATCCTCCAGCACACCACGCTTCCTTGTGGGACCGGTCATGAGAAAGAAGTAATGTAACATTTGAAGTAAACATTTGTGTAGTTTTGATTGGAACTGGCCTCTCGTTCTTTCCCACCGTCGGGGCGTCAAGTGATCAACATTGTCGATTAGTTATGAAGAAGAAAGTTTTTTCATTAACACATATACCTTCATCGTTTTTTATTGGTGTTTATGTTTAATGGTAATTGTGGGTTATCTAATAAAATTGTTTTATTATATGGTTAACTTTTATTAGTATTTCAACTTAAATGTGTATTTGATAAATACTCGGTGGTGACTCCAAGCTACATAGTTTGTATATATGGAAGAGAGGTAGGTGTTGTTTGTCATAAAGCTAATTCAAAGAATACGTTCGGACAATAATATAGCCCTAGGGTGACATTGACCAGCTGCGTGTTCGTTTTGGGGCGTCCTCTACCACCTCAGTTAGCCTGACGTAAAGGCTAACGTAAAAGTGGAGATGTTCATATCACGCGACCATTTATTTACCGGGCGCATAGACCGTCGCCCCACAATCCTGTTCTCAGGCAGCATGGGTCACTGACGCACATGACCAACAGGATCTCATAGGGATGTCTTACCCTCCGCAGAGCGCAGTTGGCCTACATCTAGGTCTCCAGTCGATATGGGGGACAGTTGCATCTCGGATATATAAATGAGTATCTCTTTATCTATTTAATGGCATATCAACTCTAAGGGTTACTTAAGAGCGAAAATTGTCTAGAAGATTATTTTCACTAGTTATTGATATCGAATATTCCTATCTAATACGAATAATATTCTAAACTATCTATTTACCCTAGTAAAGAGTGGGCATTCCGCGACCAGCAATAACTATCACTACGGTTCAGAGTGGACCCAAGAGTATATGCACGGTACTCCACTCTGTCCAAATCTACAGCTTGGGAACTCACCCGAGAGCATTTTGTATACCCAGCACACATAGACATATGTGAAACTAAAAACTTTGGGAGGTAGGGAATGTTTACCCTCGTTAACGAAAGGTCACATTTTCCTGAACCTGAAAAAAAGGTGATAGTTTTCTCTTTCTGATCTTCTCAATCTCCTGTATAATCCCCGTATTAAGTGCCATCCGCCCGGAAGGGTGTAATTTTTGCAAACAAGTCCTCGTAGCTAATTTAATTTTGACATAACGACTGAGATTCCTGTGATCCCTTACGGAACCTTGTGTCACATCCTACCCTTGGACGAAGGGTTAGGATAACATAATCCATATAGATTCTTTTATTGTATAATTTAAAACACGTGTACAGAAATGGTGACGACGTTCGTTCGCAGATCATTATAAGGTCAATTGTTTTGATTGCACTAATATTTTGGCCTTGTGTCATAACTATGTTTTATGACTTTAACGATCAGGGCGTCAACAGAAGAGAATTGTATCTTACTGATCGTGTAACGATTTGAATATCTAATAAGTCTTCAAAATTATGGCATGATAAAGATATATATATAAAATAAAAACCCAACGCAAATTTCATAGATAAATCACAAGTATGTCGCCCGCTTAGCGTAAACGGTTACCGCTTGCTAGGAAATGACCCAGCGAACTCATTTCATCTGGACGAGATGTCTGCATTTCACTTCGTTTAATGCGCTTTTAAATTATAAATCCATGTTTTCACACCTGCCGCTATGGGTAAATAGTAGGACAGACTGGCTCTTTAGCCTTAGTAAGTCACTCAGTCTAAAAAAGGAATTTCAGAATCACACAAGAATTCATCATCATCATCATCAATCTATCATTTGGCGATGGCGAGCACTGATTTCCATGAGACGCTCTCTCGCTAACCGTCTCTATCCATGTCATTGTGCTGACTGGTATTGCCCGTACGCATCTGGAATCCAAATAGAACTGGTTGATGTAGGTTATCCTGGTCGGCCCTGCACTGGTGTGCCCATGTCAAGGTGTCCACGCTAAAACGTCAGTTATTAGTTCGTCATTGCTGTCATCAGCAGTAACCAGTATGTCTTACTTTGGAAAGTATGTGAGATAAGAGGTAGTGGCCGAAGCTGCGGTTTTGTGGAGCGTTGCTTCCAAGATTTGTTCGAGACAGCACGCAGTATGATTTCACTTATAATAATATTGTGCGCATCCTGCTACTGTAGAGGGGTTGGGTAAATATATGCATAAATATGATATTCTGGGGGCTCCGAAAGCCGATGCCTCCTATTTATCTTTTTTTTTACAACTACTTAAACAGATACAGAGTACGCATAAAACGTTGAATGAGCACATTTCTAGTTAAAACACTGTTTTGTATTGCCTGCAATTAAAAAGAGCATGCATGGTACAATGTAAAAATTCTGTCCAGCGGATCATTCTCTCTCTTTTTTTTTTTTTTGCACAGCAGTAATAAAGGTGTCATTGTCAACAAATACTCTTCCCGAATCCATCTTTTCATCGACCAATTCAAGTAGAAGAGGCTGGCTGAGGCGCACTTCATCAGATTTGACAACTGTGTTAGACACGACATATCACTCAAATTGCTGTACTTACGCTGAAATACATCACTCACTGCCGAGAATGTGTTCAAACCATTGTTTGGTCTGCATGTTACTGTAGGGACCTTCTGTCGGCAGTATAAGAAGGGACCATCTGCTCCAGACATGTACGGTAGGCTTGGATAACTTTGAGGTTGTATTAAATGACTCTTTGATTTTTTCCTTTAGTGAGTGTTGTATGTTTCAACCATTAATAAGTAGGGAATGATAACTATTGGATAGCCACCTGTTGGAGACAAAGAGTTACAATTCATTTTTAGAATTAAGAGTGTTTGGTTGGTTGGGTTTTACGCCTATATTAGCTCTTGTTGGTTATTTTATTCCCAAGACATTTTTTTGTTCATTATTGAATGGCATTGAAAATTCTTTTTAAACACATTTAAAAAAAAATTTTAACACTGTTTTAAAACTCATTTTTGTGATTTAGTCTATAAATGTGACCTTAACAGGTACTAAAACACTCCGGGTCTGGGTGACCCGGGAATAATGGTAATGAAATGGTACTCCATACTCCGAGAGCTCCAAAAATGTGAACTTCACCATTAGATGCAGGTTTAACGTATTACCAAGGACAACCAAAAGTAAGGTCTCCAAAAATAGTTAGAAACCACAGAGACGTTTATTATGTATTCTCAATGGTGTTTAGATACTTTTAAAGGTTGAAACATGTATCTATTTGTCTATATACTTGACATTTTTTCGATACATTTTCGTAGGCTGTTCATTGATTGGCTTGAAGCTGTGATGTCTATTCAAGAATACACGAAATTCTAAGTAGGAATACAGGGCTTTCGATGGTTAAATTTGAATAATTAGGACAAGTGGAAATCGAGGCGATTCACTTGATGTTGAGAGAAACACATGAGTGTATGTACTTTCCTCAATTGACTGGGGCAAAGCCATACCCCGCTTCCATTTGGGACTGTTCCGTGGAGAGAAAGGAAAGAAATATGAAACCTTTGAAATAAATGTGACTGTCATTTTGTAAAAAAATGTCTCTGTCGCTCCTTTTGCACCGGATTCAAGTGAAACATGGCGACACTGAGAATAGAAAAAATGAGTTTTGAAAAATGTGTTTAAAAAATTGAGTTTAATTTAAAAAAAAGAGTAGAGATATACATACGAATAATAGAACAAAACGTTTCTGGATAAATAACCCAATATGACATGTCGTAAAATCCACCAACAACCAACACCAACCATCTTACCTTACCGTTGGATTGCCTGCTCGTAATAGGGTGACCCAGGGAAAGCAGAAAATTTGGGTTCTGGTAGTCTCATCAGTAAGTATATATACAAGGGTCCGCCCCTCCCCAGGAAAAACACTTGGGTATCTGTTTTTTTGCGGGTCCAGCCTGTATTTAGGCCAGGCGAAAAGAGCGTAGACATTATACAAGAACATTCTTATATACATAAAGAAAGCGCCACGGGTTTATTAAAATCCAAATGGTAAAGAGCATGTAAGTACGTCTATCAAGGGTTTACAAAAAACCCACAGCCAATTATCACTATGCAAGGTTCTTTCACATAACAGCAGATACAAACAGTTATTTATTCCATTCAAATGAACTTAACACATTCATGGAATGATGCATACGACGTTAATGGAATGCTGGTTGGTTTGTAGCGACGGCAACATCGCAAATTATCTCCGTTCATTCTCTAAAAATGGATTCAATTTTCTTGTTGCATTGATTTTAAAAACGCTCTGTTGACGGAAAATTTTCAACAGACTTTAAATTACTTAAAATAAAGAAAAAAAAAGAACCCTCCCACGTTATTTGGACGGAGTAATTTCCCAATCCAAGTTCTGCTGGTTTGTAAAAACTGTTAGTCTGGTTGGTGTTTTTAAGAATTTGAGCATTTGATGCTAGAAAGAAAGAATACAATACCATTTCTTTTTTGTAAACAAAGAGAAATCGTTTGCTTGGCTAATCCAATGTTTGGAAATCTAATAGAAAGAGAATAGCGAATGAACAAGTTAAATCTTTTCTGTGGTATCTAAATGTTTAAACATAATATGAATTTTTGAGTGATTTGATAACTTGTATTATTTACATTTTAGGACTGTTGTCTCCAATTTTTAATTGCTAATTATACATAATTTACATCCGATGCACCTCGCAGCTTTCTTTAGGTGTTTTCTGTCGAATCTCAGGAATTTTTCCGTCGAACTGGACCTTCATTACGTAAATTGAGCCTTCAGTATAAATAAAAAGTTCGGTATCGGAAGTTTCGTGAAAGCTCCCGAATTATGACGACGTGAAAGCTTCTGAAGTATTGGACAAGAAGGTTTCTCTGAATTCGATAAGAAACACCTGAAGAAGGGCACATCGGCGAAACGTATGTATTCAAATAAAAACGAGTGAATCAGTCATGAAAATACTAAATAATTACAAAACATTATATATATGTGGAGTAGGATGCTGACACATGGTCAATTAAGCGGAATTACAGGTTTTGGATCTAAACTGGCTAGCCATAACAACGTTAAAGGGTCCAGTTCGCTCGGGACTATTTAGTCGTATGAACTGGAGTGAGCATAGTTGACCTTATCACAATGCAAATAGTCATGTCAAGGATTTGAACCCAGTATCGCCAAGTCCATCAATCATAAAGAACCATTTACACGTTGTGATCCAATACAACATATAGAATGAAGTTGAACATTTGTTTTGTCAAGCATACGAACAATGAGTTGATTAAAAAGTATAATCTTGTTTATTAGATAATGTAGGGTTGCACAAAATGGTTTATTTTCACAACAGAAATCTATCTGTCCTGTTTTTACATTAAACTGTTCTGATGGTGTAGGTCTAGTTCTGGAAATCTGGAAGTGTGGATTACCAATTTCATTGGCATTAATCCTAAGGTTCACTCTTACCCCGATATTTGTTAATTTTAACTTTTTCAATATTGAACTAGTTTCACACAACTAATAAAATGGTAGTCCTATGTTTGTAATAAAATGCTAATAAATAGTATATGAATAAATACGAACCATAAATCTAATTTGTATATAAAATAACAATGTGACAATATATAATATATAATTTGGCTGTGTCTGTTTCCAGATCCTACATGAAATTGGTCACAAAACAACTGCTTATTCCAACATCAAACTTGTACTAAAGAGTTTTATCTTAATTTGAACATTTGCGAAAATCGCTCTATTAATAAAAAGTTACCAAGATTTTTAGAAAATAACATTAAAATTAATAACTGTATTTAATTTATACTAACTATTATTTTTGTTTATAAAACTCTTTATTCAATGAAAAAATCGGAATTTTACAACGTTTATGCCGAATTAATTTATATATATAGGTATATATATTTAATTTATATAACACCAGGCTACTCGATATAACAAAAAAAAGAAAGGGAAAAAAGAGAGTTAAGCAAGAAATCTAACAAGCATGGGAAAATTTAAAGAGAAAAAAGTAGACCGAGTAAGTCAGAGAATATTGAGAATATAAAGTTGAGAGAGAGAGAGAGAGAGAGAAGAGAGAGAGAGAGAGAGGAGCAGAGAGAGAGAGAGAAGAGAGAGAGAGAGAGAAGGAAGTTTTTCATTCATTGTCATGTCATTTATTCTTTTCTTCAATCTTACTTCTATACTTTCATTCTGAAGAATATATAAGTTATGTGAGTGCGCGTGTGCTTGTGGTGTATATTTGCTATGAATATATCTATATGATCTATATATCTATATCTATATATATCTAATATAATCATAGATGTAGATATAAGATGGTAAATATAGATAGATAGATAGGTAAAAGAAAGAGAGATATTACTTTCTTTCTACTTTCTTTCTATACAAACTCATGATTTTTTAAATTTGATTTTACATAACTAGCTTTTCTACCCATACTTTTTTTTCTTTTCACTCATACTTTCTTTTCATTTCCGTCTTTCTTCTGTCTTTATTTCTTTCATTCTGAATATAAGCTGCGAGTGAATGGGTGAGGTAATATAAGTGAAAAGAAAAAAAAGTGGTGTAAAGAAAGCTATTATGTAAAAATCAAATTTAAAAAATCATGAGTGTAAAGAAAGAAAGTATGAAAAAAGTATATCTCTCTTTCTTTACCTATCTATCTATCTATATTTACATCTATATCTACATCTATATAATATATATAGATATATATAGATATATAGAATATATATGATATATATATATATCATACAAATATACACACAACACACACGCGCACTCACAATACTTTATATTCTTCAGAATAAAAGAAAAAGTATGAGAGTAAAGGATTCAGAAGAAAGAATAAATGAATGAATGAATGAAACTCTTCTGTTCTCTCTCTTCTCTCTCTCTCTCTCTCTCTCTCTCTCTCTCTCTCTTCTCTCTCTCTCTCTCTCTCTCAACTTTATATTCTTCAATATTCTCTGACTTACTTCGTCTACTTTTTCTCTTTTTTAAATTTCTCCCCATGCTTTGTTAGATTTCTTGCTAAACTTTCTTTTTTCCTTTTTCCTTTTTTTTTGTTCATTCGAGTTATCCCTTGTGTTATATAAATTAAATATATAATATATATATAAATTAAATTCGACATAAATCGTTGTAAATCCGATTTTTTCATTGAATAAAAGAGTTTATAAAAAAATTAGTTAGTATAAATTAAATACAGTTATTAATTTTTAATGTTTATTTTTCCTAAAAATCTGGTAACTTTTTAATAGGCGATTTTAAGCAAAATTTCAAATTAAGGAAACATCTTTAGGAAAGTTTGATGTTGGAATAAGCAGTTGTTGTGACACAATTTCATGCAGGATCTGGAGAAACAGACACAGCAAATTATATATATATATATGTCACATTGTATTTTATATACAAATACATTTATAGTTCGTATTTATTTCATATTATTTATGTAGCATTTTTTACAAACATAGGACTACCATTTTATTGTTGTGTGAAACTAGTTCAATATGAAAAGTTAAAAATAACAATACTCGGGTTAGAGTGAACCTAGGATTAATGCCAATGAAATGGTAATCCACACTTCCCAGATTTCCAGAACTAGAACCTCACCATCAGATACAGTTTAATGTAACAAACAGGACAGATAGATTTCTGTGAAAATAAACCAGTTTTGTTCAACACCTACATTAATCTAATAAACAAATTCTACTTTTTAATCAACTTCATTGTTCGTATGCTTGACAAACAAATATTCAATTCATTCTATAATGTTTGTATTGGAGTCACGACGTGTAATGTTTTTTATGATTGAAAATGGACTTGGTGAACCGGGTTCAAATCCTTGACATGACTATTTGCATTGTGAAAGGTCAACTATTCTCACTCCAGTTATCGATAAATAGTCGGGCGAACTGGACCCTTTAACGTTGTTATGGCTACCAGTTTAGAATCCAAACCTGGTAAATTCCGCTTAAATTGACCATGTGTCACATCCTACTCCTATATATAATGTTTTGTATTATTTAGATATTCTGACTGATTCACTCGTTTTTATTTTTGAATACACTACGTTTCAGCCGATGTGCCCTTCTTCAGGTGTTTCTTATCGAATTCGAGAACCTTCTTGTCAAACTCAGAAGCTTTCACGTCGTAATCGGGAGCTTTCACGGAACTTCCGACCGAACTTTTTATTTAATACATGAAGGCTTCCAATTACGTAATGAAGGCTCGCAAGTTCGACGAAAAAATTCCTGAGTTCGACAAGAAACACCTAAAGAAAGCTGGAGGGTACATCGGATGTAAATTTGTATATATAGCAATAAAAATGGAGACAAGTCCTAAAAATGTAAATAATACAAGTTATCAAACTCATCTCAAAAATTCATATTATGTTTAACTTTAGATACACACAGAAAAGATTTAACTTGTCTCATTGGCTATTCTCTTTAATTTAGATTCAAACATTGATTAGCCAAGCAAAAGATTTCTCTTTGTTTACAAAAAAAGAAATAGTATTGTATTTTTCTTTTAGCCTCAAATGTAAATTAAAACACCAGACTAAACGTTTACAAACCACAGAAAACATTGTGGATTTGGCGAAATAACTCCGTCCAAATTAACGTGGGAGGGTTCTTTTTTTTTTCTTTTTTTTTTTAAGGTAATTTAAAAGTCTGTGAAACATTTTCCGTCAACAGAGCGTTAAAATCAATGCAACAAGAAAATTGAATTCCATTTTTAGAAGGATGAAGGAGATAATTTGCGCATGTGCCGTCGCTAAAACCAACCAGCATCCATTAACGGTCGTATGCATCATTCCAGTGAATGTGTTAAGTTCATTTGAATGGGAAAATAAATAACATGTGTGTATCTGCTGTTGTTGTGAAAAGGAACATTGCATAGGATAATTGGCTGTGGGTTTTTTTTGTAAACCTGATAGACGTATTTACATGCTTTTACCATTGGATTTTTATACCGCGGCGCTTTTTATGTATATAAGAATGTTCTTGTATTAATGTCTACGCTCTCGTGTGCCTAAATACAGGCTGACCCCCCAAAAAAACAGAACCCAAGTTGTTCTTTGGGGGGAGGGGGCGGACCCTGTATATATACTTTTACTGATGCAGACTACCAGAACCCAAATTCTGCTTTCCTTGGGTCACCCTATACGAGGGCAATTCCAAAGGTAAGGTAAGATTGGTTGGTTGGTTGGTTGGTTGGTTGGTTGGATTTACGGCATGTCAATTGGGTTATTTTATACCGAAGACGTTTTGTTTTATTCATTCGTAATGTGTATTCAACTCTTTTTTTAAATTTAAACTCAATTTTTAAACACATTTTTCAAAACTCATTTTTTCTATTCTAAAGTGGTCGCCATGTTGTCACTTGAATCCGGTAGCAAAAAGGAGCGACAGAGACATTTTTTACAAAATACATTCACATTTATTTCAAAATGTTTCATATTTCTTTCTTTCTCTCACGAACAGTCCCAAATGGAAGGCGGGGTATGGCTTTGCCCAGTCAATTGAGGAAAGTACATACACTCATGTTGTTCTCTCCACACATCAAGTGAAATCGCCTCGATTTCACTTGTCCTAATTATTCAAATTTAACCATCGAAAGCCTGTATTCAACTACTTAGAATTCGTGTCTCTTGAATAGCACATGACAGCCTTCAAGCCAATCAATGAACACCTACAAAAATGTATCGAACAAAATGTCAAGTATATAGACAAATAGATACATGTTCAAACTTTTAAAGTATCTAAACACCATTGAGAATACATAATAAACGTCTCTGTGGTTTCTAACTATTTTTGGAGACCTTACTTTTGGGTTGTCCTTGGTAATACGTTAAACTGCATCTAATGGTGAAGTTCCAATTTTTGGAGCTCTCGGAAGTATGGAGTACCACTTCATTACCATTATTCCCGTGTCCACCCAGACCCGGAGTGTTAGTACCTGTTAAGGTCACATTTATAGACTAAATAACAAAAATGAGTTTTAAAACATGTGTTTAAAAATTTTTTTTTTTTAAATGTGTTTAAAAAAATGAATTTTCAATGCCTATCAATAATGAACAAAAAAATGTCTTGGGAATAAAATAACCCAACAAGAGCTGATATGGCGTAAAACCCAACCAACCAAACAACCTTAATTCTAAAAATGAATTGTAATGTCTTTGTCTCCAACAGGTGGCTATCCAATAGTTATCATCCCTACTTATTAATGGTTGAAACATACAACACTCACTAAAGGAAAAAATCAAAGAGTCATTTAATACAACCTCAAAGTAGCCAAGCCTACCGTACATGTCTGGAGCAGATGGTCCCTTCTTATACTCGCCGACAGAAGGTCCCTACAGTAACATGCAGACCAAACAATGGATTTGAACACATTCTGGCAGTGAGTGATGTATTTCAGTCGTAAGTGACAGCAATTTGAGTGATATGTCGTGTCTAACACAGTTGTCAATCTATGAAGTGCGCCTCAGTCAGCTCTTCTACTTGAATTGGGTCGATAAAAGATGGATTACAGGGAAAGTATTTTGTTGACAATGACACCTTTATTACTGCTGTGCAAAAAAAAAGAGAACTGTATCCGCTGGGACAGAATTTTTACGATTGTACCATGCATGCTCTTTTTAATTGCAGGCGAAATACAAAACAAGTGGTTTGTAACTAGAAATGTGCTCAATTCAACCGTTTTATTGTGTACTCTGTATCTGTTTAAGTAGTTGTAAAAAAAAAAAAGATAAATAGGAGGCATCGTTTTCGGAGCGCCCCCAGAATATCATACTTTTATGCATATATTTACCCAACCCCTCCACCAGTAGCAGGATGCGACACAATATTATTTATAAGTGAAATCATACTGCGTGCTGTCTCGAACAAATCTTGGAAGCAACGCTCCACAAAACCGCAGCTATACGGCCACTTACCTCTTATCTCACATACTTTCCAAGTAAGACATACTGGTTACTGCTGAAGAAGCAATGACGAACTAATAACTGACGTTTTAGCGTGGACACCTGCACATGGGCACACCAGTGCAGGCCGACCAGGAATAACCTACATCAACCAGTTCTATTTGGATTCCAGATGCCGTACGGAATACCAGTCAGGCGCAATGACATGGATAGAGACGGGTAGCGAGAGAGCGTCTTGGAAATCAGTGCTGCCATCGCCAAATGATGATGATGATGATGATGATGAATTCTTGTGTGAATTCTGAATTCCTTTTTTCTTAGACTGAGTGACTTACTAAGGCTAAAGACCCCAGTCTGTCCTACTATTTACCCATAGCGGCGGGAGAAAACATGGATTTATAAATTAAAAGCGCATTAAAACGAGGTGAAATGCAGACATCCTCGTCCAGGATTTGAAATGAGTTCGCTGGGTTCATTTCTAGCAAGGGTAACCGTTACGCTAAGCGCGACATACTTGTGATTATTCTATGAATTTGCGTTGGTTTTTATTTTATATATATATTTTATCATGCCATAATTTTGAAGCACTTATTAGATATCAAACTCGTTACACGATCAGTAAGATAAATTCTCTTCTGTTGACGCCTGATCTATAGTCATAAAACATAGTATGACACAAGGCCAAAATATTAGTGCAA
>CM042137.1:7716020-7722800 GCA_023376005.1 Doryteuthis pealeii
TTTTGTTTGCATTTCTGTTTCTTTATTATTATTTGCTTTTTATTCTTTATCAATTTGTTTTATATCTTGATCATTGTTTTAATCAATTTTTAAATTAATCATTAATTTATACCCTTATTATATCTTTATTTCTATTTCTTATGGGAAATTAGGGGTAAACAGTTTTTTCATCCCCTCTCGGATAAATATAGGGAGCGAATTTTATTTAACTTTACTGGTCTTCGCCAATTTTACTTTATAAAAGGAAATCCGCTCGATTGTGGTCTAAGCAAACATACAAACAGACTAAAAGACATAATCTTTCTTTTTTATGTATATAACATATAATAATAAGAATGATCATAAATAATTACTTTCCAGACAGCATCACAATATAATAATCGCTGCTACAGGTACTAATTCTCATAATAAAGATAATAGTGACAATGTTTCAACATTTCAACTATGGAAGGACGAGATAGTATAATTGCCACTAAGCAGAACCTGTGGATATAACACAGTATGATAATTTAATCATTACAACGTTTAATATGTTTGATATGTTTACTTAAGAGCTGTTGCAAAAAGTTTAATAATAATGCTTTAACTCTCTCTCTCTCTCTCTCTCTCTCTCTCTCTCTCTCTCTCTCTCTCTCTCTCTCTCTCTCTCTCTCTCTTGGCGACTACATCAAATCATATGTATTGTGTTGATATGTTGATTGGTTGTATATTTTTTAAATGTGGTCGGAAAAATTAAACAAGACCCAGTTTTTGTATTGAATCAGGGTTTCCCTAAGCAGAACAAGTACTTTAAGGGCCGAGTCTGTGTGGATTTATCGGTAATGGTAATGAATAGGTACTCTACTTTAAGGGCCGGGTTAGTTCAGTCGGTAGAGAGTTCGGCTAGAAACCACAAGGTTTCTAGTTCGATACTGGCCCTCGCCAACTCAGGGTATAAGTAGCACAGGGATCTAAAGTAAGGAGCTGATGGTAGATGTGGTGCTTCTCCTCAGATGCAAAATCAATCTCCTTGGTCTAGCACTGGTGAAAAGTATGATAGGGATAGACTCCCTTGCTGATTGGCTGATACCGACTTTAGGCCACCCCGACGACTTTACTTACTGTCCCAAGATCTCCTGGAGGCTGACCATTAAATGAAGTTTAGCAAGGATATGAACAACCTCATATGTGTTAAATATTACGGCTACTCTTCTTCCATAATGATGGCTTTGACATTAAATAACCACAGAGAGTTTTATATGCCATGAAACAGAGAAACCAAAAGCAAACCGAAATTTTATCTCAAAGATAATATTTGAGGAACCGGAGAACATTATTGCTGCTTCACATGGTATCAATAGAGACATTTCAGAGGTGCTTCGACCAGGCAATATTTTGCTGGAATAAGTTGGGAGGAATGAAATATCCAACCGTGAATATCTCATAACGAAATCCCTTTTTGTCACGCATTCGCTCTTCTATAACAAGTCATACATGTTTTCTTATGTAATTATTTCTCCTTTCTGTGATATGCGTGAGTGAATTTTTACATATGTTAAACGTACGGTCGATCGACTGAGTCCGGCATTTTCTTTAAAGGAAAAATCCCGAAATTTGACCTACAAATCTCCGGAAAGAGATGCCACCATTAAGCCGGATACGATGACAGGATCACATGACCCGGCACATCCGCTTTAGACAAGACGTTTATAACAATCCTCACTTAGCTTCTTATAAACCCGGTCAAGAAGGTCATGTCCTTATTGAGAGGGTTCGGTTTCGCTTCTATTTCTAACGGGATCGACTTTCCTTCACATTTCTCAAAAAAGGAGATTTCCTGTTCACCATTAAATTTGACATCAAACGAAAGGAACTTGCCAATTTTAGGGACTTTAGGAATTATAAACTGGGTACTTTATTCATTCTGTGTTGTGGCTATAATAACAACCAAGATGAAGACACTACTCTGAGTGCATCAACGCCCTATTGGTATAACGTACTCTTTCTTAAGTTTCTATCGTCTGCTACAATCGGGATACTGCTTTTCTCACCGCAGAGGAAACCTAATTAGAGACCGCCCTGTCGGTGGGGCTGTAGTGTACACCGACTGTACCTCTGCAGAGGGGTAAAAAAAACAATGGGACCATGGGTGGCAACTTCTGATACTTAAGAAGAGAATCCTGGTGGCTGCACAGTTCATGACATGCAACACTCTACTTTGGCCCATGCTTAGTCTAGAAGGACGTTCGAAGAGACCCCCACCCCCATTAATCAGCTGGTCACTTCAAGTCCTATCTATATGATTATCCAAATTATATTATCTTTATTGATAATGAAGTTACGTTGATGAAGTTTTTGACAATGGGATACAAACACTGTAACATCGATTGGAAGAAGTGTGTGACCATAACTGGGACTGTGTTAAAAATAAACCTCATTTGATCGCATTCCATTAGAGTATCTCGGTCACTTTTCAGTCGACCCTCTTCATTGTAATGCGAATGATGTGCCGTTTTGTGCTATACAGAACGTTATGGGGTAAGGAGTGATAAATAAAATTATAATTCTTAAGGCTTTTTTGCATAGTTATATCAAAGTAGTCCTATCATACAAATAATTGGCATATAGTGTATGCTTTCAAGTATTCTCATACTAATAAATTATATGGTTTCGAGTAATTATTTCTATCTAATAATAATAGCTATTTGCTTGAATGAAATCTTAAAGAAAATTGAAAGAAAAGACTTATCAATAACCAATTAGTTTGAAATAATTAAGTGCAATAATAATCAGTTTTGTGAGGCAATAGATTGTGAATGTTAAAAAAGTTATTTTCATCTGTAGTTTCTTATGTTTCTTTATCAATACACTTTGTACAAAATTAATCAGTTTTAACAGCAAATCTTTCACCATTAAAATAAGTAGTTTATTAAATGAGATATTTTTTACATATGTTAAATAACATTTGGAACAAATATCAATGAAAATACAACAAATATATGAACCACATTCATATTAAAATGATATTTATCTGTAGTTTTTTTTTAATTTTGTATGTGTTGCATTAATACAATTAATTTAATATATACATATACCGACCTATCTGCACGAGCAGGATGTGACACAAGGCCAATTTCTTAAGCGGAGTTTAACAGGTTTAAATTCAGAGGTTTTCTTCTCCTAGACTGGTCACCTAACCAAGGTTAAAGAGCCCATTATGCCTTACTATTTACCCATAACTGGAGGGAGAGTAGTTGGATGCATACCTTTCCCAGGGGTATTAGTGCCATGGGGAATGCAAACAGCCTCATCCAGGATTTGAACTCAGGGTGACGAGTCCATTTCCTAAGACTCTAGCCATTACACCACGCGCCTCCAACAATTAATTTTATATATATGGTCTAAATTCTGTCCATCTAGAAGTTGTATACGACGCTTTTTTCAACGTATAAGTAAACTTGGATCATTCCCTACAGTAGTTGGGGTAACACGAGCCATTCGCTGTCGAATATTGCATCGCGTCATGAAATTTCTATCAAACAATCTTATATGTATATGTTACACTGTTTTATGTATACGTCAACACGTATGTATGTATGTATGTATGTGTGTGTGTTTGTATGTGTGTGTGAGTGTTTGTGTGTGTGTGTGTATGTGTATGTGTGCGTGTGTGAGTGATGGTTTGTGTGTAGATTCTCATGCCTCTCCTTAAAAGCACTAACTATATCCGGTTATTTTCAAGTGAAAGACTGTGTGAATTTCTTTCAGTTGGAGGAATACATAGCGGCATTAGCGTCAATGATAATCATCACTGATGGATCCTCGATTCCACTGTGTCCATTTTAAAATCAATAATTTCATTACAACCCCACGCGTGTATGCTGTTAAATACATGTATCTTACTTAAACCTCTCTAAATTCTGACCAACCAGCTTAGGAATATGATTATATATACACACACACACACATATATATAAATATAAAAATGTATTTATGCCTATATATATATATATATATATATATATATATATATATCTAAATCATAAAGATTTTTTATAGATTCGAAATTTTTGAAGTTTCGCATTTATTTTTGAAAAAACATAAATAGATTTTTAATTTCAAATAATTTCAAAATTTCGAATATATAAAAGAATCTTCACCCATACGGGGCCATTTCCCGAGAATTCGCTGTCTGACGAAGTCAATATATTAATTATATATATACTATATATATATTAATATAATAGAAGAGAGAGAGAGAGAGAGAGAGAGAAGTTAGAAAAATAAATGTATATATAGCAAAAGGGAGACAGACAGACAGACAGACAGACAGAAATTATATATCAAAATTATATATCTAAATATATAAACATATATATATATATGTATATATATATATATATATATATAATATACTTTTGTGATATATAAATTGTAGATAATTAACATATGGATTATAGATATATATTATATATATATGTTATACATATATTATAGACATATATATATATATTATATATATATATATATATATATATATATTATAATATATATATATATATACATACACCCACATAAAGTGTAGCTTCCAAGTGTGCCTCTAATGAAAATCAAATGACCAATAAATTAAACTAACGTAAATGAAAGAAAGTATTACATGAACCTCGGATAAGTAATAGCCCATGAACATAAGTATAGAACATACAGCGAGAATTTATACTTTTGCACCTGGTGATAATCAAACTCATTTCATAGCGTATCTAGCTGCTAATTATTACATCACGACGTGATGCATATATAATATAATATAATATAATATAATATAATATAATATAATATATGTGTGTGTGTGTCTTGTGTGTGTATGTGTCTGTGTATGTGTTGAGCACGTCAGGTTAAATTATACTAATATATATATATATATATATATATATATATATATTATATATATATGCAACTGACACTTGTTAACGGACAACTAGTAGCGAAAAAGCTTATATCTTATTACTTATATTATGAATACCAAAGTCATTTATGCTCCGTTCAAAACCTCTTTAAGCATACCGAGTACACTGAAGAGGTTCCCTTAGATTTAAAAGCCGTTCCCAATCTTATTACAGTCATCTGGTAAAGTTGTTATAAGGTATAAAGCATGCCGATCTACGTTCCCAGTGTGAGCCGCATATCCTACACCAAAATATCCCAAGAAGCTGACCTTCTCGACTATTTACAGAGATCATACATTAATGTGTTCTATAAAATGTCTTCATAGTGCATATCTATAAAAACAATCACGCCAGCGAGGTCTCTTCTTTCTTATACGTAAATAGAAAACATGTTTTCGTGCTATAATGGTTACCGTCATAGGAAAATGACACGGTGAGACCACAGTTCAAATCCTTGACGTAGCTGTTTGCATTTCACAAAAACGCTAATACCCATGGGAAATTAGTTTTTTACCCAGCCCGTTTGCCAACGGGTGGAATGTGACACTAATTCGCAAGTTTTTCTGAATGTTTGAGATGAGGCTTGATGATTAGTATTATCTGCATTATTCGGACTATTGTCCCCATCTTCATTGTTATTTGTACAACGTTTCGGCCGATATGCTCCCCGACCTTCTTCGGGTATTTCTTGTCGGATTCGGAAATCTACCCGGACTCGGGAACCTTCTTTTAGGGACTCGTGAGCCATCACGGAACTTTGAACTTAACCCTTTATTTAGTCCACGGGGGTATCCTGTTCTCATTCCGCTAACCATAGCTGGGGTAGGACTTGTGTTAATTTAGTATTTTTGTTTTAATGCCTTAACAAGACACCTCGTGGACTAAATAAAGGGTTAAGTTCAAAGTTCCGTGATGGCTCACGATTACGACAAGAAAGTTCCCGAGTTCGAAAAGAAGGTTCCCGAGTCCGAAAATACCTGAAGAATTCCGGGGGGCATATCGGCCGAAACGTTGTACAAATAACACTGAAGATGGGGACAATAGTCCGAATAATGCAGATAATATAAGTATATCGCACCCAGCGAGAATCAGATTCGCTATTCACTAGTAAAAGGTCAGTTAGTTTAGCATGATAACCATTACACCCCGATGTGACACCCTTATTTACCCAATCTGTTCACTACGGTACGATGTGATACAAGTGATACATTGACTTGTAATGTTATTTGCGACGTTTTTAGCACATGGCTAGAAGTATGGAGAACCAGTGAGAATCAAACTCACTCGCAATAGTTTGCCAACCTAGCTCGAGGACCAATTATATAACGAGAGAACTATGGACCATATTACCTTTAAGCACCCGATCTGCGATCTCGATCAGAAGGACATGTTTTTAATTTACGCTGTCAAAATCCAGTTGTTTCTAACAGACGATTTGAGGTTTGTTTTTTTAAATTATAAAAACTAACCCTACACCAACCCCTAACCCTAACCCTGCTTAACTGGAGCAGGCAGCAAAGAGGCTTGGGTCTCTACATCAACTCTTATAAATAGTTCATTTTTTATCAAGATGGTACCACTAGATCAATAATATGGCAACCCTTTGAAATTATACACCAGTTAATATACCTCGGTAGCAATATCTCATTTATAAGAATAAAATTCCAACATTTGCAATGTTAAAGCGTGGGTGTTGTTAAGAGGTATCACACTATATGGATATCTATCTCTTTGATAAATTAAAAATTGTTTTGGTTGTTGGAGAGATTTTTTAACAGGTTAACACTTGTGTTTATCTATATGCCCAAAGAACTTTTTGTTGTATTATGATTCTTTGTGGGATATTTCAAATTGT
>CM042137.1:7722900-7745400 GCA_023376005.1 Doryteuthis pealeii
TACCCCCCCCCAGTTAGGGTATGTAGTAGGGTAAAGTCTAGTGTCTCTTAACCTTGGTTATAGCAACCAAGCCTTGGTGAAGAAAAAACTCTGATTGCAAAAATTGTTTTAAATCCGATAAAGAAATTGCCGTACATCACATCCCTACTCGTGCGGAGAGGTTGGTAATATATATATACGTTCCCCGTTTTCAATTGACTGTTCTGTTGTTGCAGCATGTTTTTATCATTTGGACAAAGTCTTATTAAGGATTTTACCAGCACTTCCTTCTACAAAAGAGAGACTTCAATAGATCGTTTAGTCCGTTGAGAATCTTTTTTAACTGAGAGACTAATTTTGCTCATTTAAGACTTGTGTGGCCCGGTTTAGCTCAGTCGGTAGAGTGTTCAGATTAGGAACACATAGATTTCCTGGTTGATACTGGCCTTTACGGCAACTCACGCGGATGAGTAGCATCAGGGATCTGTGCGAATAAAGTACATGGGCTGATGGTAACATGTGGCGCTCCCACATCAGATCGCAAAAACAATCTCCCAACCCGACGACTTTACTTAGTTTTACTTTGTGTTGTATACCCCTGCATAACATGTACATTGGCATAAACATGAGAAAGTGGACTCGGGTGAGAGAGAGAGCAGAGAGAGAGAAAGAAAAGAGAGAGGAGAGAGAGAGAGAGAGGAGAAGAGATCAGAGAGAGAGAGAGAGAGAGAAGAGAGAGAGAGAGAGCTGAGAATTTCTTCTTGCTACGTCTAGTCGCCATGATTCCTCTTCTTTTTTGGCTGTCATCCTGTCGTTTAGCTGCATTTTCAAGAGGCTTATCTTTTTAGGACGCTAGTTATTTTAGTCATCAATTAATTAAATCACAAGACTTTTTCATTATTGTAGTTTTATTAAACTATTTATTCACCGCGCGTAGAGTCATCAACACCAACTCTCTGCTGATCAGGTTGAAAACCGAAATCTCTAACTGGTAGGCTTTATTTGGGGGAGATTCCGGCGCCTCTCTAGTGGGTCAGTTGGGGTTCATCCAACCGGAAATCTAACCGCCTATGCTTTCAACACTTCAATGAACGATTTCCAAACTAACTTACAGTTGGTCTTGTCAACAACCCATGACACGCACAATAATATGTAACATTTGTATCTGAATCAAGAAATGCTGATTTAAAAAAACAAAAAAAAAACGATTTGATAATTTTTTTTCTGAACATTGACTAATTCGATAGATTTTTTTGATTTTACTTGAGTCAGATTAAAATATGCCAATTCATCAAAATATGTTTAAATCTAATTGTTGTGTTTGATATATTTAATAAAAACAAGGATACTCCTGGCAAAATCTTGTAGCGGCTCGCACCATCTCATCTGTGGTGTTCCATAACTGTTTATCAGAGGTGCGTTGATGAGAATGAAGAGTATGAGGAGAAGCTGAATGAAAGAGGGCGGATAGGATAGGTGGCAGACAATATGAAAGGGGTGAAGTACGAGTAGGAGGAAAATGAGGAAAAAGAGGGCAGTAGGCGAATGGGAGGCGAAAAGCAAACGATCAAGTAGAGTAGTAGTAGAAGCAAATGCGATGACGGAAGGAGTAGGAGTAAGAGGAACGGAACAGAAAAAGAGAAGGTAATGAGTAGGAGGTTAACGTAATGAAATTGGAGTAGAGATAGGAGGAAAAAGAAGCGAAAAGATAGGAGTAGGAGGATAAGGAGATAAAAAAGAGGGTGTAAGTAGCCAACGAAGATTAAAGAAGGGGGATAGAGGCAAATGGTATGAAGAGGGGCGGGAGGAGAAACGTAATGAAGGAGGGGCAGTAGAGAAACAGAGCGAAGAGAAGAGTTTGAGGAGAACGGCACAAAGAGTTTAAAGTAACAGTAGGAGGAGAACGCTGATGAAGGAGGTGGTAGGAAGGAGGCGAACAGGAAATGAAAAGAGGAGAGAGAGAAGAGAGACAGTTTGGGTAAGGAGGATTACTAGATGAAAGAGGGGAGTAGGAAGCGATCGAGACAAATCAGTAGTTGTAGGAAAGAGACAGCAGTAAAGATAAGGGTGGGGAGTAGGAGGAAAATGGGACAGAAGAGGAGTAAGGAGTAGAAGGCATAGTAGGAATAAGTAGGAGTAAGAGAGAAGCCGAGGAAATGCATAGAAGGTAAACACGTAAAAGCAGAAGGAAGAAAAAACCAAACTCGGAGAAGAACAAAATAATTGAAAGATGAAGAGACGAATAAGAAGTAAGCAAAAGTCAGACAGAATTCTAAAGATGCATAAGTCGGGGTAAGGAAAAGGGCGCCGACAATCAAAAATTGTTATATTCAACTTAGGAAAACTGGAAACTTTTGTGAGAACGCTAATGCAATAAGAAACGCCTGATTTCACTGCACTCTTTATGCTTGTTCACAACAAGTGGATATTTAATGATAAGAAAGTTCGCAACATGCACCAAGTTAAAACGATATCGTCTGACATCACAAGATTTGTTTGAAGTGTTTCGGGACACACGCTACGGAATGTGAGGACAGCTCGATTATACTTATCACGACATATATAACACACATAATAATGGAATCTCATCTCTCTCTCTCTTCTCTTCTCTCTCTCTCTCAATCTCTCATCCTCTACAAGCGACACACCACACAACACACACACTATATATAGTAGTAATATAATATATTTATATATTATATACCAATAATATGTCTGTTTCTCTGTCTTGTCTGGTCTTGTTCCCTCTCGTCTCTCTCTCTCTCCTTCTCTCTCTCTCCTCTAATATATAATATATATATATAATATATCAGAGTATCCATCTGTTGTATGTAATAATAAGATGTGTGGTAGTCTCTCTGTCTCCGATCTCGTTTGTCTGTCTGTCTGATCTGTCTGTCTGCATTCTGCCTCTCGTACTCTCGCAGGTCTCTCTCTCTCTCTCTCTCTTCTCTATATATATAATTATATATATATATATATTTATATATATATATATATATATATATTATAAATCCCAAAAGTCCAGAGAAGAAATCTCCGCTTAGACACAATAGTTTTTTTATAACGCAGTGTTTGGAGCTCAATGTGTGCTCATATTAATATTAGATGACACGCACGCCACTATAGTAAGTAGAAAAATACAAAGACTTAGAGATTGAGCATTAAGCTCCCTGAAATAGACTAATAATGCTCAATCACTCAAAAGTCCTTTGTTAATTTCTTTACTTCTTTACTATATATATATTTATATATATATATATAATATTATTATATATACAATATATATACTTATATATATAGTAGAGTAATGTCTTCTGTCACTCTACACACATGAGTTAAACAGCGAGAAAGTTCCTTCCAAGGCATGAGACTGATTGTTAATCAGTGGGTGGTACTAGGTGCACTTGGCTGTCACTTAGCGCTGTAGGACCGCATAGCACTAACGTGTGAGAGCGCCTGGAGAATAAGCTGCAGAACTGAAATGCGTTGCGGTGTGCAAATGCCTAAACAAGAACGTGGAACACAACACCCTACGAGAAAACAGGTGCAATGGTCATGCTTCCCCACAACGCATATATAATATATATATATATATATATATATATATATATATATAAATGTGTTTGGCCATGTGTTGGCATATAAGTATGAGGGTAATACAAAGGTAAAGGTCTCTAAAATAATTTAGAAATCCAGAAAACGTTTGAGTCCTTTTTTGTATTGTTTACATCATTTTACATTTCAGACATATACCATTCCTATTTTTCTAAATAATCACGCAGTATAGTTCGTTATCTGAGTGCAGGTTTTTGTGGCCCACTGAGCTAGTTTTTGTATGCCTATGGTCCACACTAGGCTTTCTCGCACAATGTCATGTTTGCAGGGAATTCGACATTGAAGCCTCATCATATTCGTTGCAAACTCCCCTTCAAATCTTGCTGAATGCGTGTTTGTACATCCGTGCACGACTCTTCATACACTTGTCGTTCTAATATCTCCAAAACTGCATACGAACATTTACCTCTAGGCGTCACTTTAGAAGCTTCATTAGATAACGACTTGCAAATCAAGACGTGGAGCAATGGACAGAGAAGCCGTGCAATAGCGACACAGGTAAGGTGTCGCGCACAGAGCACGAGGCAATCAGGCAATATGGCGTATGCATAAACAGTAATTGCATAGCCTGACAGAAGTTACCTGTGAGACTGGGCTACGTCCCCATCATCTGGGCAGCACCGGTCTGACTTTGGATTATATTCGTTGTGAGAGATATTTCTCGATGTCTAGAATGGTTTTGTGGTTAGGAGCTAATTCTGCCATAATACGCACGTTGTTGGGTGACGCAGAGAAGCAAAGCGAAAATCACCCACAACGGCTTTCAAGATAATGCCTGCAATATATCAGCTTAGACTCGTCTGCATAAGGTCATACCTTAGTATCAAGTCACATCAAATGAAGCATCCGCGTTTCGCTTGAATAACTGAAGTTAAGCAACGATAACTTGTTCAATAATTAGATGGGTAACCATTTAAGCAACATTAGGTAGTGTAAGAAACCGAATATTAAAATGACTTGATTCGGCATTAAATACCCAAAAAGGGTTGATATGCCGTAAAATAAAACATCAACAAGGTCATACAGGAACGCTGACAGCGAAGTACTTCCAATAACTAGCAAATAATACGTCTTCTCTTGGTTGGGTGTCTCATTGTAGTATATGATTTGCAAGCTAGTCTCGCTTATCCATTTCTACAGAACAGCGGGGTCGATCCGCGCTGGATACTTATACTTCCGACCTTGTGTCATATCCTGCCCATTGCGAACGGGTTGGGTGAATAGGGGCACCTCGCAACATGGGTGACCAACGATGTAAGGGATAGCAAACTCTTCTCGCAGATCCATTATTACTGCATTGCGAGTTCGATCCTCGCTGGATGCCGCGATACGTACGTTCTTGTATCAAACCGTAACGAACGGATTAGGTAAATACCAACGTCCTCTCTTTCTACCGGATTATCCCGTATATAAATAAGTCATAACCAATTTTTTAAAGAAAATAAAACTCCTGCAACGTCTTTCTTCACTGTAAATGATTTATTTTAAAAACAAAACTATCGTATCTCCGGAGACACTTTATTTTATTTTATTTTATTTATTCCTTTATTTTTTCTTGAGGATCCTTTTTCTCCCAGAACCAATTTTCTGGCTACTGATCTTTCTTAATTCGAATGAATAATTCTGTGATGGTCGTAGAATTTGTTTCTTTAAGCTTTTCCTTGGATGTTTCTAGAATATTCTTTCTTTTTGGGGGCAAGGCAAAAAGAAAAGTACAATTTAAAAAAATGCATAGAACATATAAAATACAGTTTATGATTACAATCAAACATTTACAAATAAATCAAATTAAGACATTAAATAACCCATAATGGGTTGATAAAATAAACCAAACAAAACCAAAATATAGTTATGATTATAATCAAACATTTATAGATCAATCAACAGTTTACTTTCTTTAATTCAGGCAGTCTATAATAAATAGATTAGATCTAATTACATTTCAAGCGTGTGAATGTACCTGATAACATTAAGAAGATGAATTTCTCGGTGTTTATTTTGTTTAAACACCAATAATTAATATCATTTAGATAGTTCGTTTTTTTTTGTCAAATCTTTATTATTATATACACAACGTTTTTGGCCGATGTGCCCTTCAGCCTTCTTTGGGTGTTCGATGAAAATGTTCCCGAGTTCGAACTCGGGAACATTTTCATCGAACTCGAGAACCTTCTTTTTGAAGTTAGGAGCCTTTATGGCGTAATCGGGAGCCAACCTTCACGAAACGTTGTGTATATAACAGTAAAGATGAGAACAACAGCACAAAAAACCTAAATAATACAAATTACCAAGCCACGTCTAAATGAATCAGACAAATTATATTAGTAGTCAAGTTATTAATACATCAGGAATAAATTGCGGATGAATATAGTGAAACATAGTCACCGATGATTGCTATTCTTATGCCATAAAACCCAGGTAAAGTTCAAAACTGTTCATTATAATTGAACAGAAAAACTCGGATTACAATACTAATATTTGGTTAGAATCGGTTCTGAAGGAAATAGGGAAGTTTGAAATATCATACAGATAAAACATACCAAGAAATTTTGGCACAGCCGTGGAAGAAGTGTAGTAGGCAAAAATATATTTTTAAATGAATTAGGGCTTTGCAAAGTACATGTTTTTTTAATGTAAATTCAAGGTCTAGATCATCGGGAACGAGTTAAACATCTTAAAAACATTTTATTAAGAAAAAGGCTGCAATGAGTTTTCTGTGTTAAACGAAAATATGGCAAAAATTTAGAAAAAAATAGATCAATTTGATTATTTTTTAAAAGAAAGAACCAAAAGAATAATTACTGTAATAAAATCTTAACGTTGATGTTTTTGAAAATTCGCATTCGAAATCGAGTCTCTGAGTGGAATCGAATACCAACTTTAGAGACGGCAAATCAATGCCGTTTTCGATATGAAAAGAACTACATGCGTAGTCATATAAATAGATAGATAGATAGATAGATGTTAGGCATTGAAATAATTTTCACGTGCACTTAAAACCAGAATGACAATTTGTAGTGACACAACTCGCTCATCACCGTTTCTATGAAGCAGGCCTATAGATGAAATATAAAAGAAAATTCAAAGTCTGTCCCGCATTTCAATATAAAGGAAGTCTCTCGATGTGAAAGCAAATATGTGTAGAAAAAAAAACTTTAGTTTATAAAACGGGCTACATCTACAATAAAAGAAGAACAGGGTGAATGCATCAATGAACAATCGGCTCCTCTCCTCTATAAGAATACAAGCTAAATGGTGTGAGCTGATATCACGGTGGCAACGAATAAGTATTATTTAATAATATCAGGTCAATACCACAAGTTAAGTCTATGACCTAGTGACTCTACACTACAGCTACACAAGTTCAAAGTTTATAAAATTATATCTTTATTGCAATAGTAACCAAGCAAAAAACAGCACATAATAGCGCAAATTTTACTAGAGCAATACACTTAACTCTTATGTCGAATTAAAACCGTTGTACAGTGGCGCTCTCCCAAGCAATGCCTACAAAAAACTGATGGCTAGTTCGTTATAATTGAACAGAAGGAGTCAGATTACAATAATAATAGGACTTTATTCAAATAGAATGAATCTAAGGTTGAATAGATAGTGAACTTTGAAATATCCCATCATGCAGCGTAAGGAAAATACCAAGAAAAACGTGTTACAGCCAGGAAAGTTTGGTAAGCAAAGAGGTAAAAACGGGATTACATAATAGCGATATTTTATTAGAGCAATACACTTAAAATGCTTTGAGAGAAATTCGAATCTAATGCCAACTTGATGATTTTGTGGGAGTCTGCACATTGGCAATCGAGCGAGCGATGCAGTAGTATATATATATATATATATATATATATATATATAATATATATATATATATATATATAGGGGGGTCTGCGTGCCTGTGTGTCTATGTTCTAAAGTTCAACATAATCGGCTCTGCAGTTGCTCAAGTTTATCTAACTTATCCAAAAAAATTCAGTAAGAATTTGTTTAAGAAATTATTCTGATGGGTCCGAGAAGTTTATCAGTCCTTTTTGCATACGTACACGAAATGTGAAACAGTATTCGGTGATAATACTAATGCATTATTTGGGAAATAGAAAGTAAAGCCTCTCGAGTGACCTATTGTCAGTATCAGCTGAACAGCGAAAGAGTCTATCCCCTTTTCACTAGCGCTAAAACAAGACCTTTGTTTTTTTCTGAGATTGAGCGCTACAACAACATCCAACAGCCAGGTCTTTTATCGCAAAGATCAGATTATCGAATCTGTGCACATCATGCACCGTATGACCGAGGAGCGGTATCGAATGGAATTCAGTGGTTATCTTCGTTAAATTGAAACATTCGATCGATTGCAATTGCAGACCCCACAAAATCATCAGTCAGTTGCAAATTAGATTCGAATTTCTCTCAAAGCATTTAAGTGTATTGCTCTAATAAAATATCCGCTATTATGTACCGTTTTTACCTCTTTGCTTACCAAACTTTCTGGCTGTAACACGTTTTCTTGGTATTTTCTTACCTGCATGATGGGATATTTCAAAGTTCACTATCTATTCACCTTAGATTCATTCTATTTGAATAAAGTCCTATTATTATTGTAATCTGACTCCTTCTGTTCAATTATAACGAACTAGCCATCAGTTTTTTGTACATTGCTTGGGAGAGCCACTGTCAACGGTTTTAATTCGACAAAGAGTTAAGTGTATTGCTCTAGTAAAACTTTCGCTATTATGTGCTGTTTTTTGCTTGGTTACTATTGCATAAGAATAATAATTTATAAACTTTGAACTTGTGTAGCTGTAGTGTAGAGTCACTAGTTCATAGACTTAAACTTGTGAGTATTGACCTGATATTATTAAATAATACTTATTCGTTGCCACCGTGATTCAGCTCACACCATTTAAGCTTGTATTCTTATAGAGGAGAGGAGCGATTGTTCATTGATGCATTCACCCTGTTCTTCTTTTATTGTAGATGTAGCCCGTTTATAAACTAAGTTTTTTTTTCTACACATAATTTGCTTTCACATCGAGGAGACTTCCTTTATATTGAAATGCGGGACAGACTTTGATTTTCTTTTATATTTCATCTATAGGCTGCTTCATAGAAACGGTGATGAGCCGAGTTGTGTCACTACAAATTGTCATTCTGGTTTTAAGTGCACGTGAAAATTTATTTCAATGCCTAACATCTATCTATCTATCTATCTATTTATATGACTACGCATGTAGTTCTTTTCATATCGAAAACGGCATTGATTTGCCGTCTCTAAAGTTGGTATTCGATTCCACTCAGA
Source organism: Doryteuthis pealeii (assembly GCA_023376005.1). Lineage (NCBI taxonomy): Eukaryota > Metazoa > Mollusca > Cephalopoda > Myopsida > Loliginidae > Doryteuthis > Doryteuthis pealeii. The sequence continues at coordinate 7,731,806 of CM042137.1, forward strand.
GACTCGATTTCGAATGCGAATTTTCAAAACATCAACGTTAAGATTTTATTACAGTAATTATTCTTTTGGTTCTTTCTTTTAAAAAATAATCAAATTGATCTATTTTTTTCTAAATTTTTGCCATATTTCGTTTAACACAGAAAACTCATTGCAGCCTTTTTCTTAATAAAATGTTTTAAGATGTTTAACTCGTCCCGATGATCTAGACCTTGAATTTACATTAAAAAAAACATGTACTTTGCAAAGCCCTAATTCATTTAAAAATATATTTTTGCCTACTACACTTCTTCCACGGCTGTGCCAAAATTTCTTGGTATGTTTTATCTGTATGATATTTCAAACTTCCCTATTTCCTTCAGAACCGATTCTAACCAAATATTAGTATTGTAATCCGAGTTTTTCTGTTCAATTATAATGAACAAGTTTTGAACTTTACCTGGGTTTTATGGCATAAGAATAGCAATCATCGGTGACTATGTTTCACTATATTCATCCGCAATTTATTCCTGATGTATTAATAACTTGACTACTAATATAATTTGTCTGATTCATTTAGACGTGGCTTGGTAATTTGTATTATTTAGGTTTTTTGTGCTGTTGTTCTCATCTTTACTGTTATATACACAACGTTTCGTGAAGGTTGGCTCCCGATTACGCCATAAAGGCTCCTAACTTCAAAAAGAAGGTTCTCGAGTTCGATGAAAATGTTCCCGAGTTCGAACTCGGGAACATTTTCATCGAACACCCAAAGAAGGCTGAAGGGCACATCGGCCAAAACGTTGTGTATATAATAATAAAGATTTGGACAAAAAAAAACGAACTATCTAAATGATATTAATTATTGGTGTTTAAACAAAATAAAACACCGAGAAATTCATCTTCTTAATGTTATCAGGTACATTCACACGCTTGAAATGTAATTAGATCTAATCTATTTATTATAGACTGCCTGAATTAAAGAAAGTAAACTGTTGATTGATCTATAAATGTTTGATTATAATCATAACTATATTTTGGTTTTGTTTGGTTTATTTTATCAACCCATTATGGGTTATTTAATGTCTTAATTTGATTTATTTGTAAATGTTTGATTGTAATCATAACTGTATTTTATATGTTCTATGCATTTTTTTAAATTGTACTTTTCTTTTTGCCTTGCCCCCAAAAAGAAAGAATATTCTAGAACATCCAAGGAAAAGCTTAAAGAAACAAATTCTACGACCATCACAGAATTATTCATTCGAATTAAGAAAGATCAGTAGCCAGAAAATTGGTTCTGGGAGAAAAAGGATCCTCAAGAAAAATAAAGGAATAAATAAAATAAAATAAAATAAAGTGTCTCCGGAGATACGATAGTTTTGTTTTTAAATAAATCATTTACAGTGAAGAAAGACGTTGCAGGAGTTTTATTTCTTTAAAAAATTGGTTATGTACTTATTTATATACGGATAATCCGGTAGAAAGAGAGGACGTTGGTATTTACCTAATCCGTTCGTTACGGTTTGATACAAGAACGTACGTATCGGGCATCCAGCGAGGATCGAACTCGCAATGCAGTAATAATGGATCTGCGAGAAGAGTTTGCTATCCCTTACATCGTTGCGAGGTGCCCCTATTCACCCAACCCGTTCGCAATGGGCAGGATATGACACAAGGTCGGAAGTATAAGTATCCAGCGCGGATCGACCCCGCTGTTCTGTAGAAATGGATAAGCGAGACTAGCTTGCAAATCATTATACTACAATGAGACACCCAACAAAGAGAAGACGTATATTTTGCTAGTTATTGGAAGTACTTCGCTGTCAGCGTTCCTGTATGACCTTGTTGATTGTTTTATTTTACGGCATATCAACCCTTTTTGGGTTATTTAATGCCGAATCAAGTCATTTTAATATTCGGTTTCTTACACTACCTAATGTTGCTTAAATGGTTACCCATCTAATTATTGAACAAGTTAATCGTTGCTTAACTTCAGTTATCAAGCGGAAACGGATGCTTTCATTGTGACTTGATCCTAAGCGTATGACCTTATGCAGACGAGTCTAAGCTGATATATTGCAGGCATTATCTTGAAAGCCGTTGTGGGTGATTTCGCTGCTCATTGGTCACTCCAACAACGTGGACTTATGGCAGAATTAGTTCTAACCAAAAAACATCTAGACATCGAGAAATATACGAATATAATCCCAAAAGTCAGGTCCCCAGATTGATGGGGACGTAGGTAACTTCATGTAGCTATTGGCAATACTGTTTTGCATACGCCTATGCCTGTGCCTGTGCCTGTGCGGACACCCTTACCTGTCGCTTTGCACGCTTCTCTGTCATGCTCAGTCTTGATTTGGCAGTCGTTTCTAATGAAGCTTCTAAGTGACGCTAGAGTGAAGTTCGTGCAGTTTTGGAGATTTAGAACGAAAGTGTATGAAGAGTCGTGCACGGATGTCAAAAACATCAGCAAGATTTGAGGGGAGTTTGCAACGATGATGAGGTTCAATGTTTCCTCAATGACATGTCGACAAGCTAGTGTGACATAGGCATACAAAAACTAGCTCAGTGGCCACAAAATGCATCGATCGAAATGGTGATTATTTAGAAAAATAGAGGTATGTTGAAAATGTAAAATGATGTAAACAATGACAATAAAGAATAAACGTTTCTGTGATTTCTAAATATTTTGAGACCTTACCTTTTGGATTACCCTCATACTTATATGCACACATGGCCAAACACATTATATATATATATATATATATATATATATATATATATATATATATGTGTGGGGAAGATGACCATGCACCTGTTTTCTCGTAGGGTGTTGTGTTCCACGTCTTGTTTAAGATTGCACGCAGCATTCATCTGCAGCTTATTCTCCAGGCGCTTCGTTAGGGTCCAAGTAGTGCAGCCGTACAGTACCACACTGATACAACTACTGCTTGGAAGAATTTTCGCTTTAACTTGTAGAGAGAGACATTATTGGTATATATATATATATATATATATATATATATATATATATATATATATATATAGTAAAGAAAGTAAAGAAATAACAAAAGACTTAGAGATTGAGCATTATAGTCTATTTCAGGGAGCTTAATGCTCAATCTCTAAGTCTTTTGTTATTTTTTTACTTATATATTTGCTCTGTGACTCTAATATTAAGAGCACACATTGAGCTCTCAAACTGCGACAGTTTTATAAATAAAACTAATGTGTCGTAAGGAAGATTTCTTCTCTGGACTTTTGGATTATATATATATATATATATATATATATATATATATATATATATATATAGAGAGAGAGAGAGAGAGAGAGAGAGAGAGAGAGAGAGAAGCAGACAGACAGACAGACAGACAGACAAAGAGATCGAGACAGAGAGATACACACACTTATTATTGGTATATATATATATATATATATATATATTATATATAGAGAGAGAGAGAGAGAGAGAGAGAGAGAGGGGACAGACAGACAGACAGACAAACAGACATATTATTGGTATATATATATATATTTATATATATATATATATGTGTGTGTGTGTGTGTGTGTGTGTGTGTAGAGAGAGAGAGAGAGAGAGAGAGAGAGAGAGAGAGAGAGAGAGAGTGAGATTCCATTATATGTGTATATATGTGTGTATAAGTATAATCGAGTGTCCTCCATTCCGTAGCGTGTGTTCGTAAACACTTCAAACAATCTTGTGATACAGTCGATATCGTTTACTTGGTGCATGTTGCAACTTCTTCTTATATTAATATCCACTTGTGTGAACAAGCATAAGAGTTGCGTGATCAGCGTTTCTATTGCATTAGCGTCTCACAAAAGTTTCCAGTTTCCTAAGTTGATATAACAATTTTTGATGTCGGCGCCCTTTTCCTTACCCCGACTTTGGCATCTTAGAATTCTGTCTGACTTTTTGCTTACTTCTTATTCGTCTCTTCATCTTTCAGATTATTTTGCTTCTTCTCCGAGTTTGTTTTCTTCCTTTCTGCTTTTACGTGTTTACCTTCTATGCATTTCCCTCGCTTCTCTCTTACTCCTACTTTATTCTACTATGCCTTCTACTCCTACTCCTCTTCTGTCCCATTTTCCTCCTACTCCCACCCTTCATCTTTACTGCTGTTCTCTTCCTACACTACTGTATTTGTCTCGATCGCTTCCTACTCCCCCCTCTTTCATCTAGTAATCCTCCTACCCAAACTCTCTCTCTCTCTCTCTCTCTTTCATCCTGTTCGCCTCCTGCTCCTACCACCTCCTTCATCAGGTTCTCCTCCTACTGTTACTTTAACTCTTTGTGCCGTTCTCCTCAAACTCTTCTCTTTCGCTCTGTTCTCCTACTGCCCCTCCTTCATTACGTTCTCCTCCTCGCCCTCTTTCATACCATTTGCCTCCTACTCCCCCTCTTTAATCTCGTTGGCTACTTACACCCTCTTTTTTATCTCCTTATCCTCCTACTTCCTATCTTTCGCTTCTTTTTCCTCCTATCTCTACTCCAATTTTTCATTACAGTTACCTCCTACTCATACCTTCTCTTTTTCATTCCGTTTGCCTCTTACTCCTACTCCTTCCGTCATCGCATTGCCTTCTACTACTACTCTACCTTGATCGTTTTGTTTCGTTCGCCTACTCCCTCTTTTTCCCTTTCATTTTCCTCCTACTCGTACTCACCCCCTTTCATATTGTCTGCCACCTACTCCTATCCGCCCTCTTTCATTCAGTTCTCCTCATACTCCTTCATCTCATTCAACGACCTCTGATAAACAGTATGGAATCACCACAGATAATATTCACCCAGTATTTGGCCAGGAGTATCCTTGTTTTTATTAAATATATCAAACACAAATTAGATTAAAATATTTTGATTAATGGCATATTTTAATCTGATCAAGTAAAGCAAAAAATATCGAATTAGTCAATGTTCAGAAAAAAAATTATCAAATCGTTTTTTTTTTGTTTTTTTTAATCAGCATTTCTTGATCAGATACAAAGTGTTACATATTATGTGGTGTCATGGGTTGTTGACAAGACCCTGTAGTTAGTTTGAAATCGTTCATTGAAGTTGAAAGCATAGGCGGGTAGATTTCCGTTGGATGACCCCAACTGACCACTAGAGAGGCGCGAATCTCGCGCGCCAATAGAAAAGCCTAACCAGTTAGAGATTTCGGTTTTCAACCTGACGTTGAGCAGAGAGTTGGTGTTGATGACTCACCGCGCGGTGAATAAGAATAGGTTAAATAAATCTTGATCAAGAAAATAAAAGTCTTGTGATTTAATTAATTGCATGACTAAAATAACTAGCCCTTAAAAAGAAGCCCTTTGTAAGAAGACAGCTAGACGACAGGATGACAGCCAAAACAAAGAAGAGGAATCATGGCGACTAGACGTAGCAAGAAGAAATTCTCAGCTCTCTCTCTCTCTCTCTCTCTCTCTCTCTCTCTCTCTCTCTCTCTCTCTCTCTCTCTCTCTCTCTCTCTTTTCTTTCTCTCTCTCTCTCTCTCTCTCACCCGAGTCCACTTTCTCATGTATATGCCCAATGTACAATGTTATGAGGGGTATACAACACAAAGTAAAACTAAGTAAAGTCGTCGGGTTGGGAGATTGTTTTTGCGTCTGATGTGGAGCGCCACATTTACCATCAGCCCTGTACTTTATCGCACAGATCCCTGTGCTACTCATCCGCTGAGTTGCCGAAGGCCAGTATCAACCAGGAACCTTGTGGTTCCTAATTGAACACTCTACCGACTGAGCTAAACCGGCCACACAAGTCTAAATGAGCAAATTAGTCTTCAGTTAAAAAAGATTCTCAGCGACTATAACGATCTATTGAAGTCTCTCTTTGTAGAAGGGAAAGTGCTGGTAAATATCCTTAATAAGACTTGTCCAATTGATATAAAACATGGCTGCAACAACGGAACAGTCAATTGAAAACGGGGAACGTATTATATATATTTACCAACCTCTCCGCACGATTAGGATGTGATGTAAGGTCAATTTCTTTATCGGATTTTAACAATTTTGAATTCAGAGTTTTTCTTCACCAAGGCTTGGTTGCTATAACAAGGTTAGAGACACTAGACTTACCTACTACATACCCCTAACTGGGGGGGGTATTATATGTGGAATACAAACAGTCTGGTCCAGGATTTGAACTCGCGTCGATAAATCCATTTCCTTAGATTTACCAACCCCTCCACACGATCAGGATGCAGTTCCACATTGGGATATTGATCTTGCTATGAAAATTTAAAAAAAAAAACATCAATAACTTAAAAATGGTTGACAGTCAGACTTTTCCGATAGCACCTTTGGATTCCTTGGGCAACAATGCTTTTATAAACCAATTTTCAGGAGTAGGGAAGCTCTAGAACTCATTTTACAGACAAAAATAGATTACTAAAAGTTGCCATTTTTCGCCAACATTCACCAAATTTAGAGAGCTAAAAATCGACATAATTCCGACAATTCTTGGAATTGGAAGCTCAAATTTCGAGGATTGTCTAACTTTAACATAACCCACACATGTAAAAAAATTCAGAAAAATTGAAGTGGGTGGGTGACTGTTTTTTTCTGGGTGATTTGACATGGAATTTCCCAAATGAACAATTAGGCCACAGATATTATAATATCGCAAAGATGGCTACATATTAACTCTTAAAGTTCACCCAACAATAACATATGTAAACCACAAGATGTCGAATCTAACACTAATATTTATTACATCTATAATCATACAATAGGTGGTGTTCACTTCCACTGGTGTCTTTGGGGGTAAATATCTCTCATGATTATAAGGTACCAGTTTCGTCCTTATATGAGAAGCATCCTCACGACCAAACCAGGTTATGAGAACAGTAAGGATTCATGAGTTGTTCAGGTTTTAAAATTGTTTCATGTCATATTTTGGATTTGTTATGAAAAAAAAAAATGGAAGCACATCATTAATTGGAGCTATATTATTTTTGCAAGAATGTTTTTGACAATCCCTTTTTTTTTTGTTCATTTCGTCTGATTTTCTTTTTTTATGTTATATTCATTTGTTTTATCTTCTTTTTTTAAATTCTTGTCATCTTTCTTCTCCATCGTTTCATCGTTTGTTTTTTGTTTTGTTATTGTTTGTTTTTCTTGTTTGTATTTTATTATCTTTTATTCTTCCCATTCTTCTCTTGAGTCTTATTTTATCGTTAGACTTCCCTCTTTTCATCCTGTCATTTTTTGTGTCCCCTTCTTTTCCTTAGTCTCATTCGTCTCCCCTTTCTTCATCCCGTCCTCGTACGTGTCTCCTTTCTTCTACTTAATTCCATTTTGTCTCCTCTTTTTTTTTATCTTATCGTTGTTTGTCTCTCCTTTCTATTCCATACTCTGGTTCATCTCTTCTTTCTTTTCGATCTCCACGTTTTTGTCCCCATTATTTTTATTAGTCTTGTTCGTCTCCCCTTTCTTCATCCCACCCTTAATCATGTCTTTAATTTCGTTTGCCGTCCTTGTTCCTCGTCCTATCCTTGTTTGTGTCCGCTTTATTTTCCTTATTCTCGTGTGTCTACTCTTTCCTTAACTGTTCTTGTTTGTGTCTCTTTTGTTAAAGTCTCATTCGTTTCCTTTTTTCTTCGTCTTGTCCTTGATCGTGTCTCCTTTCTTTTCTTTAATCCCCAACGTCCTCCTTTTTCAACTGTCTTTATTTGTGTCCCCTTTCTCTTTGATAGTTTTGTTCACGTCCTTTTTTCTTCACCATGTTCTTTTTCATGTCCCCTTTATTTCCGTTAGTCTCGTTCGTCTCCCATTTGATATTTCTTTCACTCATTTACCATTTTTCATCCTGCTTTTGTTCTTCCAGTAACTTCTGAATATACCATATTCAATATTTGTTTGAAAACGTAATATTCAGTTTTAAAGATTCATCAGAATATGTATATTTTTGTCAAGCATGCGTTCTTGAACAATTGTTTTCAATTTTTTTGTCTGTTACAATATATGTAAAGTTTTATTACAGTTCTTTCTCGCAAAAGAATAAGTACTCAAATGTCTATTTCAATATGTTCAACAGTAATACGTTTTCAGCCGTTTCTTTTTTTCTTCTCATATTTCCTCTATATTTTCGTTTTATTTCATCTTTTGAAAAGTAATACCGAAACAAATTGCTGGTATCTGAGAATTGAAGGTAGAGGTATCACTTTCAAAGGTTACTGAATCTCTCAGGCTAGGTCTTGTATTAGATATTGTATGCTTTTTTGTTTAATGTGTCTTAAGTTTAAAGTCTACAGATGCTTCAATGCTAATTATTTGACGTATAATTCATGTGGTAACCGTCAAGATAATCAAACAAATGGTGACTTGATTGTGAACTTGAACCTCACTGGGTGCCTCAACCAAGTGGTCATGTGCCTGAATAAGTTTAATTTAATATCTATAATTGTGTTGGGTTTTGTATATATTTGTGGTTTAATGGTTATCTTCGTAGGAATAGACACGGCGAACCGAGGTCAATTCCTGGACGAGGCTGTTAGCATTTCCCTTACTGCTAATACCTTAGGGGTATGTATCTATTCAGCTATTTTCCCTCCAGCTATGGGTAAATAGTAGGGCAGAATGGGCTCTTCAACTTTGGTATGGCAACTGGTATAGGAGAAGGAAAACTGTTAAACTCTGCTTAAAAATTGATCAGCGCCACAGGAAGGGTTGGATAAATCTTTATAATCATATCGGATTTACTTTCTAATTTCAAAATATACTGTATATACTTATCGACATTTTTGTTAAATTTTGAGGATCGTATATTTAAGGAAATAAATAGCGTCGAATACACAAGTAATAATTTTGTAAGGATAGAATTCAAACGATGGGAAGGACATACAATAACTTGGTTTAAAAATAGTTTCATAAATCAAATATTTTTTGACCATAAATCAAGATTTCCAAGTCGGTGGGGTTTAGAATACACTGACTATGACGGACTGGGGGGTAAGATCCCCCACCCTAGAAAGTTTTTCCTGGATATGACACTAAACTGCTTCTGGTGATGAGCCTCCATTATTGATAAATCTACACAGACTCGGATTGGTATTACCTGTTATGGTCCTATCTATGGGCCAAAGAGATCTGTTTAAAATTATTAGTTTAGTTTGGTTTTGTTTCTTTGTGTAATGGCATATCAACCTTCGCGGGTTATTAATACCAATGCCAACCTTGTAGAAGAACAGTATTGGAATTATTTAACCTATAGCTGGAGCTATGAAGGGGTTCACACTTTTCCCAAGGGTATTAGTCTGAAAGTGAATGTAATAGGTCGACTGGAGTTTAGACTAGCTTACTAAGATGTCACAGTTCAGCATATTAGCCACTACGTTATTAGTATTTGATAAGACGATGTGCCCAAAAGATTCTTAAGAAAAAACTACACAAAAATGCAAATATAAACGTACAATAAACACGATTCCCTAACTTCTAATTATAAAATAGCCCTAGACAATTTGACATGCCGTTCAAATCAATCTTTAAAACAACTTTCGTGTTTTATTCTCTATTTATAATCACCGGTTTTATGTTTCATTCTTGTATTCTGATCAAGAGATCTTTTACGCCCAATCCCAATATATGACTATTCGGAACCAGTCAAAATGTCAGTTGCGACCATTATACCTCCCACATTTTAAAATGTCATGTTGTGCAAGCAAATGCTAATGGTAGCTCCATCTACTTAAGGTCTTAACATTTTATTTTCAGATACGATCAGTTATGATCATGTCTTGGTCGAGCACGCACCATGTGTTTGCTGTTTAAACCTTTTAAAAGAATGATGAACCTTAATTGTTACATCGAGACCTTTTCGGTTCATTTTATGTTAGGTCGGAATGATGTTGTTCGGGATAGAATTCACCAGTCTTATAAAACGTTTAAACAGTTAATACACGATGTACACCGGTCCAAGCCATGATCTTATCTAAAAAAAACAAATGGTAAGATATTAACTAGATGGAACTACCATGGCCACTTGCAAGGTAACAGTGAAAAAACTGGCAGATATTCCTGTCACACCCTGAATTGTGAAATTTCTCCTTCTTTCTCAGATAAAAAGGTTAGAAAGCTTTTCAGCATACCGTATACATACAATATATTTTCTCATTCTAAGAAAGCACACTATCTCGGAAATTTCTACGAAGACATACTCGCAAAGACTATATGAATAAAAAAAATGGTAAGAGCGTAGCTAGGTGGAACTACCATGAGCATTGCCTAACTTCACTTGTGTGTCATGGCTATGACGTTAAACTGCATCTAATGGTCAAGTTCCAATTCCTGAACTTTGGGGAGGATGGGGTATCCCTTCATTGACATAACTACCAGGTCCACCTTGACCCAGAGTGGTAGCACTTCTTAGGGTCCCATGTATGGGTTAAATAGAACATGAGTTAGGAAAAATGTGTTAAGAAATTTGGTTCAATACCCATCAAGAATGAATTTTTAAAAAATGTCTTCGGCATGAAATAACCCAACAAGGGTTGACATGCCGTAAAATTCAACCAGCCAACCTAATTTCCCTTGCACCTCACAGGTGACAGTGTAAAATGTATTAGGAACATTTTCCTCCCTTTTAAAATACGAAGGTGAGAGATTTTTTTCAGTTGTACCATGCAAAAGTCGTCAGGGTGGCCTAAAGTCGGTATCAGCCAATCAGCGAGGGAGTCTATTCCCTTTTCACTAGCGCTAGACCAAGTAAATAGTGTTTTAGCGTCTGAAGTGGAGCGCCACACCTACTACCAGCTTCTTAATTTACCACACAGATCCGCTGAGTTGGCGAGGGCCGGTATCGAAATAGAAACCTTGAGGTTTCTAGCCGAACGTTCTGCCGACTGAGCTAACCCGGCCCTCGTCATCCAATATATCTTCACATTCTAAAAAAATACACCATTTCGGAAATTCTTTCAAACATGTTTTCGCAAAGACCATATAAAGAAAATATGGGAAGACATTAACTAGATTGAACGACCATGAGCACTCGCCTTGCTTCCCTTGTGCCATGTAGGTCACAGTATAAAATTTGTGAGGTATTTCCGCCACACACTTTATTATAAAATTTCTCGTTCTTTCTCCGATACGAAGGTCAGAGAGTCTTTCAGTCGTGCCGTGTACCAACATCCAATATATTTTCTTATTCTAAAAAAAAAAATACCATCTCAAAAATACTACAAAGACATAGCCATAAAGACCATATGAAGCAAAAATGGTAACACATTAGCAAGATAAAACTACCATGAGCCTAACTTCACTTGCAACACACATGTGACAATGTAATATGTGGGAGGTATTTCAGCTGCATCTTGTATTATGAAAATTCTCCTCCCTTCAATAATAAGAAGGTCAGACAGTTTTTCAGTCGTACTGTGTACTCATATCCAATATATCTTCTTATTCTAAGAAAACACACCATCACGGAAATTCCTACAAAGTCATACTCGCACATGTCTGTTTATTCCCGCTGCTTTTTTCAATTTCAGTGTCTGCGTAGAAGAAGATAGATAAATATTGCGTTGTTGTTTTTCCGACAGGAACCAGGAAGGAGCCTATGCTGGAACATTTGTATTACTTTCTTTACATCGGCAACCTGCTTAGAAGCATTTCATAGATTCATAGATATTAATAAACGCTGTGTTTTACGTACATCGGTTTCCTTTTCTCATCCATTCTGCACATTCTCTCATTTTGGTTTGATGCTAACACCAGAGAGACTTATATGAAATCTTCCATTTTTTTTCCTTCAGTAATTTTCTATCTGAAGCTCTCAATTCATTTTCTCGATTCATCTTTTGTTTTGTTTTCAGTTAACTCTTTTTTTCATAACATTCTATTTTATTCTTCATATATCTTACTTTGTCCTTTCCCCCCTCTTTATACATTTATTTTGTCTCCATTTTCCCCCGTCTTCTTTACTGTCTCTTTCTCGTCTTTACCTTCTTTTTCTCGGCTTATTTACCATCTCTTCCTCGGCTTCTTTACTGTCTGTTTCTCTTCCTTATATTCTTTACTTTCTCTTTTTCATATTCTTTACCATCTCTTCCTCGACTTCTTTACCGTGTCGTCCTCGGCTTCTTTACCAACTCTTCCTCGACTTCTTTACCGTCTCTTCCTCGGTTTCTTTACTGTCTGGTTTTCTTCCTCATTTTTACTTTCTCTTTCTCGTCTTCGTTACCGTCTCTTCCTCGACTTCTTTACTCTCTCTTCCTCGGTTTCTTTACTGTCTCTTTCTCTTTCTCATATTCTTTACTTTTTCTTTCTCGACTTCTTTACCGTCTCTTCCTCGACTTCTTTACCGTCTCTTCCTCGACTTCTTTACCGTCTCTTCCTCGCTTCTTTACTGTCTGTTTCTCTTCCTCATATTCTTTACTTTCTCTTTTTCGTCTTCTTTACTCTCTTTTCCTCGTGTAATTTACTTTCTCTTTCTCTATACATAGAGCTTTTTTCTTTCTCTTTACGCTTTATATCTCCCTTTCTTCATTCTTGTACAATATTTTCTTTATATTTCTGCTCGTTTCGTTTACGTTCTTTCCCTCATTGTCATCTTTACTTCCGATTTCTCATCTTTACTTATTCTTCCTCTTTCTCGTTGTTTTTACCTCCTCTTCTTCATCTTCTCTATTTCTATTTCTCATCTTCTTTACTTTATCAACTTCTTTACCTTCGCTATCCCGTCTTGTCTCTTTCTTTTCATCTTTTCCTTCTCAATTACTTTAGTTTCCCATCGTCTTTACCTTCTCTTTCCCATCTTCTTTGCCATCTTTTCATCGTCTTCTTTACTCTCTTTCTTTTTCTTGTCTAATTTACTTGCTCTTTCTCATCTTCTTTATCATCTCTTCCTCGTTTCTTTCTCTTCTATAGAGACTTTATTTTCTCTTCCTCGTCTTCTTTACTTTTCTTTTTCGTCTTCTTTACAATCTCTTCCTCGTCTTCATTACTGTTTCTTTCTCTTCGTGATTTTCTTTTACATCTAATTTTCCCTTTCCTCCTTTAATTTCCTTTTTTTTCATTCTCTTCATCTTTTTATCTTCATCGTATTTTTCTACGTTTCCTTCTCTAAAGCAATTTCATAAAACATATTCTCTTTTCTTTTTCTTTTTCTCCTCCTTTTCCGACATTTTCATCTTCTTCCCTTCTTTCATTGTCCTCTCTTTTACCTTCCAACTACTTCGATTCTTTTCTCCCCTTCATCCTTTCGCATGCCCATTATCCCTGGTCATCATCATCATCATTCTTTTCGTATCCTTTATCATAACGATCGTCACAATACCCGCCATTTTCTTTTCTCATCATTTTCTCTACCTTTCTCTCTCATTAACGTCGACTTTATCATCACAATATCTTTTCCTTTCCTTTTCTTCTCAATGCAAAATCATTTTTCTTGCTCTTCAGAAACCCCATCCCCCACACACTTTATGTCTAACTGTGCGAAATCTCCATCCTCATCATTATCAACATTAATTTTATATTCTTATCTATTTTTACCGTCTTTATCATCACGTCCCTATGGCTTCTCTTACCTTTCCCTTTCATCAAGAACATCTAACCCACCTCTCTCTCTCTCTCTCTCTCTCTCTCTCTCT
>CM042137.1:7750400-7760400 GCA_023376005.1 Doryteuthis pealeii
ATCGATGGTGTAGAAAAGAAAGAAAAAGATTAGTATGATTGAATTAAAACTTCTGAAGCCAATTAGTTTGCTAGATTCAGTGGAGGATTTATCAGAAATAATTTGAGATCTTTATGCCCTACTCATTCATACCATATTTTGTGGCCTAGTGGTTATCGGCGTTGAAAGTGTACTGGGCTACCCGAATTCAAATCCTGGACGATGCTGTTTGCATTTCGCATAGCTCTAATTACCTTGGAAAATCTATGCATTCAATCATACTCCTTCCAACTATGAGTAAACAGTAGGGGAAACTATGCTGTTTAACCTTGGCATGACTACTGATCTAGCAGAGGGAAAGCTCTGAATTCAACACGGCTGTAGACCTGGTGCTGGTTTCGTTTTCCATTGGATCATACTTAGGTCGGAAAGGCCCCGATCAATCAGCTGGTCACGTCAAGCCCTATTGCCCTTATGGCAAACCCCAACCAATACATGTGCTAGAAGGCGGTTATTTTCCTGGGTATGATGTTAAACTCTCTGATGGTGAATTTTAAATTCTGGAGCTCTGGGGAATGTGGAATACTTTCAGGTTCATCTGACCCGGAGTGATAGTACCTGTTAGGGTTCCATCTATGGGTTAAATAGCAAAAATGAGTGCAAAAATGTGTTTTAAAAATTGTGTATCCACGAAGAATGAATAAAACAAGGGTCTTCGGCATAAAAAGACACAAGGGGTTAACATGCCGTAAAACCCAAACAACCAAAAACAAATCCATTGTCATTAATGACTACTTGATCACCCTGACTCAAATCTGCATACGGAAACGTAATTATGCGTGTTTCTGTAATACGTCTCTCTTTTCAATAAGAGTAGCAATGATTTGAGAAAAGCAGGTGAGCTGATTTTTGATTCCATCTTTACGAAAATGACTCATGGCCGTTTTATCAGCTATAATAATCAGCATACCTAAAATGCGGGAACACAGAAGCCAAACGAGTATTTGGCTCAAAAGAAAATCTGATGAAGGATCAAAGTACAATATATATATATACATATACATTCATGTAAGAGAAAAGGAAAGAAAAATACGGGTTAAGATGAATGATTGAACGCTCTGACAGATTCAAATTGAATCAGTGTTGATTTGAATACCCGGCTCAACTTGAGAGAGGATCAACATGACATTGATAAGGCGCTCATATTGGATTATTACTTATCCGCTTTTCTCACGAGTGAAAAACTTGTCAGAAAAACAAACAGACTCTTTCAGATTTCACGTGATCTTTACGGTACGTGCCATAATAGTTTGACACTGATTTTCTTTAACGAAAAGTAAACTCAATTTAATTCCAGATGTGTGCAAATCTAAGGATGACTAAAAAAAAAGCCAACTTGCATTTGTATGCGTGGTGAGCATTAAAGAAAGATTAATTATCAAAACAGCATGAACACTTGATCATATTTTAATTCAACTTGATCCTTGAGTACAAGAAAAGAACGTTTAATTACTACAACTTCGGGTCAAAGAGGGCGTCCCATCGTGATGTAACGGCTAGCGAGCTAGTCTTGCAGATCTATCGGAATTATGAGTTCGATCCTCGCTTGATTCAACCTTGTGTCACATCCTGTCCGTGACGAATGCGTGGATCAAATATCTACCACTCCAGGTCCGAGTGGACCTGGAAGTAATGGAAATGAAGAGGTAATGCTGTTGTATATCCCCACTTTCTTCTGATCATATTGTACTTATTGTATCTTATTCAGTCTCCTTGGACAGCTCGTCTACCATATTATGTGGCCTCTTCTAAGCTGGTTAGGTCGTCTATCGTCTATCTGATTATTTGGGTTGCTTCTCTCCGTTCTGGTATGCTTTCTTGAGACTTCTTCATCTCTGTGTGCGTTGTTGTTTTCAGTAACGAACACAAATATTTTGATATTTTTTTAGGCGTCTTTATTTAGTGCAATTTAACCATAACCCACGGAAGAAACAGGCATTTCGGGGACACATCTGCCTCCTCTAAAAATCAGCAAAAACTATCTAAATTCCAAGTCCACCTCCCGCACCCATGAAGCGGACTGACCAACCAGAGAACAACCACATGGTCAGCGAAAAGCAAAGCAATGTGTATTTAATTTTACGGAGTTTCTTTTTTAATGATTCAGAATTAAGGTTATTATTTTTAATTTCTACTCTACCGTACATATTCTATAGGCAACTTATCAATTAAACATTAAAATTATTAAGCATTAAACATTAAAATTAAACATTAAAATTAGTGAAATAGATCACTAATTAGGACTGAGCCTATTCTAGTAGTGACCACCCCCAGTGGAGTTTAACAGGTTTGAATTCAGAATTTTCCTTCTCCTAGACTGATTGCCTAACCAAGACTAAAGGGACCAGTCTGCCCTACTATTTAACCATAGCTGGAGGGAGAGTAGTTAGATTCATGCCTTTCCCAATGGTATTAGCGCTATGTGAACTGTAGCTTCGTCAAGGATTTGAAGTCAGGTCGATGATTCCACCTCCTACGATTGTAACCATTACACCACGCGCCTTATCAGTTGGATTGATACCTTTTCCAAGGGTATTAACACTATTTGGAATATAAGCAGAATTTGAATTCGGATCGACGAGTCTATTACCTACGACGATACCCATTTCACAACACGCCTCCATTTATATATATATATATATATATATATATATATATATATATATATTATATATTATATATGCACTCTAATTGGTGATTTAGATTAACTTTCACTACTAAGCATATAAGCAATGATCGTTTGCTCGCAAACTTGATCCCTCTGTGATTGTAAAAATATATAAACTAACCTATGCATTTAATAGTTTAAAAACACCAGTTCCGCTACAGCAGCTGTCAGTGGCCGAGGGGATAAGATATCAGGTTGGCAAACAGTCAGTCTTAGTTCGGCCCTATCTAAGGATAGTTGTTGTGTCTAGCCACACTGAAGAGGCATGAAACACCGAAATACGTGTCTGTGGATGACTATATATATATATATATATATATATATATATATATGCTAAAGATTCTGAAAAGCAGAATATTGAACCGATGTCAATAAACTGAGTTGACAATATTTTTAAAATGAAAGTTAACTGACTACAATTTGAGACTGGGAAGCAAGTGCATTAAAATCTGACGTTTTACTTATTGATTTTTGTTGGACTAAACTAACTCCTTGTCTCCTTTCTAGCGTTATCATATACTAAACTTTGTTTAGTTTGCGCACGGCATATAAATATGGGGCACTCAGTGAGAATATCCATCTCTAGTGGTAGTGGTAACATTATCTTGAATTTATGATTACACGAAGCATTGTCAAATAGTATTACCTAACGTATTTCTTGTCATAAATAATACGATTATTTAAGTATGGATTCTCTCTCTCTCTCTCTCTCTCTATATATATATATATATATATTATATATATATATATATATATATATATATATATTAAATACATACACACACATATACTTACCTCACCCATTCACTCGCAGCTTTATATTCAGAATGAAAGAAATAAAGACAGAAAGAAAGAGAGAATGAAAGAAAGTATGAGTGAAAAGAAAAAAAAGTATGGGTGTAAAGAAAGCTATTATGTAAAAATCAAATTTAAAAAAATCATGAGTGTAAAGAAAGAAAGTATGAAAGAAAGTATATCTCTCTTTCTTTACCTATCTATCTATCTATATTTACATCTATATCTACATCTATAGATATATATAGATATATATAGATATAGATATATAGATATATAGATATATATCATACAAATATACACACAAGCACACGCGCACTCACATAACTTTATATTCTTCAGAATGAAAGTATGAGAGTAAAGATTGAAAGAAAGAATAAATGAATGAATGAATGAAAACTCCTTCTCTCTCTCTCTCTCTCTCTCTCTCTCTCTCTCTCTCTCTCTCTCTCTCTCTCTCTCTCTCTCTCTCTCTCTCTCAACTTTATATTCTTCAATATTCTCTGACTTACTTCGTCTACTTTTTCTCTTTTTTTAAATTTCTCCCCATGCTTGTTAGATTTCTTGCTTAACTTCTCTTTTTTCCCTTTTCCTTTTTTTTTGTTCATTCGAGTTATGCCTTGTGTTATATAAATTAAATATATAATATATATATATAAATTAAATTCGGACATAAATCGTTGTAAATCCGATTTTTTCATTGAATAAAAGAGTTTATAAAAAAAAAATAGTTAGTATAAATTAAATACAGTTATTAATTTTTAATGTTTATTTTTCTAAAAATCTGGTAACTTTTAAATAGGCGATTTTAAGCAAAATGTTCAAATTAAGGAAACATCTTTAGGAAAGTTTGATGTTGGAATAAGCAGTTGTTTTTGTGACACAATTTCATGCAGGATCTGGAGAAACAGACACAGCAAATTATATATATATATATGTCACATTGTATTTTATATACAAATAGATTTATGGTTCGTATTTATTTCATATTATTTATGTAGCATTTTATTACAAACATAGGACTACCATTTTATAGTTGTGTGAAACTAGTTCAATATGAAAAGTTATAAAATAACAATACTCGGGGTTAGAGTGAACCTAGGATTAATGCCAATGAAATGGTAATCCACACTTCCCAGATTTCCAGAACTAGAACCTCACCATCAGATACAGTTTAATGTAACAAACAGGACAGATAGATTTCTGTGAAAATAAACCAGTTTTGTTCAACACCTACATTAATCTAATAAACAAATTATACTTTTTAATCAACTTCATTGTTCGTATGCTTGACAAACAAATGTTCAATTCATTCTATAATGTTTGTATTGGAGTCACAACGTGTAATGGTTTTTATGATTGAAAATGGACTTGGCGAACTGGGTTCAAATCCTTGACATGACTATTTGCATTGTGAAAGGTCAACTATTCTCACTCCAGTTATCGATAAATAGTCGGGCGAACTGGACCCTTTAACGTTGTTATGGCTACCAGTTTAGAATCCAAACCTGGTAAATTCCGCTTAAAATTGACCATGTGTCACATCCTACTCCTATATATAATGTTTTGTATTATTTAGATATTTCTGACTGATTCACTCGTTTTTATTTTTGAATACACTACGTTTCAGCCGATGTGCCCTTCTTCAGGTGTTTCTTATCGAATTCGAGAACCTTCTTGTCAAACTCAGAAGCTTTCACGTCGTAATCGGGAGCTTTCACGGAACTTCCGACCGAACTTTTTATTTAATACATGAAGGCTTCCAATTACGTAATGAAGGCTCGCAAGTTCGACGAAAAAATTCCTGAGTTCGACAAGAAACACCTAAAGAAAGCTGGAGGGTGCATCGGATGTAAATTTGTATATATAGCAATAAAAATGGAGACAACAGTCCTAAAAATGTAAATAATACAAGTTATCAAACCTCATCTCAAAAATTCATATTATGTTTAACTTTAGATACACACAGAAAAGATTTAACTTGTCTCATTGGCTATTCTCTTTAATTTAGATTCAAACATTGATTAGCCAAGCAAAAGATTTCTCTTTGTTTACAAAAAAAGAAATGGTATTGTATTTTTCTTTTAGCCTCAAATGTAAATTAAAACACCAGACTAAACGTTTACAAACCACAGAAAACATTGTGGATTTGGCGAAATAACTCCGTCCAAATTAACGTGGGAGGGTTCTTTTTTTTTCTTTTTATTTTAAGGTAATTTAAAAGTCTGTGAAACATTTTCCGTCAACAGAGCGTTAAAATCAATGCAACAAGAAAATTGAATTCCATTTTTAGAAGGATGAAGGAGATAATTTGCGCATGTGCCGTCGCTAAAACCAACCAGCATCCATTAACGGTCGTATGCATCATTCCAGTGAATGTGTTAAGTTCATTTGAATGGGAAAATAAATAACATGTTTGTATCTGCTGTTATTGTGAAAAGGAACATTGCATAGGATAATTGGCTGTGGGTTTTTTTTGTAAACCTGATAGACGTATTTACATGCTTTTACCATTGGATTTTTAAACCGTGGCGCTTTTTATGTATATAAGAATGTTCTTGTATTAATGTCTACGCTCTCGCGTGCCTAAATACAGGCTGACCCCGCAAAAAACAGAACCCAAGTTGTTTTTTGGGGGGAGGGGGCGGACCCTGTATATATACTTTTACTGATGCAGACTACCAGAACCCAAATTCTGCTTTCCTTGGGTCACCCTATACGAGGGCAATCCCAAAGGTAAGGTAAGATTGGTTGGTTGGTTGGTTGGTTGGTTGGATTTTACGGCATGTCAATTGGGTTATTTTATACCGAAGACGTTTTGTTTTATTCATTCGTAATGTATATTCTACTCTTTTTTTAAATTTAAACTCAATTTTTAAACACATTTTTCAAAACTCATTTTTTCTATTCTCAAGTAGTCGCCATGTTGTCACTTGAATCCGGTAGCAAAAAGGAGCGACAGAGACATTTTTTACAAAATACATTCACATTTATTTCAAAATGTTTCATATTTCTTTCTTTCTCTCACGGAACAGTCCCAAATGGAAGGCGGGGTATGGCTTTGCCCAGTCAATTGAGGAAAGTACATACACTCATGTTGTTCTCTCCACACATCAAGTGAAATCGCCTCGATTTCACTTGTCCTAATTATTCAAATTTAACCATCGAAAGCCTGTATTCAACTACTTAGAATTCGTATCTCTTGAATAGCACATGACAGCCTTCAAGCCAATCAATGAACACCTACAAAAATGTATCGAACAAAATGTCAAGTATATAGACAAATAGATACATGTTCAACCTTT
This sequence comes from Doryteuthis pealeii, assembly GCA_023376005.1. Taxonomy (NCBI): domain Eukaryota; kingdom Metazoa; phylum Mollusca; class Cephalopoda; order Myopsida; family Loliginidae; genus Doryteuthis; species Doryteuthis pealeii. Next base: position 7,757,208 of record CM042137.1, read on the forward strand.
TAAAGTATCTAAACACCATTGAGAATACATAATAAACGTCTCTGTGGTTTCTAACTATTTTTGGAGACCTTACTTTTGGGTTGTCCTTGGTAATACGTTAAACTGCATCTAATGGTGAAGTTCCAATTTTTGGAGCTCTCGGGAGTATGGAGTACCATTTCATTACCATTATTCCCGGGTCCACCCAGACCCGGAGTGTTAGTACCTGTTAAGGTCACATTTATAGACTAAATCACAAAAATGAGTTTTAAAACATGTGTTTAAAATTTTTTTTTTTTAAATGTGTTTAAAAAAATGAATTTTCAATGCCATTCAATAATGAACAAAAAAATGTCTTGGGAATAAAATAACCCAACAAGAGCTAATATGGCGTAAAACCCAACCAACCAAACAATCTTAATTCTAAAAATGAATTGTAACGTCTTTGTCTCCAACAGGTGGCTATCCAATAGTTATCATCCCTACTTATTAATGGTTGAAACATACAACACTCACTAAAGGAAAAAATCAAAGAGTCATTTAATACAACCTCAAAGTAGCCAAGCCTACCGTACATGTCTGGAGCAGATGGTCCCTTCTTATACTCGCCGACAGAAGGTCCCTACAGTAACATGCAGACCAAACAATGGATTTGAACACATTCTGGCAGTGAGTGATGTATTTCAGTCGTAAGTGACAGCAATTTGAGTGATATGTCGTGTCTAACACAGTTGTCAATCTATGAAGTGCGCCTCAGCCAGCTCTTCTACTTGAATTGGGTCGATGAAAAGATGGATTACGGGAAAGTATTTTGTTGACAATGACACCTTTATTACTGCTGTGCAAAAAAAAAAAAAAAGAGAATTGTATCCGCTGGGACAGAATTTTTACGATTGTACCATGCATGCTCTTTTTAATTGCAGGCGAAATACAAAACAAGTGGTTTGTAACTAGAAATGTGCTCAATTCAACCGTTTTATTGCGTACTCTGTATCTGTTTAAGTAGTTGTAAAAAAAAAGATAAATAGGAGGCATCGCTTTCGGAGCGCCCCCAGAATATCATACTTTTATGCATATATTTACCCAACCCCTCTACCAGTAGCAGGATGCGACACAATATTATTTATAAGTGAAATCATACTGCGTGCTGTCTCGAACAAATCTTGGAAGCAACGCTCCACAAAACCGCAGCTATACGGCCACTTACCTCTTATCTCACATACTTTCCAAGTAAGACATACTGGTTACTGCTGATGAAGCAATGACGAACTAATAACTGACGTTTTAGCGTGGACACCTGCACATGGGCACACCAGTGCAGGCCGACCAGGAATAACCTACATCAACCAGTTCTATTTGGATTCCAGATGCCGTACGGAATACCAGTCAGGCACAATGACATGGATAGAGACGGTTAGCGAGAGAGCGTCTTGGAAATCAGTGCTGCCATCGCCAAATGATGATGATGATGATGATGATGAATTCTTGTGTGAATTCTGAATTCCTTTTTTCTTAGACTGAGTGACTTACTAAGGCTAAAGAGCCCAGTCTGTCCTACTATTTACCCATAGCGGCAGGTGAAAACATGGATTTATAAATTAAAAGCGCATTAAAACGAAGTGAAATGCAGACATCCTCGTCCAGGATTTGAAATGAGTTCGCTGGGTTCATTTCTAGCAAGGGTAACCGTTACGCTAAGCGCGACATACTTGTGATTATTCTATGAATTTGCGTTGGTTTTTATTTTATATATATATTTTATCATGCCATAATTTTGAAGCACTTATTAGATATCAAACTCGTTACACGATCAGTAAGATAAATTCTCTTCTGTTGACGCCTGATCTATAGTCATAAAACATAGTATGACACAAGGCCAAAATATTAGTGCAATCAAAACAATTGACTTATAATGATCTGCGAAACGAACGCGTCACCCATTTCTAGTACACGTGTTTAAATATACAATAAAAGAATCTATATGGAGTATTTATCCAACCCTTTCGTCAAGGGTAGGATGTGACACAAGGTCGCAAGTAATGGGCATCCAACAGGAATCGCAGTCGTTATTCAATAATAAATTATCTACGAGACTTGTTTGCAAAAATTACACCTCGGCGGGAGGCACTTAACGGGGATAATACAGGAGAGAGAAAAATCTCAAAAGAAAACTATCACCTTTTTTTTTCAGGGTTTAGAAAATGCTGACCTTGTCGTTAACAGAGGCGTAAGACATTCCCTACCCCCCAAAGTTTTAGTTTCACATATGTCTATGTGTGCTGGGTATACAAAATTGCGTCTCGGGTGAGCCCCAAGTCTGTAGATCTGGGAAGAGTGGAGTACCCTTTCATTACTCTTGGGTCCACTCTGAACCGTAGTGATAGTATCTGTCAGGATCCCATCTTTAGGTCAAATAGATACGTTTGAAAATTATTCGTATTAGATAGGAATATTCGATATCATATAACTATGTGAAAATAAATCATTCTAGACAATTTTCGCTCTTAAGTAACCCATTAGGAGTTGATATGCCATTAAATAGATAAAGAAGATACTCATTTATATATCCGAGATGCAACTGTCCCCCATATCGACTGGGACCCTAGATTAGGCCAACTGCGCCTCTGCGGAGGTAAGACATCCCTAATGGAGATACCTGTTGGTCATGCGTAGTGACCCATGCTGCCTGAGAACAGGATTGTGGGGGCTGAGCGGTCTATGCCCCGGTAATAAATGGTCGCGTGATATGAAACACTCCACTTTACGTTAGCCCTTACGTCAGCTAACTGGGTGGTCAGAGACGCCCCAAACGAACAACCGGCTGGTCATGTCACCCTAGCGACTATATGATTGTCCGAACGTATTCTTTGAATTACTCTTATGACAAACAAACACCTACCTCTCTTCCATCATATACAAAACTATGTAGCTGTGGGTCAACCACCAGTATTTATCAATACACATTAAGTTAAATACATATAAAGTTAACCATATAATAAAACAAGATTTCATATTAGATAACCCACAATATACCATTAAACACTAACTACCCAATAAAAAAACATAGAAAGGTATATGTGTGTAATGAAAAGAACTTTCTTCTTCATAACGAATCGACATGTTGTCACTTGACCCCGACGGTGGGAAAGAACGAGAGGCAGTTCAATCACAAACTACACAAAATGTTTACTTCAAAATGTTACATACTTCTTTC
>CM042137.1:7762900-7775400 GCA_023376005.1 Doryteuthis pealeii
ACGCATATAGGTGTACATATCTATATCTGATATTTAGAGTGTGGATGAAATGTATGATAGAATCTAATGTATCTATACCGAATACAAATATGTTATATAAATCTCTGTATGTCTTTAAAAGGTAGTTAGTAAAAAAAACAAAACCAATATTTAGTGAGTATATGGGTGTAGTCTTAAATTAACACAGTGTATGCTTATCTGTGTGTGTGATTTATTTTAGACGACTGATTTCCTTTTTCTATGATGTACCTTTCGATATTGTTTTGTTCAAAATATAAACCTTCATTTTTAATTTATTCATTCGTAAGGGGAGTGTGATATGTGATTTAAAAAAAAAATATATGTTTGATGTGTGATTTTTTCCTTAGTAATATATATATATATATATATATATATATATATATATATATATATATTGATATTATCTAAATTTTTTATGTCTAATATGGATATATATATTTATATCTTTCTATTATATATACAAAATATATAATAAAAGAGATTTTATTCATTTATCTTTTTGATATATATACAACATGTTATTTATGTATCTTTCTAATATATATACAAAATATATAATAAAAGAAATTTCATTTATTTAAAAAATAACAAAATATATGTAAAGCTGAAACAGTGATAAGCCCACACACACACACTATATATATATATATATATATATATATGTTGTGTGTGTGTGTGTGTGTGTGTGTGTGTGTGTATGTGTATGTGTGTGTGTAATAACGACCGTGGGAGAACCAGCAGTAGCCTAGACTAATAAAATTTATTTTTCTATATATTTCTTTTATAATAATTCATACATTCTGTAGTCTTATTTTTAAGTTTGTTTTTGTTATTCTTTTTGTTTGCATTTCTGTTTCTTTTATTATTATTTGCTTTTTATTCTTTATCAATTTGTTTTATATCTTAGTCATTGTTTTAATCAATTTTTTTAAATTAATCATTAATTTATACACTTATTATATCTTTATTTTTATTTCTTATGGGAAATTAGGGGTAAACATTTTTTCACCCCCTCTCGGATAAATATAGGGTGCGAATTTTATTCAACTTTACTGGTCTTCGCCAATTTTCCTTTATAAAAGGAAATCCGCTCGATTGTGGTCTAAGCAAACATACAGACAGACTAACAAACATAATCTTTCTTTTTTTATGTATATAACATATAATAATAAGAATGATCATAAATAATTACTTTCCAGACAGCATCACAATATAATAATCGCTGCTACAGGTACTAATTCTCATAATAAAGATAATAGTGACAATGTTTCAACATTTCAACTATGGAAGGACGAGATAGTATAATTGCACTAAGCTCTCTTCTCTCTCTCTCTCTCTCTCTCTCTTCTCTCTCTCTCTCTCTCTCTCTCTCTCTCTCTCTCTCTTGGCGACTACATCAAAGCATATGTATTGTGATGATATGTTGATTGGTTGTATATTTAATGTGGTCGGAAAAATTAAATACAAACAAAACCAAAAAGACCCAGTTTTTGTGTTGAATCAGGGTTTCCCTAAGCAGAACAGGTACTTTAAGGGCCGAGTCTGTGTGGATTTATCGGTAATGGTAATGAATAGGTACTCTACTTTAAGGGCCGGGTTAGTTCAGTCGGTAGAGCGTTCGGCTAGAAACCACAAGGTTTCCAGTTCGATACTGGCCCTCGCCAAGTCAGGGTATGAGTAGCACAGGGATCTGTACAGTAAAGTAAGGAGCTGATGGTAGGTGTGACGCTCCACCTCAGACTCAAAATCAATCTCCTTGGTCTAGCACAAGTGAAAAATGGATAGACTCCCTCGCTGATTGGTTGATACCGACTTTAGGCTATCCCGACGACTTTACTTTACTTACTGTCCCAAGATCTCCTGGAGGCTGACCATTAAATGAAGTTTAGCAAAGATATGAACAACCTCATATGTGTTAAATATTACGACTACTCTTCTTCCATAATGATGGCTTTGGCATTAAATAACCACAGAGAGTTTGATATGCCATAAAACAGAAACCAAAAGCAAACCGAAATTTTATCTCAAGATAATATTTGAGGACACGGAGAACATTATTGCTGCTTTACTTAGTATCAATAGAGAAGTTTCAGAGGTGCTTTGACCAGGCGATATTTTGCTGGAATAATTTGGGAGAATATACACATGAAATATCCAACCGTGAATATCTCATAATGAAATCCCATTTTGTCACGCATTCGCTCTTCTATAACAAGTCATACATGTTTTCTTATGTAATTATTTCTCCTGTCTGTGATATGCGTGAGTGAATTTTTACATATGTTAAACGTCGATCGACTGAGTCCGGCATTTTCTTTAAAGGAAAAATCCCGAAATTTGACCTACAAATCTCCGGAAAGAGATGCCACCATTAAGCCGGATACGATGACAGGATCACATGACCCGGCACATCCGCTTTAGACAAGACGTTTATAACAATCCTCACTTAGCTTCTTATAAACCCGGTCAAGAAGGTCATGTCCTTATTGAGAGGGTTCGGTTTCGCTTCTATTTCTAACGGGATCGACTTTCGTTCACATTTCTCAAAAAAGGAGATTTCCTGTTCACCATTAAATTTGACATCAAACGAAAGGAACTTGCCAATTTTAGGGACTTTAGGAATTATAAACTGGCTACTTTATTCATTCTGTGTTGTGGCTATAATAACAACCAAGATGAAGACACTACTCTGAGTGCATCAACGCCCTATTGGTATAACGTACTCTTTCTTAAGTTTCTATCGTCTGCTACAATCGGGATACTGCTTTTCTCACCGCAGAGGAAACCTAATTAGAGACCGCCCTGTCGGTGGGGCTGTAGTATGCTCCGACTGTACCTCTGCAGAGGGGTAAAAAAAACAATGGGACCATGGGTGGCAACTTCTGATACTTAAGAAGAGAATCCTGGTGGCTGCACAGTTCATGACATGCAACACTCTACTTTGGCCCATGCTTAGTCTAGAAGGACGTTCGAAGAGACCCCCACCCCCATTAATCAGCTGGTCACTTCAAGTCCTATCTATATGATTATCCAAATTATATTATCTTTATTGATAATGAAGTTACGTTGATGAAGTTTTTGACAAATGGGATACAAACACTGTAACATCGATTGGAAGAAGTGTGTGGACCATAACTGGGACTGTGTTAAAAATAAACCTCATTTGATCGCATTCCATTAGAGTATCATGGTCACTTTTAAGTCGACCCTCTTCATTGTAATGCGAATGATGTGCCGTTTTGTGCTATACAGAACGTTATGGGGTAAGGAGTGATAAATAGAAATTATAATTCTTAAGGGTCTTTTTTGCATAGTTATATCAAAGTAGTCCTATCATACAAATAATTGGCATATAGTTGTATGCTTTCAAGTATTTCTCATACTAATAATTATATGGTTTCGAGTAATTATTTCTATCTAATAATAATAGCTATTTGCTTGAATGAAATCTTAAAAGAAAAATTTGAAAGAAAAGACTTATCAATAACCAATTAGTTTGAAATAATTAAGTGCAATAATAATCAGTTTTGTGAGGCAATAGATTGTGAATGTTAAAAAAGTTATTTTCATCTGTAGTTTCTTATGTTTCTTTATCAATACACTTTGTACAAAATTAATCAGTTTTAACAGCAAATCTTTCACCATTAAAATAAGTAGTTTATTAAATGAGATATTTTTTACATATGTTAAATAACATTTGGAACACATATCAATGAAAATACAACAAATATATGAACCACATTCATATTAAAATGAGATTTATCTGTTGTTTTTTTATCGAATTTTTGTATGCGTTGCATTAATACAATTAATTTAATATATACATATACCGACCTATCTGCAGGAGCAGGATGTGACACAGGGCCAATTTCTTAAGCGGAGTTTAACAGGTTTAAATTCAGAGTTTTTCTTCTCCTAGACTGGTCACCTAACCAAGGTTAAAGAGCCCATTATGCCTTACTATTTACCCATAACTCGAGGGAGAGTAGTTGGATGCATACCTTTCCCAGGGGTATTAGCGCCATGGGGAATGCAAACAGCCTCATCCAGGATTTGAACTCAGGGTGACGAGTCCATTTCCTAAGACTCTAGCCATTACACCACGCGCTTCCAAAAATTAATTTAATTATATCTGGTCTAAATTCTGTCCATCTAGAAGTTGTATACGACGCTTTTTTCAATGTATAAGTAAACTTGGATCATTCCCTACAGTAGTTGGGGTAACACGAGCCATTCGCTGTCGAATATTGCATCGCGTCATGAAATTTCTATCAAACAATCTTATATGTATATGTTACACTGTTTTATGTATACGTCAACACGTATGTATGTATGTATGTATGTATGTGTGTGTTTGTATGTGTGTGTGAGTGTTTGTGTGTGTGTGTGTATGTGTATGTGTGCGTGTGTGAGTGAGTGGGTTTGTGTGTAGATTCTCATGCCTCTCCTTAAAAGCACTAACTATATCCGGTTATTTTCAAGTGAAAGACTGTGTGGAATTTCTTTCAGTTGGGAGGAATACATAGCGGCATTAGCGTCAATGATAATCATCACTGATGGATCCTCGATTCCACTGTGTCCATTTTTAAAATCAATAATTTCATTACATCCTCACGCGTGTATGCTGTTAAATACATGTATTCTTACTTAAACCTCTCTAAATTCTGACCAACCAGCTTAGGAATATGATTATATATACACACACACACACATATATATAAATATAAATATATGTATATGCCTATATATATATATATATATATATATATATATAAAATCAAAGATTTTTTTATAGATTCGAAATTTTTGAAGTTTCGCATTTTATTTTTGAAAAAGACATAAATTGATTTTTTAAATTTCAAATAATTTCAAAATTTCGAATATATAAAAGAATCTTCACCCATACGGGGCCATTTCCCGAGAATTCGCTGTCTGACGAAGCCAATATATATATATATATATATATATATATATAGAAGAGAGAGAGAGAAGAGAGAGAGAGAGAGAGAGAGAGAGTTAGATAAATAATATGTATATATAGCAAAAGGGAGACAGACAGACAGACAGAGATTATATATCAAAATTATATATCTAAATATATAACATATATATATATATATATATATATATATATATATATATATATATTACTTTTGTGGATATATAAATTGTTTAGATAGATTATACATATGGATTATAGATATATATTTATATATATATGTATACATATATTATAGACATGATATATATATATATACATATATATATATATATATATATATATATATATTATTAATACATACATACACCCACATAAAGTGTAGCTTCCAAGTGTGCCTCTAATGAAAATCAAATGACCAATAAATTAAACTAACGTAAATGAAAGAAAGTATTACATGAACCTCGGATAAGTAATAGCCCATGAACATAAGTATAGAACATACAGCGAGAATTTATAACTTTTGCACCTGGTGATAATCAAACTCATTTTTCATAGCGTATCTAGCTTGCTAATTATTACATCACGACGTGATGCATATATAATATAATAATATAATATAAATAATATATATATATATGTGTGTGTGTGTGTGTGTGTGTCTGTGTAGCACGTCAGGTTAAATTTATACGTATATATATATATATATATATATATATATATATATATATATATATATATATATATGCAACTGACACTTGTTAACGGACAACTAGTAGCGGAAAAGCTTATATCTTATTACTTATATTATGAATACCAAAGTCATTTATGCTCCGTTCAAACCTCTTTAAGCATACCGGATGTACACTGAAGAGGTTCCCTTAGATTTAAAAGCCGTTCCCAATCTTATTACAGTCATCTGGTAAAGTTGTTATAAGGTATAAAAGCATGCCGATCTACGTTCCCAGTGCGAGCCGCATATCCTACCACAAAATATCCCAAGAAGCTGACCTTGCTCGACTATTTACAGAGATCATACATTAATGTGTCTATAAAATGTCTTCATAGTGCATATCTTAAAAACAATCACACCAGCGAGGTCTCTTCTTTCTTATACGTAAATAGAAAACATGTTTTCGTGCTATAATGGTTACCGTCATAGGAAAATGACACGGAGACCAGAGTTCAAATCCTTGACGTAGCTGTTTGCATTTCACAAAACGCTAATACCCATGGGAAATGTAGTTTTTTACCCAGCCAGTTTGCCACGGGTGGAATGTGACACTAATTCGCAACTATAGCGCATCCAGCGAGAATCAGATTCGCAATTCACCAGTAAAAGATCTGCTAGTTTTGCATGATAACCATTACACCCCGATGTGACACCCTTATTTACAAATCCGTTCGCCAAGGTAGGATGTGACACAGGTGATATATTGACTTGTAATTGTTATTTGCGACGTTTAGCATATGGCTAGAAGTATGGAGAACCCAGTGAGAATCAAACTCACTCACAATAGTTTGCCAACCTAGCTCGAGGACAATTATATAACGAGAGTAACTATGGACCATATTATCTTTAAGCACCCGATCTGCGATCTCGATTCAGAAGGACATGTTTTTCATTTACGCTGTCAAAATCCGGTTGTTTCTTTACGGACGATTTTAGAGTTGTTTTTTTTTTAATTATAAAACTAACCCCTTACCCTAACCCTGCTTAACTGGAGCAGGCAGCAAGAGGCATTGGTCTCTACATCAACTCTTATAAATAGTTCATATTTTATTCAAGATGGTACCACTAGATCAATAAATGGCAACCCTTTGAAATTAGTACACCAGTTAATATACCTCGGTAGCAATATCTCATTTATAGAATAAAATTCCAACATTTGCAATGTTAAAGCGTGGGTTGTTGTTAAGAGGTTATCAACTATATGGATATCTTATCTCTTTGATAAAATAAAAATTGTTTTTGGTTTGGAGAGATTTTTTAACAGGTTAACACTTGGTTTATCTTATGCCAAAGAAGTTTTTGTTGTATTGATTCTTGTGGGATATTCAAATTTGTTTTAAAACTAATTTCCACACGTTTTTTTTTAACTCTTTTAATCTTTTTAATCCATAGATCGGACCCTAACTGGTACTACAACTCTGGGTCTGAATTTATCTAGCAATGAAAGTGTACTAGATACAGTTTAAACATATACCCAGGTCACTACGCCCCTCAGTCGCTGCCTTCTAGCACTATATGATAAAAAAGAGTTGAAGGTTTCCTATAAGAGCAATGGGACCGGGACAATCAGGTAAGTGCTAGGGCTTCATCTGAATAACCGACTGATAGAGGGCCTCTCCAAACCCCTGTCTGACCCAAGTAAGAATCAAAGGATTCCGTACTCTCATCACCTACGGCTAACATGTGGCTCCATTGAGGAGGAGTCTTACCTCTGCAGAGGTTCAGTCGGTGTATTTTACAGCCCAATCCGACTTGATGTTAACGATAAAGTGGGAATTCTTCCAAACTAAAACCGTGTCAGTACAACATTATGAGTGCACTACTTGTAATCTAACAAAACGGACAAAAAGCTAGATGGGAACTACACACATGTGTTGCATTTTGTTTTGGACAAATCCTGGAAGCAGCACTCTACAAAACGATATTTGTACGGTCATTTACCCCTCATCTCGCAATCCATCAAAGAAAGATGAGCAAGACATGGTGAACTAAGGAGAGACAAAGATAAGAAAAAGTGTTGGTCTGAGCAAGGCCATGACCAAAAGACGCATATCTTTCCATTCCACGAACAGATACAACGAAAAGAGGAAGTTTTAAGAAGCTCTCACGGACACATGATGAGGGAAGCCACACCCACCATCTAAGGGAAGACAATTATATTTTGTCTCCCTACATATGTAGCTAAATAGTGGCACAAATTGTTGGACTATCTAAGGTATAAGATATACGCAAAATTACCACGCATATTTATGGGCTTTCCCATTGCAGCTGCCGGCATTTCCAGTAAAAATGGGCCAATCTGAAACGAGTCTAGAAAATCGTTTGAGCATTTAAGATCTTTACAATTGGTCTGGAGTCAGTTGCTAACGGGATTTTCTGATTCAAGTAACACTACAACTGGATTCTCAGCTACAATGAGCTAAATTCTTGTTCTACCTAGGATTTCAGGAAATACAACTGGATTCTCAGCTACAAGGAGCTACACACTTTTTCTACCTAGGATTTCAAGGAATACAACATACTTTCAACTACTGAGACTCCAACCCTTTTCTACCATTGGATCTACCAATTGGAGACCTAAACGTCTAAAATGGCGACTAGAATCGAAACACAAATATCAGCCATTCAGGTAGTAAGGGTTAAAATTGCACTAACAATCTGAAGTGTTTGGCGATAACAGAAAACACCAATCAACACATTTAAATAAAAGGGCAAAGAGTAATATAAACACTATTCAGTTTTTGTCTGAAAACAAATTTTCCAAATCTATACGGCTTTTCACCAAAAAGACTCGGTTTGATAGAATTCATAGATTACCCCCTTTTCTTATATCAAAAGAACTTGTAATAAAAAAAGTAAACAGTGAAGAGATAAAGAGAAGAGTTCTGTGAAAGAATTAAAACATCACGAGGACAGTTTGTCAAAGACACCGGCCGGGAAGTTGCCATTGGCGATTAGGAGATCGGTTTGTTTATGACGAAACGATGATGGCTTCATTGAATGCTTCGAACAATGTGTATTGTTGTCTCTCTTGTACCGATCCGTTCCTTCGTCTGTGGCTTTTTATGAAAACTGAATAAACGATAGATGATGGAAATAACGTGTTTGTTTTGCTAAAACTCCACTTAATTTTCGGCAAGGACTCACGTCGACACATGTCTATCTAGTGCGATTTATTCCTATCAGTTTAATTTCCTCATTCAAATCTTTTTAGACATATCAACACACAAATACACACACGCGCGCATGCCACATACACTTACACATACTCTCTCTCTCCTCCTTCTCTCTCTCTCTCTCTCTCTCTCTCTCTCTCTCTCTCGCACACATACACATATACACTTACACACACACACACACACATATATATATATATATATCTTTATTATAGAGGCGCGTGGTGTAATGGCTATAGTCGTGGAGATGGACTCGTCGACCGGAATTCAAATCCTAGACGAGGTATCTACATTTCACAAAACGCGATATACCATTGGGAAAGATATGCATCCATCTGCTCCCTCCAATGGGTAAATAGCAGGACAGACTGGGCTCTTTAACTAACCAGTCTAGGAGAAAGAAAACTCTAAATTCAAACCTATTAAACTCCGCTTAAGAAATTGACCTTGTGTCGCATCCTACTCGTGCGTAGAGATTGGTAAATATATATATAAGCTTACACAAAGCTAAAAATATGGGACAACCCATGAGAATCGAACTCACTAACAGTAGTTTGCTAACTTGATTCGCTGTCCACTATGCCACAAGATATGCTTTAAAAGCATATCAGTGTTAAGATTCCCAACGCCGCAAGTGAGACTCGAACCCACGATTCTGTAGGAATAAATTTGCTACGCTAGCCGAGTTAGAGTGCTCCTCACCCCAAATGTATATGAACATAAGTCAGTGATAGTAAATATTTGTTTAGCTTATAAAACAGAACAACTAAGAGTCTTTGATTCCGAATGTTTTCCGGTTTGAATAGTAAAGATTTTATTTTATTTTATTACTTTTAGCGACCAGTTAAAATAAACTTTCGTCTCTTTTTAATAATTATAAAATTCAATAACATTACGCCTTTGTTATTTCTAAGAAGAAAAAAAAAGAAAAAATCACCCCTTCAAAAGGTGACAACAAAATGTTGAAACGAACGTGAGAGGACAAACAAAAAATGTTTTTATAAATAGAAACAGCAAGCCAAGATGAAATTGTTTATTTTGTCTGAACATTTTCTCTTCCCACTTACATCTTCACATTTCCCTTCTTGTTCCATAAGTGCCTCTATATATATATATATATATATATATATATATATATATATATATATATATGTGTGTGTGTGTGTGTGTGTGTGTGTATATATATATGTATATATATATGTATATATATATATACATATATATGTGTGTGAATGTGTATGTATGTTTGTGTTTGCGTGTATATATATATATACATATATGTGTGTGTGTGTGTGTGTGTGTGTGTGTGTGTGTGTGTGTGTGTGTGCATATGTTTGCATCTATATGTGTAAATATGTATATATATATATGTATGTATATGTATATGTTTATATATGTGTGTATGAATACGTATATATATATATGTGTGTGTGTATGCATATACATATATATGTGTGTGTGAATGTGTATGTATGTTTGTGCTTGGGGTTGCGTGTGTATATATGTGTGTATATATGGGTAATTTCATATCAGACCATATATATGGAAACATATATGAGTGTATGTGTGGATATATGTAAATGTAAAATGTATTTATATATATTCATGTATATATTTCTTTATATATGTGTGTATGCATATACGTAGATATACGTGTATGTATATATGTATATATGTATATATATACGTGTATGTATATATGTGTATATGTACGTATATATATATATGTGTGCATATATATATGTGTATAGATATACATATATGTGTGTGTGTGTGCGTGTGTGTGTGTGTGCGTGTGTGTGCGTGTGTGTGTTTGTGTGTGTGTGTGTGCTTGATATATACGAGTGTATGTACGAGATTGGGATGAAAAGATCATAGGATGATTTTATATCTGCTATTGATTTTTTTTTTACCATTGGTATCCAAACACTGTTGCATCGATGGGATAAGTGAATGACCCTGAAGGGGGATTATGTTGAATATAAATCTCATTTAGTCACATTCCCACCAATGGAACTTTCAACCGAACCTCGTATATATATATGTATATTTGAGTTAGCGTAGCGTGGACATGTAGTGAATATATATATATATATATATATATTATATATATATATATATAGGGTCATCCACAGACACGTGTTTCGACTTATCAAGTCTCTTCAGTGTGGCTAGACATTTTGTAAGCTACCTACAGCCGGTAGCTTGGGTGTTTTCCGGCACCTTAACCATTAGGCTGTCTTCACTTACAGAATGGGAAGGGGTTTTAACTGTTTTAATACCCACATCGCTTTGTGTGTAAAGGCCGTCACAGAGTGCTCCATTCACAGAAGAGCGTTGCGTTTAAGCTTGAGTTGACGGCCGTCAGCGAGATCACACCCCCCCCCCCCAGAGTGCTCAACCCTAGGGGATGGGGAGCATATATAATAATTGGTCTATTAAGAAATTAATATTTTTATATAATTAACTTAATTAAAACAAATTCAATTCATCCTCACACCCCGACGAAGAAATTGTTCCCAATCTCGGAACCAGGACTGTAAGTTTCCAACTAACACTGCTTTTATATCATTCGTTAAGAACTGTAACATGTTCTTGATATTCCATTCTGTTGTTAATAAACACGTGTTTCCCTTTTCCCTTTGAAGATTGTGTTTTGGCGAATTTTTGTCTTGTTTATATGTTAGTGTATCATATTTATTCTCAGATGCTTTTATTAGTATATATGTTTATATAGGAGTGGGCTAGAATAACCACGTTCAGTTTACAGTCATGCATATAGTTTTGTAAATATGTGTGGGCACGTGTGTGTGGGGGGGTATACTATCTGAACTACACATCTACGCCGGATAGGAGATCAAAACATTGGTTCCCAGACATGTTGAGACTAAGTAATATGCGTCAGAAATAAATTCTGCTTCTTTCATTTTACTATACAATCACTTTCAGAATTTTTATTTGAAATTGAAATTTTACACTGAAATGTTAAAAATGCTAGGAAGAAAAACTTTGAAAATAGAAATAGAATTTAGCAAATAAATTTTCATATTATCTTGAATAATTTTCCAGTAAAATTGCTTATCACTTTAACACCCCATACCACAATTTAGATAACCTTAAATGTATCTTAATCCAACAAGGCTTCCCCACCACACAAGCTAGAAAATTAGCTGAATTAAAATGGGTCATCAGACTAGACACTCACCGGAATGGCTTGAATACAGATACCGGCACTTTAAATGGATACTCATATTTCCAAAACACCCCCATACCACCAACCCCATGACCCCCATCAGACGACAACACACAGAATAGAAACTCATTAATCACCAACGGACCAACCAGCATCAAGCACCACCACACAATTCCAACTTACTGGACAAGCAGCCAGAAGATCACTACTATGATTCACGGTCAGGAAGAAGGGACGTGGTTGTCCTGAAAATTTACCACTACGTCTAAATAAGAGAAACTAAAAAACAACAAAAAACTACATATATATATATATATATATATATATATATATATATATATATATATATATATATTAGTTTAGCTGGGTCATATTTAAGACACATTTCGATCTATTCTTTATCATTTATTGATCTAAATATATGATATCAAATATTCC
>CM042137.1:7780400-7790400 GCA_023376005.1 Doryteuthis pealeii
AACGTAGTACACTTGCAGAGCTCCACGGCGTTGACCGGGATTCAAAAATTAAAAAGAAATCTCTCATTTATATTTATGTATAGATTAAATAAAATTCTTTTTCTATATATTTGTCATATTATCTTTTATTCTTTAAATGTTTTTGTTTTAAGTTATTTATTTTTATTACTATTCTTGTTTGTAATTTCCTTCTATTTGCTTTTAATATGTTTTATCCTTTATCAATTTGTTTTATTTTTTAATCATTTTTAATTGATGTTTTAAAAATACATCGTTTATTATTATATTTTGATTTAGCTTTTCTTGTGGAAAATGAGAGTAAAAAGTTGTTTTTTTTTAACCCGGTCAAAAATAGAGTGTGGCTTTTATTGAACTTTGGCGATTGCTGTTCTCCACCAATTTTCCTTTATAAAAGGACATGTGCTCGCTCATTGTACAAACATACATACATACATCATATTTCTAATATATATATACATATATATATATATAGAGAGAGAGAGAGAGACAGACAGACAGACAGACAGAGACAGAGAGACAGAGAGAGGATGATTATATATTTATTGATTGGTTTTAACGGCCTTTCAACCCGTCTAGGGTTAATTCATGGCCCGAGCTAAGGGAATCGCGTTCAATGTACACTCACATTTACATTTTTGTGTAGTTGTTTCTTTTTATTTATTAATTCATTTATGTATTTATTCTTTGGCACACAGTATTATCGGATACGAATAATTTTTAAAAAGATCTATTTGACCCATCGATGGGGCCCTCGTACAAAGGTATATATATATATATATATATATATGAGGTAAAGTAAAAGAAAAAGTGAACAAAAAATAATGACTCAAACAAGTAGAAGTAGGAGAGAAATAATTCGTCCTTTTACGCGAAGAACATCATCAGTCTACCTATGATGTTCTTCGCGTAAGAAGGACGAAATATTTCTCTCCTACTGCTACTTGTTTGAGTCATTATTTTTGTTCACTTTTCCTTTTACCTTACCTCATACTGTCGATTTTACTCCAACCCTCCTATCTTGATATATATATATATATATATATATATATATATATATATATATATATATATATGTTTTTTTTTAATTGGGTGTTATTGTGAAGCATTAAAAATAAATAAATGAATGAACTCGATATTATGGAGTATTGGATTCACTTATTTTTTAATTATTTTTTTCTCATAAATTTTCAGGTTCGTTAGATACCCTTTGTCAAATGTTACTGTTCAACGGTTTCTTTGTCTCTATTGTTATCGACAGTGGCAGCGTTTGTGAAATATTTGTAATAACGGAGAATTCCGATATCTGCGTTTAATCCCTTCACGTGCGTTTGTAATTTTAGAATCCATTTAGCTTCTGATTGTTTTCTAGATTGCGTTGTTGGAAATGCGTGCTCTAATAAGATTCATTTGAGGTGTGTAAGGTTGTGTGATAAGGTGTTAAAATGAATAATATATATATATATATATATATATGTGTGTGTGTGTGTGTGTGTGTGTGTGTTGTGTGTGTGTGTGTGTGTGTGTGTGTGTGTGTGTGTGTGTGTATCCAAAACTTGGTAATAAGGGATGATTCTATATGGGATTTCTAAGACACGCTGTATTATTATTGTATGATCCGGTATGTATAAATACAGTGAATCTCAATACAGAGCTCAATGTATAATAAATGTTTTAGATTATATACAGAGCAATATTTATCTTTGTAAGAAAGGAAAATCTCAACACCGTTATTCCATGATAAATTTATTTCGACCAAAATTGGGGCCTTTATAAATCAACTTAAATTTATAAAGGCCCCAATTTGTTCGAAATAAATTTATTATGGAATAACGGTGTTGAGTTTTTCCTTCCTTTCAAAGATATATATATATATATATATATATATATATATATATATATATTATATATATATATATATATATATTTGTGTGTGTGTTATAAAAGAATAAAAGCTACTGTTTTTTTTTAAGCTTGATTGGATATTGAATGTAAGTTTTAAATAGACTAGTATTTAAGAAATACTGTAGACTAACCAATTGTCTCCGAATTAACAGTGTATATGATACTGAACTACTCGTCTACAGTATTAATTCGGACACAATTGGCCAGTTCACAGTATATCTTAAATATTTGTTTATTTTAACACTTACATTTACGATCCAATCATGCTTAAAAAAACAGTATTTTTCTTTTTTATTTCTTATAACACAAATATGCGAAGCATACGCAAAACACTTACAACAGCAATATATATATATAACAAGTCATCCAAGACACGTGTATCGGCGCTACACGCCTCTTCAGTGTGGGTAACACAACTATCTTTGGCTAGGGTCGAACTCAGACTGACCGTATGTTAGCCCGATATCTTATCCCCTCGCCCACTGAGAGTTGTTGCGAGGTTGGTGTTTTTAAACTATTAAGTATATAGGTTTGTTTATGTATTTTACGGTCACTGAAAGAGAGAGAGAGAGAGAGAGTGGGTATATAGTGTTCGGTATTATTTGAATAAATTATTATGTACTGATTGATTGGTTTTAACTGCCTTTCAAACCGTCTAGGGTGATTTTATGCCTCGAGTTTAGGGAAACGCATTCAATGTACGTTCACGTTTACACACACACACACACACACACACACACACACACATATATATATATATATATATATATATATATATATATATATATATATATATATATAGGTTTGGTATTATTCAGTATTTTGAAATGCAGTTGATCCGGAAGTACTGATGAATGACAGTTTTCATTGAATGCCTTTTCTCATTATTTTTAACAATTAACCACCATATTTTCTTTTTTGCATCTCTTTTTCTCTATCAGTTTTTTAGGGATGTTATTTCTTACATACTCTTACCCCTCCCCACCCCCATTTATTTCCTCTTTTGTTTCTGTTTTCTTTCATTCTTTTTCTTGTCTTCTCTTTCTTCACTGACATCATTTCACCCAGTCGACCATTTCTTTACCCCCCTCCCACCTGTCCTTCAATCTTTCCTTCATTCATTAACAAAATTGTCCTTGTTCTTAAACTTATGCAAATAAAGTTTACAACTACTTTGACACATGCATCCGTTTTGCAAGTCGCCACAATTAAATTAACTGTAGTCATCTGTTATTTCGGTTATATAAAAAAAATAGATTCCAGCTATTGTATTACATTATTTTTTGTTGATATTTTAAAATTTTCTATTTTAGAAATTTTTTTTTTTACATGCATTACGCTAGCAAGTTAGTCACACGGATCCACTGCAATCCTTGAAGGATACCCCAAATGTGCGACCTTGTGTCACATCCTACTCGTAGCAGATGGATTGGGTAAATATATACCTTATGTTAGACAAACATGAACATTGAAAAATATTCAGCATGAATAAATCTTTTAAATCATTTACTGATTTTAACGGCATGTCAACCCGGATAGGGTTATTTTATGACTAGATATTAGGGATCATGTTTCTTGTAAGTACTTATTTACATTTTTGTGTAGTTTTTCTTTTCTTTTTTTTTGCACACGGTTCTATTGAATAAGAATATTTTTTAAACATATCGACTTGACCCACACATAGAATCCAAACAGGTACTACCACTTCATGTCAGAGTGGACCAGGGAGTACTGGCAATAAAGAGTTACCTCGAATTTACCAGAGTCCTCAACACTAGATGCAATTTATTCTCATATACAAGACACACCCTTTTCTTACTCCTCTACAGGGATATAATTATCCCATTCTAAGCCCCATCTACAGAATGTCGAACTGAACTTTATTTGGTCTGCGTGGAAATACATCCATATACGAATGATTTTTTAAAAAATCTATTTGACTATAGATGTGACCCAGGAGCAGAGTTGACCAAATCTCCGGATCTCACCCCAGATGCAATTTAGTTTTCTATCAAGGATACCTCTTTTTTAGGGGAGTCTGAAAGGGAGACGGACCCGCCGACAAGGTGTAAATATTTTTAGATATTTAATCATGAATGTCATTACTAGCAGTAACACCATTTTGAATTAGCGTTGCTAGATTTGACCGATACATAGCGAATTAATCTGTTTATAAAAAAGCACTACTAAATTTTGGATTTCGTTATTTGCGACTTTTTGGGCGACTTAAAATAAGCTTCGCGCATTTTGGCTACTAAAGAGAAAAAAATCAATTCTTGATTATTTATGCATTCATCATCATCATCATCATCATCATCATTAATCATCAGCATCATTATGCCATACTAACAGCACGGATTTCTCTCTCTCTCTCTCTCTCTCTCTCCTATCAACTATCGCTCCTGGTAATTCCTTTTCACGACATGCACAATCCGCCCAGAGCTGATCAATGTAAGCGTTTGCTGGTTGGCCCTCACTGTTTCGTCTATGTGTAGGTGTCCCCAGATTGCTGCACCACTTGGACTTTAACGAAACGATTGGAGGAAAAATCTAGATGGGAACTACACAAGGATGCTGCGTGTTGTCCTGAACAAATCTTGGATCCGAGTAGAATTGGGAATAATGCTACAGATCGTTTCTACCAAGGGAAATACCTCGCAGAAAAACGTAGATTGATCCACGTATATGACTTCAGAAATGGGAGATTTTTAATGCTAAAAATCGTTGAACATAATCAAGAAGGCATCTCATGATATAAAACAGATTTGCCTACCGATGAAGACACATCAAATGATCCAAGCAAAAGTCTTTAATCTGATTCTATGAGAGCTCATAGTCATTACCAGTCGGATTCTACACCACACAGATCAATATCAACTGACCAGAAAATCACTTTCAATACTAAATTACATAGACATGACCACGATTTGCTTGATCTCATTAATACCCCCTAGCGTTCAAATCAAAACATTAATTCTTACTTTCATTCACCTTTCCATTTTATTCTGTTAATTTCAATTCTATTTTCTTTACAAAGAGTAAACACATGTATCCTTAGAGATCGCAACAAAAGACTCAAAAAAATTAATTCAACTCAAGTTCTGCCTTATGGCGAGGCTTAGAATACGCTGACTGTATACCCCTACAGGGAGGTAGGCCCCTCCATAAAAATGGCCTTCCTGTGTATGGCACTAAACTGCATCTGATGGTCAGGCTCCAGTTCAGCAGACATGTGGAGTATAGAGTACTCTTTCCCTGTTATTACTCCCAGATCCACTCCGAGTCGTAGTATGTTTGGAATAGATTTGTTTTTAAAAAAACATTCTCAAAAATAAGTACACAAAAATGTAAATATGCACATACAATGAACGCGATTCCTCAGCCTCTAGGCATAAAATAACCTCAGACAGTTTGATATGCCCTTAATCAATCACTCAAGGTCTAATTCCTTATCAGTAATTCAACCTTTCTTATCAATATTATGTTCATTTGTTCGATAAGTTCTTTTCAATTGATCTCTGACCTGATAATACCAAGTGTCTCTGTAACGATCATCTAAGAACCAACATGAAGTGGACAGTAGTGGGTGACATAAGAGTTAATAAATTCTTTGTCTATTTCATACACTACATAGAGGCTCAATGTTTCATGTGTACATTGAAAAGTGTTTGATATTCTCCTTCAAATAACTGATTCCTACGGGATGGCTTTTCCCGAATGTCCAACAATGAGTCCAATTATTACTCTTTTATTGTATTCAATCTATTAAGTCCATCAATGATTAGTACAATAAATTTGAAATAACAGAATAATTGCGTCAAGAAAAAAGTTCCCTGAGGGACGAGCGATGCCTGAAAAAAAGCAATTGGGACTTTTTCGTGCTAATTAGCTACGTAGCTCACTGCAAAGACGGAATTTTCAGGAGTTTGGAATTCCTCGCCAAACTGTTTGGAAAATTAGGCGGAAACGCTTGAAAATGATAGC
Organism: Doryteuthis pealeii; assembly: GCA_023376005.1. Lineage (NCBI taxonomy): Eukaryota > Metazoa > Mollusca > Cephalopoda > Myopsida > Loliginidae > Doryteuthis > Doryteuthis pealeii. The sequence goes on from CM042137.1 coordinate 7,786,308, forward strand.
ACTTCAGTTATTTTAAAGTCTAATTGACTAGGGAAAAAAAGACAAATGGGATTTCTGTACAGAAGTCTTGAAGATTGTGGAGATGGAGATGGTTTATGAAGCGTGTAATTTTAAGAGATTCGTCAACTAATTAACTTTAAGAATTAACTTTTTAAAAAGTGCGTATTGGGTTATTTTTTACATCGAAGAAGTTTTGTTTTATTCATTCCTCATGGGTATTCTATTTTTTTAAACTCAGTTTTTAAATACATTTTTAAGACTCATTCTTTTCTACCTAACATAGATGGGACCTAACAGGTACTACCACTCGGGTCAGCGAGGATCTTAGACCTCCAGCATTGGAACTTCACCATTAAATTCAATTTAAAGCATACCTAGGACACGTTGTGTAAAAGGTGAAGGTGTAGTTGATCACAGTACACTAAATAGATGGTTCAATAAATTTCGCTCGGCAACACGTTGAACTAAAACTGTGCATTATGAGGTCGTGCACGAATCCATAGAGGTAATCCAACGATTAGCACTCGGATAGAACAAGGTAAGATCGGCATTTCGCAATCCAGTGTGGTTCCTCACATTTACGGCCTCAGCAAAAGCAGACACAGCGTCAAGAATTTATCGGCTATTATGTTGTGAATTAGTCTATTTTCAAATATCTAGCACCACTAAATTTTGTATTTAGTAATCTACAACTGTTTGGGCGAATTAATTATTTGCCTACTTTAACCCGCGCACAGCAGCTCTTCCACCACTGATACTTTCTCTACGCATACCACATACAAACAAAATACAAAACCTGATACTTAGTTCATTATGTTACATAATCTATGCATAGATTATTGTCAGCCCTGTATTTCTGAAGGGATGGCCCCTTTTCATATCACGGGCTGGACTTTCCATGGAGTATTACAGAAAGCCCGCGAAATACGTGAAGTCACATGGGACCGAGTCAACCCTCAGTTACAGCTTGGACGTCAGGCAGAAAACATGTCTGCCTTAGCTGAGATCAAATACACACGCGCGTTGTGTTAGTTAGAAGAAATTTAAGCAATAAAAGTTTAAAGAAATAATATGGTGTTCTGGCTTGATGAATGTCTTGGCAAAAAGACTGACCAAGAAGTGGGAATGCATCAAAGATGAACAGCCAACAAGAATCTAGAAATAGAATCCAGCATGAAGAGAAAGAATAGAAACGACTAGAGATCACCAAATGGCCAAAGAAGTAAGTAATGCATATATGCACGTCATCTCTCTGTCTCTCCAGTAAAAGAACGCTTGTGTGTATACCCAACATGGGTACATGTGTATGAGTATGTAACAATTATAATTGAGCATAAGGACTTAGATTACAATAATAATATGACTTTATTTGAATTGAGCATCATTTTCCTTTCATACAAAGACAGTAAAGCAATAGTTCGTTCACCTGATTGTGACACAGATTTCTTTGAGATTGTCCTACAGGAAGATGCGCTAGAACAAAGAAGAAGGAAAACTATAAATTTTCTTATATTGAAAACATATTAAACCCACTTAAAAATTGACTTTGTGTCACATTTTGCTCGTGCGTAGGCGTTGGTAAATATGATGTAAACATACAATCTTTGTTCAAAAGTCCTCACTTTCCTCGGTTTTACTCGTTGAGCTGTCACGATTATTATTGCGATTTGAATTAGTCGGAATACAAGTAGGCCAGTAATGGCGGTATGAACTCTGGGATGTTGAGGTTATGGCCTTGGTGTTGTAAGAGCGAACACGGAATGGGAGGTGGGACGTGGTGGTAGATCTACTGCTTTTAGTGAAGAATGGCACAAGCTGATTAAACATCTGAGCCATGGCCAACGTAACCCTATTTGCTTGACTAATAAATGTCACCTAGGACACAGTGGTGCACTGAACGGCGAAATTAGGGCCGAGATGAGAGCGGACAGTAAATGCTTAGTGCCAAGTGACGTGAGCAAATGAAAAGCAACAGAGACAAAGCGGAGGTGTGAATGGATAAACGTATACATTAAAGAGAGTAAGTATTCGGAGAGAGAGAGAGAGAGATGGGGAGAGAGATGAATACACACACACGCGCGCACGTATAATCACAGTGTATATATTATAAGTGCGAACGCTAATACATAAAGACATAGATCATCCCTTACGTAAATACACACGACCTTGTAATAGGATTAGTTTATAAGATGGGGCAGAAGTAAGAGGGTAGTCAATAATATTGGCCTTTAGAAATCACTGTTGTTTTTATGATGTTTACAGATCTTGTTTATCGGGTTTGCGAGTCGTCTAGCACCAAATAAGAAAGACTTAATAGATCAGATATATAGCTATAATTTATTAGAAAAATTAAATCATTTCATATATGTTAGCTAAAAATAAAAGTGAACTGTAGGCACTAGTTCACACACACACACACACACACACACACACACACACACATTATATATATATATGTAGAAAAAGTGAAGAAAAAGTGGAAGTAAATCCGACAATATGTAATATAGTACAAATTGAAAAAACACAAGTTTAATAAGCCTACGCTGACCGAAACTCTGCAGCGTAGTCTTATTAAACATCATTCGTTAATGAAACTTGTGTTTTTTTTCTATTTTTACTACACACACACACACACACACACACACACATATATATATATATATATATATATATTGGGGGGGGGAGAATATGTGCTTAATTGAAGTCATACCTAAATTTTGAAAATTAATTAATTGATAATTAATGAATTAGGCGGGCATACCCGTTCAAATGTAAGGCTAAACAAATAGAAAAAAGTCAATCTCTGTATGTAGTCTTCCTGTCTATAGCTCATACAGAGATTGACTTTTTTCTCGATTTGTTTAGCCTTACATTTAAACGGGTATGCCCGCCTAATTCATTAATTATCAATTAATTAATTTTCAAAAATTAGGTATGACTTCAATTAAGCACATATTCTCCCAAAAATTGTCAGTTAAAAAAGCCATATTAAACACATTGTTTGTTTGTTTACTTCTCATATATATATATATATATATATATATATATATATATATATATATACTAGCAGATGTATCCGAGAATTAAGAGAGGGGGCAAAAGGAAAATAATCTAGCAAATGCTTTATCAAATAAAAAAATAATCTCCAAGAATTCGAGATGTTTGTTTATTTTAAGATTTTTTTGTGTACATTTAAAATATCATCTTTTTAAAATTGAAACCCTAAATTCCTGAGTTTTTTTAAACCTAATTATATTATTCTAAAAACCTTTGGTAAATATGACAAAACTTTAACTTCATTTCTTTATTGCTTTTTGTACTTACCTGTTAATAGCTGTGAAGAGTTCCATAAATCGATTGATTATTTGATCATTTAATTATATCGTTTAATCAGTAAAAATCTAGAACTGATTTTTTACTTTTCTTTATCATAAACATATGGAAGTGCATGCGGGAGGTTAAACCTTAAGGATATCTCTTTTCTGAGTTAGAAGTCGACACGTACATACCAAAAGAGAAGCAACTACTTTATATATATATATATATATATATATATATATATATATATATATATATATATATATATGAAGGAAGGGTGGATGGGTTTAGGATCCGACGATATGCTGTAGATAGAAGGAAAGTGGTCAAGAAATGATCAACTCAAAACAAGTCACAGGGTGATACGTTTCGTCTGTATTCACAGACTTCCTCAGCCGTCTGAGTCAGACGGCTGAGGAAGTCTGTGAATACAGACGAAACGTATCACCCTGTGACTTGTTTTGAGTTGATCATTTCTTGACCACTTTCCTTCTATCTACAGCATATATATATATATATATATATATATATATATATATATATTATATATATATGTGTGTGTGTGTGTGTGTGTGTGTGTGTGTGTGTGTGTGTGTGTGTGTGTAATATTTGCTACGGTTAAAAAAATAGTGTGGTCAATATCATCTATCTGAATTTATATATATATAAAGATAGGATGGTTGGAGCAAAATCCGACAGTATGAGGTAGGTAAAAGTATAGTGAACAAAAAATAATAACTCAGAACAAGTCTAAGAGTTGAAATATTTCGTCCTA
>CM042137.1:7792900-7872900 GCA_023376005.1 Doryteuthis pealeii
TATATATATATATATATATATATATATATATATATATATGTGCTTAATTGGAGTCGTACCTAATTTTGAAAATTAATTAATTAATAATGAATTAGGCGGGAATACCTATTAAATGTATGGCTAAACAAATCGAGAAAAATCAATCTCTGTATGTACATTTCGGCCTATTAGGCCTCATCAGCAGAGCTATAGATCGGAAGACCGCCCTGTGCGTGATTGGAAACCGGACTGCCAAGCTGACAGGCCGATCCCATAACCTCTACACTAAACGGACTTCTTAGATTTTATGATTTGTTTAGAGTAGGTTAATATTCCTCTTCTAGTGACTTTTATTACACGACGATATGATAAGTTGTAAACAAGGTTTGTTTAGAATGGCTTTTTGCCGATAATTTTTGGGAGAATAAGTGCTTAATTGGAGTCGTACCTAATTTTGAAAATTAATTAATTAATAATGAATTAGGCGGAAATACCTATTAAATATATGGCTAAACAAATCGAGAAAAATCAATCTCTGTATGTACATTTCGGCCTATTAGGCCTCATCAGCAGAGCTATAGATCGGAAGACCGCCCTGTGCGTGATTTGAAACCGGACTGCCAAGCTGACAGGCCAATCCCATAACCTCTACACTAAACGGACTTAAGAGGAATATTAACCTACTTTCTCTACCCAGAAGCACCGTGTTACAATCTACACCCCCTACCCCGACATCACAGCAAAATATCCTTTTTATATCTAGTGGAGAGGGGCTTTCTTTGACGGGTGAGTTCAATACATGTCAATGGTGGTAACACCACAATCTGCTATACCCTAATTAATTTTAACATAGTTAAATGTCCCTAACACAATAACTCTCCGTTTTCACTCTCATTCTTAATCATACATAGAGAGGGTGAGAGTAATCCAGAATGACAGAGAGGGACGGGTCAATTCTTTACTTAATTGCTAATTGCGACTGATTAAAACCAATTAAAGTGGAATTTTTTTCCAAACATTATGTAGTCCTAAAACCAAGGAATATTTTTGTATAAATTTTGTTTCATTAACATAAATAGGAAAAAAGGCTTTAAGAAATAAAAAGTGTTTATCTCAGCTTCAGTATAATAATAGATGGGGGGGGGGTTAATATCAACAATTAAATTAACTGTATTGAATATCTTTGAAGACGATTTGAATAATCTTGTAACGATAAATATTACATAATGTTTTATTAACGCCATTAGATTTAGATCTGGCTTACAGAATATATATGACGTATGTCACAGCATTGACAAAGGATTTATTATTTAATTACATTTTTATAGAAAAGTTCAAAGGTTAAGCGTCCTGTTTCTTCATGAGGGTAATGAATGCCGAACGAAAACGGAACAACAGCCAATATTTGTCAGGATTCTGTCACGCTTATTACATCCGCGTGTACGTATGCATTACAAGTTATGTTTGTGCAGAGAAGCGATATTGACTGTAAGAGAAATTCTACTAGACAACAGATCAGTAACTAAATCCCATGTGCAACAAGAGGCCACCAAACTGGTCACGTGATCAGATGCTGTCAGACATGCACGAAAAGACCGCCCGGCGTTGCGGGGCTGTTTTTATTCATCTTAGCCGAAAAGTGAAAAGCAGAATACATTTTGTGTCGTCTCAAAAGAAGATGAATCGATCACTTTAATGGAGGGTATAGCCTAGTGACTGCACTTAACCAACACTTACAGGCACTGGATCGTTGTCTTGGAGCAACGAAAATGACCTCATTGGTCAAAATAAATCAATGTTTGAGAATGATAAGTCCACTCTGCAGGTGGGTTGTGACACGTAACGCCTGAGGACGGGATCTTGGTGGCTGAGCAGTCCGTAACCCAGATACTAAGTCGCCGTGAGCCCGGAACACCCCAATTTGGCCCTTACTTTGGCCTATCTATAGGGTCGGTTTAACTCAGTCGGTATAGCGTTTCGACTAGGAATAACAAGGTTCCTGGTTCGATACTGACCCTCGCCAATTCAGCGTATGAGTAGCACAGGGATCTGTGCGGTAAAGTGAGGAGTGTATGATAGATATGGCGCTCCACCTCAGACGCTAAAATAATCTCTTTAGTCTAGCGCTATTGAAAAGGGGATCGACCCCCTCGCTGTTTGGCGGATAACGAAATTAGGCCGCCATGACGAATTTACTTTTACTTGGCCTATCTGATCAATTGGCTGCTCATGCCAAACCCTAGCACCTAACTGATTATGTGCCGACCGTATTCTTCAAATTGCTCTTTTGGAAAACAAACACCGAATCTTGAAGGCAGTGACTCAGGGTCAACCACATGTTTATTAATTCACATGAAGCTAATGAAAATTATTTTTACCAATTTATTAAAACGCATGAAGTTAATGAAAATTACATCAACCAGTTTATAAAACTAACCCATACAAAAATATTTATCTATAAACTTTTCGCTTTCAAATCATATATACAAAAATAGACTTGGTATTAAATAACCCACAAAGTTTGATAAGTCATTAAAGGAAATAACCAACCATCCCCACTCTCAAAATATTATATTAGTATATCTACCCATTATTATATAGAAATAATTTTCCCCAAAAACCTTCCAATTAAGACGAACAACATGCTGGACAGTACTGGAGAAGCAAGGACGAACTCATAAGTGAGGCTCTTCTGTGGATACCTACACATAGACATACCACTGTTGGCTGACCAGCAAAAACTTACATTAATCAGGTCTGTACGGACACAGGATTCCGTGCCGAGAACTTTCCAAGAGCGATGACCGAAATGGACGGATGGAGAGAGAGACAGACATATAGAGGGAGAGAGAGAGAGAGAGAGAGAGAGAGAGAGAGAGAGAGAGAAAAAAAGAGAGAGAATCATCGGAATCTCTCAGCTCGAAATGTCTCCCTCCAATCACTAATAATAAAACTTTTGAGTTCGATGCACTGTTCTCGAGAATTTACCGGCATAATTTTAGTGTTAGTTATTAAATGAAAGCAAAAATAATACAAAATAGTGCAATAATATACAATAAAATACAATAATACAAAATAATACAAATTTTCAAAGATTGTATTGGGAATTATTGCACATGATAGAGCGTCTTTTGTACGGCAAAGTTTTCGCATGATAAATGAGTACCATTTTTCTGTCGTATAAGACGTATGGAATTACGTGGGGTTTGAAGGAATAAATCACAATGCAAATTATCCAACTGGAATTTTTAACCGTCTGATCATAGTATCTATGCATTAGATGTGTATATTTACTGTTTATTTAAATATATATATATATATATATATATATATATATATATATATATATATATAAAGTTAGGATACATAGACATAAAGTCAACGGCGTTTGGTAACTGTCAATATATATATATATATATATATGTGTGTGTGTGTGGTGTGTGTGTGCGTGTGTGTGTAGGTGTGTGTGTGTAAGTCTTTTAGGCTTATTGAGTCATATATATATATATATTATATTATATTTTGCTAACGGTCATTTTTCCCGTCTTATTTCTGTTGATGACCGACCCACGTGCGGTCGATGCATGATATTGCGAGGGTCCTCATATCAGCGAGGAAGGGACGGTGTTGCTTTTTAAACCGTCGAGAGGAAGGCCCCGAAACGGTTTGCACATTCTTTCCTGATGAGCCCATGCAGTTTTAAACATGCTTTGTTTTTTCATTATATCATATTCACACTGTCGGATTAATTTCCATTTTATTTTCATATATATATATATATATATATATATATATATATATATATATAGTATCTGCATAATAACTCTGACACATTATATGGAATCTATAAACAACTTGTGTGCATATATTTAATGTCATGAGTTTGACGTTCGTCGAAGAATAGTTATATCATTGAAATTTGCCGAATACTTCCGAGTTTTACCGATCTTTTTCGAATAAATAATTAGGTAAAATAAACAGTTCTATACTCTAAATTAATAATACGTGTCAGTATGAGCGGAAAGATCTTGTATTAATACACATTTGAAAACTTATAAGCATAAAAACAAAAGGTGACTGTCAGGAAACAAAATAGAGAAATAAGGAGAGTGGAAATCATATCAACAGGAAGTGGGTTTCTATAATTTTTTTGCATAAAATCAGATGAATATGTGGTTATTATAATTTTTATATTTTCTTTTTATTAATGCTTAAAATAGAATATAAAAACTTCCACTTCTCTAACAACGTCTGCTGTAAAACCCAAGAAAACTGCAGTTGGCAAAATAGGACGATTGATAAAATAGGTTGATTTATATGTAAGATTTTCTACTACGTAATGTCACTAATGGTGGGGATATAAAACAATTTTTGTAGGATATAAATAGTTAACTGTGGATTTGTTTGCGGTGCAATGGTTATTGTCGCAAGAAATAAAGACGGTGACACGAGTTCAAATCCTGAACGCGACTGCGCTAATACCTTTGAGAAAGGTATGAATCAAACAATTCTCCGTCCAGCTAGAGGTAAATAGTTGGGCACACTGGGCTTTTTAAGCTTGGTTAAGCAACCAGTTTAGGAGAAGGAAAGCCTGTTAAACTCTGCTTTAAAATTAACTCTGTGTCGCATCGTGTTTGTGCGGAGGAGTTGATAGATTCATAAATATAAAGGTTCTATAAAATCTCAGTTATATGTTTTAAATAAGTTAGTGCCATCTAAGTAAATAGCAAACCTTTGAAATCAATAGACCAGTTTAAATACCACGGTAGTTATATCTCATCTACTGAAATCGATATCAGCATACACATAAGTTTGGCATGGACTGCTATTGATAGGTTATATACAAGATGAAAATATAATCTCTATGATAAAATTAAACACGAATTCTTTCAAGCGGTAGCCGTGTCAGTATTACTGTTTAGCTGTACTTTTTATGAAAACTTTGGAAAAAAACTTTATGGGAACTACAAAGTGATGCTAATTGATGTTTTGAACAAATTCTGGAAGCAATCCCAAACAAAAGAACAAATGTACAGCCACTTACCACCCATCTCACAAACCATCCAAGTTAGATTAACAAGCTGGATATATATATATATATATATATATATATATATATTTACCAACCCCTCTGCACGAGCAGGATGTGACACAAGGTCAATTTCTTAAGCGGAGTTCAACAGGTTTGAATTCAGAGTTTTCCTTCTCCTAGACCGGTTGCCTAACCAAGGTTAAAGAGCCCAGTCTGCCCTATTATTTTACCCATAGCTGGAAGGAGAGTAGGATTCACACCTTTCCCAAGGGTATTAGCGCTAAGTGAAATACAATTACCACGTCCAGGATTTGAAAGCTGGATATATAAGGACAAACTCAAAAGTGATATTCTTCTATGTATGTGAGACTATATATATTTTCTATTGATTCTTTAACGTTGGTATGGCAACGGATCTAGGAGAAGGAATACTCTGAATTCAAACCTGATTATATTTGCTTAAAGATTGACCTTGCGTCATATCCTGCTTGGACAGAGAGGTTGGTAAATGCGTACTTATCAATGACGGTTCGGTATTTTTCAAAACTTATATGATTATGATTTTGTGACAATAAAGAAGATAACGAATAAAAGCTAATTGCTCATGTGATGTTCAGCCTCAATCTTTTGTTAGTCTTCTTGTCGGTAAGTTTTTTTAAAAATCCCTTGAAACTATTAGCAATTTGTTCCATAATTCTACTGGGAAATCTTGGATAATTCACATCGGTGTCACTGTGAGATCTTCTCGTCGGAGAACAACAAAAAAAATAAGGGTATAATATAAATTCCAAAGAAGTTACAGATAGTGACAAAGAAATGAAAGATCTTTTTAAAGATTAAAATGATGATTAACTTAATAAAAGTGAGAAGAACTGATAAGAACACCGGGGACACTGAGAACAAAATGTGGAGGTACGTAGTGTAATGTTTATCGCCGAAGTGAAATGGGATCGGCAATCTGAGTTCAAATCATAGACGAGGTTTTTTGCGTTTCACTTCGCCCTTAATGCCCTTGAGAAATGTGTGAATATATTTCTTTTCCTCATCCCACCAACTATGTGTAAATAATAAGGCGGACTGGACTCTTTAGTCTTAGTACACCGACCTGTTGAGGAAAAGAAAAATTCTAATTTAAACTTCTATACTCCGTTTAAAAATGACCTTGTGTCACATCCTGTTGTCGTGGCGTAAATACAAACTAAGAATATTACGCATATTTTTAATGCGTATTTAGATTCATCAGTAATATAATATTCCAGGGATTTTGGAAAGTTCGTGTTTTTCATCATCATATCGTCCCAGGCAACTTAAAGGCTGATCGGACGCCAATTGTCTCCTAATATTTGCAATCATTTACTTCATTTTCATATTTTCTACAAGAAATGATTACAAACTAAAAAAGGCGGTTTAAAGTAGACGAAAAGATAAGGAGTTGATATGATGTTAAATGGAGAAGTAAGGACGAACTCATAAGTGATGTCATCCTGTGGAAGCCAGCACATGGGCACGCCAGTTTGGGCCGATCAGCAAAGGCGTACATTCAACAGCTCTGTGCGGATACAGGATGCTGCATAGAGCACCTCCCGAGAATGATGAGTGATAGGGACAGCTGGAGAGAGATTGTCGGATATCCGTGCTAACAGCGCGACATGATGATGAGGAAGAAACTACTTATTAAGTAAAGTCGTCGGGGTGGTCTAAAATCGGTATCAGCCAGACAGCGAGGGAGTATATCGCCTTTTCACTAGCGCTAGACCAAGGAGATTATTTTAGCATATGAGGTGGAGCGCCACACCTACAATCAGCTCCATATTTTACCGCACATATCCCTGTGCTACTCATATGCTGAGTTGGCGAGGGCTGGTATTGAACCCGGAACCTTGTGGTTCCTAGTTGAACGCTCTACCAACTTAGCTAAACCGGCAAATTAATGATAGAAAGATAATCAAACAAATAATAAGAGAATGCAAGAAATTGGTAGAAAAGGAATACAATACGAGGTACGATTGGGTGCACAAGGGGATCTACTGGGAATTATGGAAGTGATTAAAAGTTGACTATGTTGGAGTTTTTTGATATAAGGCATCAGGTAAATGGTCATTCCTACTTATAGACTCGACTATAAATACGTGACCTGAGAAGGATTCTTATTATCCAATCACTGGCACTGCTGCTGCTGCTTCTGCTGTATTAATAGACATACCATTCTGAGTTATTTCATTGACATTTGGATTCTCTTGGACGAAGGACTTACAAGGAATACGTTAACACTGGATTCTTATTGGCTTGCTTACTTATTCATTACATCTGGAACGAAGGATGGCTGCCAGATACTTAACAGACTATACTAACAAATAGTATATGCACAAATCAGAAATAGAAAAATAAATCCGTAACATTCTTTAAGATTTTGAGATACAAACGGGCCACTCAATCCAATCAGGAAGACGAAACTGTTAATTAACAAGAAAAAGAACTTGTCATTTAGTGGATTTTACTATTCCAGCGGACGACAGTAAAAAAGAAAGAAAGCGAAAAGATAGACAAGTACTTGGATCTTGCCAGAGAGCTGATAAAACCTTGGAAAATGAAGGTGATGGTGATAACAATGGTAGTTGGAGTACTTGGAATTGTCTTCAAAGTCCTGGAAAGGAAACTCGGGCAACTGGAAATCTGAGGATAAATCTCATGAGCATACAGACCACAACACCTTTAAGATCAGCTAGAATAATTAGAAGAGTCCTAGTGACCTGGCGAGACTTGCTTTCACTCAGACTTCATTAAGAGACCTCTATTTAAGACTTATGTGATAGAGGTGAAATAATAACAGATAGATCAAAACGTTATGTTGATAACAGTAAATATGATACATTTCTGCTCTATTAATGTATTAATTAGACTGACGAGAAATGTAATAATAAGAATGATCATAAATAATTACTTTCCAGACAGCATCACAATATAATAATCGCTGCTACAGGTACTAATTCTCATAATAAAGATAATAGTGACAATGTTTCAACATTTCAACTATGAAAGGACGAGATAGTATAATTGCCACTAAGCAGGACCTGTGGATATATCACAGTATGATAATTTAATCATTACAACGTTTGATATGTTTACTTAAGAGCTATTGCTAAATAGTTCAATATGTAAAAAGTATAATAATAATAATAATGATTTAACTCTTTCTCTCTCTCTCTCTCTCTCTCTCTCTCTCTCTCTCTCTCTCTCTCTCTCTCTCTCTCTCTCTCTCTCTTCATAATTTCATTATGTTCGATTGAAACAGATTAGCGTCATCATTTACGCGTTCGCACGTTTCTATCTTTCCTCTTCTCTTTTTTCTTTCTTCTTTCTTTCTTTCTTTCTTTCTTTTTATATTTTGTGTAGCGACTAGTTTTTCTTCCTTTCTTTATATTAAAAACGGAATGGTCCATTATTTAGCTGAGGCGACGACACTCATAAGAAATAAGAATTCAGCGGCTATGCAACACCAGATAATTAGGATTTACATTTTTGCATTTCATCTTGGACGATTTGGACTGTCTCATTTTTAACCAGGGGTGTTGCAAGATAAGAACGGTCGTACAATTAAGGCACGCTTGTATCAATATATAGATTAGTATGGAAAACGAAATCTGAAAAGACATTCCGAATTTCGACTGACGCTGATAATGTTCATTTGGCACTAATAGTGTTGAGAAAGACATTCATACACCTTCTCTGTCCTCTGTCCCAAATATCTTTAGAAACTGGATTGTTGAAAGATAAGAAAATGGGTAAGTGAGCACTTCGGTGAACCACTGTCCCATCATCATCCTCATCATGTCGCGCAGTTAGCACAGATATCCATGACAATCTCTCGCCAACCTTCTCTATCATTCATTGTTCCAGGGAGGTCCTCTGCGCTGCATCCAGTATCCGCACAGAGTTGGTCAATGTAGGTCCTTGCTATGCGGCCCACATTAGCATGTCCATGTGTCCATGTGTTGGCTACCACAGGAGAACGTCGCTTATGAGTTCGTCTTGCTCCTCCAGTAGTGTCCAGCATGTCTTGTCCCTCTCACTTGGATGGTTTGTGAGATAGGGGACATGTGGTCGTACAGCTGCTTCCTTGTGGGTGCTGTTTCCACGACTTGTTCAAGACCGCACGCAGCATTCTTGTACAGCTTCCATCGAGCTTATTCTCAAGGCACCTCGTTAGGGTCCAAGTGGTGCAGCCATATAGCAGCACTGATATAAACACATCTTGGAAGAATTGTCGTTTTAGCTTGTCAGTGAGATCGGATTTCCATATGACTGATAGTCAGTTTATAGCCGACCATGCCTTTCCTATTCGTGTATTGACATCGCTTTCTGTGGTTGAGATATTACTACCTAAGTACGTGAAGGCCCCAACATCAACACCATCATCAGGATCATCATCATCATTAGATAATAGCCCGGAGACCTATGATTCTCTCTGTCGCCAACCATCTCTAACGGTCATCGTTCCAGACAGGTCTGTGTGATACGAGGTAAGTGGCCGTACAAATGCTTTCTTGTGGGGTGCTGCTTCCAAGATTCGTTCAAGACAGCACATAGCATCATTGTGCAGTTTCCACCTAGATTCTTTGTAAGCGTTTCGTTAGAGTCTAATTCGTGCAGCCATACAGTAGCATTGACACGGCTACAGCTTGGAGGAATTATCACTTTATCTTATCAGAAAGAATAGTCTTAAATTATGTTTTATGATAAATCCGTTTTTTGCCAGCAATATTAAATCAACCAACGACAAATAAGTTTTAACTGGACCCCCACACTTTCAATGAGCGAATATGTTTCCGATATTTTATTTTATTTTATTTCGTCCTAATATTCCCCGAGTAGCCTGTGTAAATTGACTGTCATATATAACCTTTATAGACTGTCACATAAAACCTGACTGGCCCCAGAATTCGTTTCCCTCTATCTAAACTGCTCACATTTCTAAAGCACCCGTAGTGTAATGGTTATCATTGTTGTAAATGAACACAGTGACATGTGTTCAAATAATGAATGAGGCTGTTTGTATTTCACATATCGCTAATACCCTTGGGAAAGGTATTTATCCAACCATTCTCCCCCAGCTATATATCCCAGATGACTGTCTTATTTCGTGACCGCTGCGTCCAGAACGTTTGCTTTGCCGGAGACTCAGTGTGTTTCTACTCCATGGGCTATCTTTTCTACGCATATTCGTAGAGGTAAATCCACTTTTAACCAATTTTTAAACATTTTTTTTACTAAAACATCCTTCTTCGTACACATCACACATTTTTCTGTAAACTTCACATGGTTTGCACTTCTCAGTCACCAAAAATTTGATGACAGATCTTTGTTCAAGCTTAGAGGTTTCTTTTCGATTTGCCGCCATTTTGAATAGCCTCATAACAAATATTTTTTGCGAGATTTAAATCACTTTTAGAAACCAGTTCGGAACAAGGCCGAGTTTACATATATGGGAATAAATGAGTAAAAGTTTTGATTTTGATATTTTAAAAAAATGTTCCGTAGAGAATGACCCTAGTATATAAAATATTTTCTTAAAATTTTTTGTCCTTCCTGACTGTAACTTCATTGGATATTTCCTGTACAATTTAAAGATATGAAGTATCAGCCATCAATAAGCAGACCCCAACTAATTTTTAAAGATAAAAAGTTTGTTTTTTTTAAATTGAGAATGCTCCCGTCCTTTGAATAAGTCTAAGGATAAATTTCTTCAGGATAACTCCATGATTCTCGTGACTCCGGTAAAGTCACGCTAAAAGCACCGGTTCCCGCCAAAACCGGAATTATGCAGAAATGTAGACTGTTCGATACTTTGAACGCGGGTGACCACTAAAAAACAGTCGGTATCTATAAGCAACCCAAGGCCTGTGTGACAGAATTAGCAAAGTTTAGTAAATAACCACAACTGTATATCAGGTGAAAGGGACGGTCTAACTCTGTCGGTAGAGCTTGCTCCTAGGAACCACAAGGTTCTGGTTCAATACCGGCCCTCGCAGCGAATGAGTTAGCACAGGGATCTCTACGGTAAAGGACCTAGTGGTAGGCATGGCGCTCCACCTCAGACGCAAAAACAATCTCCTTAGTCGAGCGCTAGTGAAAAGGGGTTATCCTCCCTCACTGTCTAGGTAATACCGACTTTAGGACACCACGACGATTTTATATATTTTTTTACATTATTCGCGAAGAATTCAAATTTTCCCTCTTGAGCAAGGTTTCGACTACTCGATAATTTCTTGACCAATTCCCCAGTCATCTTTTTTTATATTCTTTTAGGGTCCTTTCGTAATATTGTCGCGGTAAAGGTTGGGGAGCCAACATTGGACCGTCTTGTCAGCGGGACTTAGAATACGTCGATTACATCCCCTACCGAGCGGTAAGACTTCCACCCAAAAGACGGGTCCTAGATATAAACCTAAATTGCATCTGATTATGAGGCTCCTGTTCTCGAGTTCTTGGGAATGTGGAGTATCGCTTCATCGCTATTACTCTCAGCACCTCTTGTGAGCCGAATAATCTTTTTTCAGAAATTATAAGTATTTGATAGGAATACTTCAAAATACATTAATGTGTACAAATTATTTTTTATTAGGAATTGATACTTTAAGCTATGACTGTGTGCAAAGGATTATTATTATTACTTACTTGACCAGATAATTGCTTGACATATCTGAAAACAGAATTATGTGCAAATTATAAGTATTAGATAAGAATACTTGAAACCGTATAATCTGTGTACAAACAAATTATTATTATTATTATTAGTAGTAGTAGTAGTAGTAGTAGTAGTAGTAGTAGTAGTAGTATGAAATAGAAACTTTTACTTGAAACCATATAATTGTTCATATATCATTACTACTATGAATATTTAATTGAAGTTATAATTGTTTACAGAAGATTTAAATCATTAGTTACTTGAAACCCTATAATTGTTTGAAAAGAGGCTTATTTTGGCATTAGATAACCCAACATGGGTTAACATGCTAGCTACCAACCAACCAACCAACCCAAATACTGGAAAAAGTACTAAATAGTATATTGAATAGTCACACTACATCTATCAAAACTGTGTCAAATAGTCATTCAAGAATTATTTAATAGTTTCTCCTTTTGGAAAGTATAAGATGGAATTTATTCACTCTCTGAGAGAGTCAAATATGACTGAAGATTAAGTTTAGTCTGTGTGTCTTTCTGATTATATGTGTATAGCTCAATGAATTGTCTAGTTCCTTAGGCAGTTCTTTTCTAGAATTGTTTTTAAATTACGGATAGCGGGAAAACGGAAAGGTGTATACTGAGCTGACTGCTTGGTTGGTTGGCTGGTTGGTTGGATTTTACGGCATATTAACCCTGGGATTAATTTATTTTATTCATTCTTGTTGGGTATTCAAAGGTTTTTAACTAATCTTTAAACACTTTTTAAAACTCATTTTTAACCTAGTTAACCCATATTTGAGATCCTAACAGATACAATCACACCGGATCAGAACGAATCTAGGAGTAATGACAATGAAGGTGTACTCCACACTCCTAGATGTAGTTGAATGTCATACCCAGGACACTAAAATACATGCAGAGTGTTCGGGAGAAATTTGACATATTTATATTTGTTTATTTTTCTCCGTAGGTTGGAGGTATTGACGCACACTATGCACCATTTAAAAGATTGCATTCTTCTTCATTCATATACGGAATGACAGATAGAATGGATGACTGGAATCCACCTGAATCATGGAAGAGAATAACTTGTATCATCATGATCTGAACCGGTCATCAAAATAAGGAGATTATGGTTGCTGCCCAATGCTCCCTGAACACTGTAAAAACAATCAGGCATGAACTGGAGAATTGCAATGGAGACTACGACGTTGCGGCTAGAAGAAAGCAACATAACAGATGATCTGATTGCGTTCGTACAGCAGAATTCATCGAAAAGCTGCAGAAAGGATATCAGGTTGAATTCAGATGCCTACATGGAGTTGCTAAACACTATAGTCAAGCCCTGGATAACAATGGTAGCCAAGGGTAGGCCATATGTATGGAAGCAGCATTTGGCCCCCTGTCACACCTCTGGGAAAAGTCACAAATGGTTGTCGGCGACTACACCAGTCCCAATGTATGGTCTCCGAACTCCCCAGATCTTAACCCCATGAATTATCATGTATGTGACGCAGTTGGGAAAGACACCAATCGTCGTGCCAGTACTACAAAAACCCAGTTAATCAACAGAATAAAGGTAGATTTTCAGACCCTTCTCAGGGAAAATGTAACATCAGCTTGCTTCAGGTTCCGTAGCAGGATTGAGGCTGTGATCGACGCTAATGGCGGTTATTTTGAGTGAAACTTGTTGACAGTAGGGTAATTTCCGTACCTGTTGAATTTCTTTAGAATCCATTAAATTTCGTATTTACCAAGCACTTTTTCTTTTTCCTTATGAAACTGTCAAATTTATCCTGAACACACTGTATATGATAAAAGGTGCATTCTGAGATGACGGTCCCCCGGAACTGGACATAGAATAGATGGGATTTTATATTCTGTTAATGATAATACGGTAATATAAGACAAGAATACAAAGAAAACTACTTTGTTCTTTTCCATTCTAAATTAGCGTCATGCAACTTTAATATTTATGTAGTACATTTTCTGGTTTTTAAAACAGTCAACTATAAATATTAATAAAGATAATAGCCTAGACGAGATGGAAAGATGATGAAAGAAACGTGCGGTTCGAATAATATAAATTTTCAAATCAATGCTGCCAAGACAATTAGAAGGAAGTATATTCTGCGCTAATTATAAAATACTCAACTTATTTTTTCTTCCTACATATTTTTTCTTTTTTTTCTTTCTTTTCTTTTCTTTTTATTTTTCAAGTTGCTACATAGTTTGAAAGATGATTTTCATAACACATCAAGACAGAAGGTAAATTCTCACGCTCTCTAATTTTATTCATAACGCATTTTTCTCTTTTAAAACTTTTCCTCTCATCAGTGGCTTTTTTCTTTGGTCTGTCTGTCTGTCTGTCTGTCTGTCTGTCTGTCTGTCTGTCTCTCTCTCTCTCTCTCTCTCTCTCTCTGTTTCTGCTTTATACATTTCGTTATTTTTCTATACGTTCTTCATCTTTTTTCACTTTCTTCTCTCTTTACTGTCACTTCTTCTTCTTCTTCTTCTTATTATTATTATTATTATTATTATTATTATTATTATTATTATTATTATTATTATTATTAAGCATCACTTTTTGAATTAGCTTTTTCCCGAACATTTCTCTTCTTTTCTCTTTCCATCTATTTTTATTAAATCTACTCTTCTTCGTCATCTTCATCATCATCCTTTCTTTCATTATTCTCTTTCATTGTCCCTATCCTTCTTTCTAGATTTTCAAACAAAGAAAATATTATTTCTATTAATGAAAAAATATATAAAACCTTGTGATAATATATTTGGGTATCTATGATGTTTAACTTTTTTTTTCCTCGTCCCAATTTTCCTCTCTTTAAACTTTATTTTTTATTGGCTCCAAACTCGTTCTGTTCAGTTATAGCCACTTTCGAAGGTGTAAATATAATTGGGTAATTTTCTCTAGTTTCTTATTTTTTATTTATTTTGTCTCGATGATTGCTTTTTGATATAAGAGGCTGTTGCGCCTTCAAAATGGCTGCCTTCATTTGTGCAGTTACATCATTTATTGGAAAGTCTTATTCCATTTAAACTAATGGAAACGCCTCAGTTTTAAATAGAAAATGTCACCAAAATTTTTCTTTTTTTAAAGAAATTTCGACTCTCTGTCATTCTGCATTATTGTCTTTCCGTGCCTATTTCCTTTCTTTAACAAAACTCTTAGATTTTCTTTCTAGATGCATGTTCTTTTTTCTGTTCGTTTCGTTCTCATATTTTTTCTAAACACCTTGTTTTTTTTGTTTTTTTTACTTCATTTCTTTAATTTCCTTTTTGTTCATTTTCACTTTCTCGTCATTTCTATTTCTTTCATTCAGTCTCCATTTTGTTTGTCAAAACTCCCTGATTCCCTTTTTTTACGCCTAAAATTTCATTCTCTTAGCCGTTTCATTTTTTTTTGTTATTTATTCATCTATTGTTTTGTTTTTTTGTTTTGTTTTTTTGTTTTGTTTTTTCATGCTTTCCTTCTTTCGTTCTATTTCTCTTTTATTTCAGACTTCTTCAACGTTTCAAACACGTTTTCATTACTTTCGTTACTCTTTATTTCATTTATGTATTTACAATGGTACCTAGACGTACGAGAACCCCAGCTTGGGAGTTTTCCTAATTACGACCTGTCACTCGGATGACCCTTTGCTTCGGGTTGCGAGCTAAAAGCGAGATTCAGATACAATTATGTTAATATAGTAACTAAAAACATTTGCGTTTCCAAATTTATTACTCCAAAGAAAAATATATTTAATAAAAATAAACATTAAAATATATTACAGCACAATTCATTACATACTATTTTATTATTTTATTATACAATTGTACTATTTTTCTTATTAAAAAAACGTAACAAAAATTAGGGACGGAAAGAATTAAACTCGTAAGTCAATATACCACTGTACTCTCTTTTTGTTCGTGTACTTCGTGTACAATATGATCTTGTTAAAAAAAAGCAATTGTAATTTCGTCTGTTTCTTTGAAAGTTCTGTGTTCAGCGCTTGAGTCAACTAGTATAGGAATATACACCAACACAAGAAGAAATTTCCTTGGAATGACACTGAACGTTACAAGTTTAGAAATGATGTGTGCATTTTTATGTCAAAGAAATAAAGTCTTCACTTTGATATTCTAATCGCCCGGTCGGCGGGGTTTAAAATACGTCGACCGCCCCTTGTACAGAGGAGTAAGAACCTGTCTCTCCAAAAGGTTATCTTGAGTTGACACTAAATTGCATTTGGTGGTGACTATCCACTTCTAGGACTTCTGGGAAATGTGGAATACCCCTTCATTGTCAGTACTTCCAGGCCCACTCTGACCCGGAGAGTTGTACCTGATGGGTCTCACATATGCGCTAAATAGATATCCTTTAAAATTATTCATTTGGCAGACTTAATACCATATAAACTATGTTCAAATTATTTATATAAATATTTAGTTGAAGTTATAACTATTTACTATGGATTATTGTCATCATCCTCATTATTATTATTATTATTATTATTATTATTATTATTATTATTATTATGATAATTGAAACCATATCATTGCAAGCAAATTATTGGTGTTAGATAGGGAAACTTGGAACCATATAACGGTGTGCAAACAAATGCTTATTATCAAATTAGAATAGTTACTTTAAGTCATATAATTATGTAGGAATTATTGATATTAAATAGGAATACGTTAACCATACAACAATTATTTCTATTAGATGTAAATATTTGATATCCTAAAACTGCGTATAAACAAATCATTAGAGACAAATATTTTTTTAAAAAAAGCAATGAAACATTGAAAATATAGTTATGATTACAATCAACAATTTATTAATTGATCAAATTTTTACATTAGATAATCCATTGGGATTTGATATGCCATTAAACAAATAAGCTAAACCAAACCATCGGCATTCCCAAAGTAGATAGACTGAAAAGTGACGATAAAACAACAAATGAATAGACCGAATCAAAATAACAAAATTGACAATACGTATTCACTAGGCTCAGTTAAATCAAGCATACCAACAATGGAGTGGGAGTACTCCCCCCCCTCTCCTCTCTCTCTCTCTCTCTCTCTCTCTCTCTCTCTCTCTCTCTCTCTCTCTCTCTCTCACTTTTTGCCAGCGTAGTCCTTGGTAACTGATCGTCGTTTATATTCCGTGGTCACAATTTCAGAGTAGCAAAGACCTTTTAGTTATTTGACCTGTAGCTCCAGTTTTCACCTTGTTGCTTCTGAACAATCGGCGTCTCTACTTGATCCATGCTTATAACAGCAAGGACACCTGCCTCCAGAACAGAATCATCTCAGTAACAAGTGGTAGGAAAGAATACCCAAGTAATACTGAGAGTACACAACAGATAATCCAATGTATTACATCAGCAGTAGCCTGAAAGATTAACTTACAAACAATCGCTCTATGGCAGGCGTCAGCATTTTTTTCTTTTCTTTATATTCTTATTTGCAATGAATAATGTCTCTTTCGAAACTTTTATCGTGAGCTGTCTTCGTATTGAGAATAACTGGCGACAAGTTAAAATGCTTTCAATAGAAAACCAATTAATATTGAACCATATCCAGATATCAGTTCTATTTTGGGAGGCTGATTTTTGTTTCAAATACAAGATGAATGGATTATGGCAATGTTTGTTTTTCATCTAAATTCAAGAACTGATTTTTATTTTCTGCAATGAGTCATGTTTTCAAAAGCATGTTCAATTCAGCATTGGGCACTCAACAAAAATTTATCTGAAATCTTTAAGTACATGGAATTAGTTGTATTATGAGACATATATATATATATATATATATATATATATATATATATATATATATATATATATATATATGAAGTGCATGAAGAAAAAAAGGAGATTATGTTGAAAAATGCAGTTCACCTTCTAGAGTAAAATAATTTCTTATCGTCAGGCGGCAGAATTATTTATATATTATATATTTACTTACGAGTATCAATATACACACAAATATACACACACATACACTCAGACACACACACAGACACAGACACACACACACACACACACACACACACACACATATATATATCTATATATATATATATATATGTATGTATGTATATATATATATATATATATTACCTTATTTAAGATTACGTTTAAATTGCAAGGCTCTCCTTAAAAACGGACCCACCTCTCTCTGTCAACCTTTACATATATATGTATTTAGTATAATTCTCTTCCATTGGTGGGTCGTGCTGATAGCCCGGTGGTTGGAGAATTGACTTATAAAAAAACGGTCGTTTGATCCCGGCTAGAGGTAACCTGCTAAGTCTAGCCGCAGGGAAAAGAGACGTGATACGTTGAAACAGGGTTGTATGTGAATGACTAAATATATGCACCCTTCTCCTGGTAGGTTGAGCTTTCTGAAAGGGAAATTTGCTGACGACTGCCGATTATGTTTAAATAGTAGGATTTTCCTTAAAGACTGATCTCTCTCTCTCTCTCTCTCTCTCTCTCTCTCTGGTAGCATTTACATATGTACATATGTACGTATTTATCAGTAAAATTATCTTCCGCTGATAGCCCGTGGGTTAGAGTTTTTACTGATGAAAAATTGGTCGTCTCGATCCCGGTTGGGTGTAGCCTGCAAAATCTAGCCACACTTAATACCTCTAAACAGGACTGTATGTGGATGACTATATATATATATATTATATATATATATATATATATATATATATATACGTGTGTGTGTGTGTGTGTGTGTGTGTCTGTATCTGTGTCTGTGTGTCTGTGTGTCTGATCTCACTGATAAGTTAAAGGTGTAGTTGTATCAGTGCTCCATTACGGCTGCACCCTTAGACACAAACGAAGAGCCTAGAGAATAAGCTAGATGGGAGTTGCACAAGAATGCTACATGCTGTTTTTTAAAAATATTGAAAACAACACACCTACAGTCCTCCACGCAGCATCCAGAATCCGCCCAGAGATGATTGATGTAGTTTTTAGCTGTTCGGCTTGCACTGTTGTGTTCCAGACTAGAACGTCACTTGTGAGTTCGTCTTTTCTTCTTCGGTAATGTCCAGTATGTACGCCGCTACATTGTATGCGTATTATGCCGATATATTAGATATATAGGTATATCCATAAATGATTATATGTAAATGTTTTAAAGCATACATTAATATATGTGTACGTATGCCTATACAATCCTTATTCTTCTAAATATGTGGTTGCATTTAGTTAAAATCTTCGAAAATAATATGCATAGGAATTTTATGCATTTCGACGGTGAATATATATATATATATATATATATATATATATATATATATATATATATATATATATATGTGTTTTCGGGTAAATTCTTCTGTTGAAACCTAGATATAAATATTCATTTGAAGAGATGAATTCTTATTAACTTGCAATGACACAATTCAAATATTCTTTATGTATCAACTTCCGCTTCCGGTTACATTACCACAGTGACAGGTAATCATATGAATCGAAGATTTAGAATAATAGGAAGTGTATCCTTCTCATTTTCTCTTCTCCCGTTTATCTGTCCATTCTCTCTCTCTCTCTCTCTCTCTCTCTCTATATATATATATATATATATATATATATATATATATATATATATGTAGCCTTAGATTGGGAATTCGGGGCATTTATGTAATACACATGCGCTCGTAAATATGCACAGTTAAAAAAATCTTAAATAGTGCTTTAGTTTTAATTCCAAACAGCATTCTGATTGGTTGATAATCAATGACTACCTCATACGACTAATGCTCATGCGACTATTTGATTTTAACGTTAGTCTTTTCTAATGCTCCATACTTGGGACCTTGTGTCACATCCCACTCGCAGTTAACGCGTTGGGTAAATACATCCTCTTATCTGATGTAAAGAATAAAATTGTGTAAGATATAAGAGGAAGTTAAATAATAGGAAAAATACTTCTATTCTCGGTGCAATTCTGAAAATAATCATTCATATGACTCTCGACATTCCTCGTAACCGTTACGATTCATTTCACTACAGTATCTTTTAAAAAAAACTTGCTCTAACGAGTTTTCGATTTGTCCCATCTATATTATTATAATTTTATAACATAAACATCAATGCAAAATATGTGCGCGCGTATAAATTCATATCGTCATCATCATCATAATAATAATCCTCATCATTATCAGGTAGCGCTGACACCCATCCCTATCGGTAATCGCTCCTGCAGGTCTTCTGCACGTCATCCAGAATTTACACAAGTTATGTGGGTTTTGTATGTTGGCTCACACTGGTGTGTTCATCTGTAGGAGTCCACAGCATTAACTCTCTCGCACTCTTTTTTATATTTCCTTCTTTTAATTTTTTCATTATGTTCGATTGAAACATATTAGTATTATCTCTTCCGCGAGCTCACCCCTCTCTATCTCCCCCAACTATCTTTCTTTCTTATTGTATTTGTTCTGTATAGCGTGTTCTTTTTCTTCCCTTTCTTTCTTTATAATAAAAACGAAATAGTTCATTATTTAAGTGCGGTGAAGACACGCTTAAGAAATAAGAATTCGGCGGATAAGCAACACCAGATAATCAGGATATACATTTTTGAATTTCATCTTGGACGACTTGGACAGTCTCATTTTAACTAGAGTATGTTGCAAGATAACTGTCGCACTTTTAAGGAATACGTGTATTATTATATAGATCGGAAGTACTCCGCCATGTGTCGTGGCAGAATCTGCGAATCTATGTGTTCACGCACAATCAAGTAAACATTCATTCACCCTCTAAACCCGGTTGAAAATGGCCAGTCATATCCAATTACGATGTTAATTTTCTCTAGGCAATAAGCTATGCACATGTGGGGGGACATAAGAATGTTTGGGGGTGTTAGTTGCGTAAAAGTCGAGACACAGGTTGAAAGAGAACCATTGGCGAAGCAGTATTGGTTGCCGGGTGGCCGAGCTGTTCAGTGGCTGCAATAATTTCAACAATTTTTCACCCGGGTTCACCCTAATCGTTTTGGAATGTACAAACCGCACGAGAGTGCTAAAGAAACGTTTCTAATGAAGCATGACATGCAGTTCGCCTCTGTAGCATAATTCACCCTGCGGACTTATCAGGGGAGCACCCTCTGCGACGGTAATCAACGGTTCAGGGGGGAGAACAGCTGGTTGCCATTTACCCAAACGGAAACGACAACTTTACCCAGAGGTCTAGGTGCAAGTTCTTTTTGCGCGGAGCGTTGTTAAAAACGCCCAGAAGCTCACGGTACACAGGCAAAGGGACGAGGGAGAGACGTGTCAGGAAGGTGACAGACCACAGTTGCTGAGCGATCACCCTTCGATACGTCAAGTCGTGGATACGTCACATGGGAAGGTTCCCTGGCGACAATGGCGAGGGATATTCATCAACACTGCGACACAGATTAGCCACTGCCCATATGGTGCTGAAAAGCTCGCTCTTAAATCTCCCCTCTTTTCGCACATCGTCGACAAGAGAGACAATGAGAGATCCCCTTAGTGTTCGCACATATCTTTCTGGTTTTACACTTTTAGAGACTTGGAAAGAAAAAAAAGGACAAGAAAAACAAAATAATAATGGTCTCTGCGCCTTCGTACTCGTAAAATTTCATTCATAAAAAAAAAATATTTCGGAAGGCCTTGCAAATGTGAAGGTTCGCTTTTGAATGTTTCTATGGCAACGAAACAAAAAATGTGACCGCGTGCA
This sequence comes from Doryteuthis pealeii, assembly GCA_023376005.1. NCBI lineage: Eukaryota > Metazoa > Mollusca > Cephalopoda > Myopsida > Loliginidae > Doryteuthis > Doryteuthis pealeii. The sequence continues at coordinate 7,814,330 of CM042137.1, forward strand.
AGGCTTCTGTCTTTTGTTTACAAATAAAAATTAGATTGTATCAAATCTATTTTCGTTTCCTACAGACGTTTACTATGAGGGTAATTCCAAAAGTAAGGTCTCCAACACGCTGGCGATGCAGAGAAAATGTTCGGGTGACTATTGACAACACTGTTGTGTTTGTTGTGCATGAGCCAGCGCCGGCGCCAGTGCCTCTCTGTTACGCTCAGTCTTGGCTTGGAATATTTTGTTTACAAATAAAAAAATTAGGTTGTATGAAAACAGGTTTTTTTTCTTATAACGTTTACTACGAGGTTAATCAAAAAATTACGGTCTTCAAATCGTTGGGGGAGGAAAACTGTTAGTGCGGCTATTGTCTACAATATTGTCTTTGTTAAGCATGCAAATTATTAGTATTAGAGAGGAATACTTGATGCTATAAAAATGTAAATTATTTGCATTAAGAATGGCTACTCCAACCTGAAATTGTTTACTAAGGATTATTATTATTATTAGTTAATTGGATTCATATAACTATACAAACAAATGACTACTATTAAATAGAAGAAAATCACCGTATCACCGTATGACTATTAGTATTAGATAGAAATATGGAAGCCATACAACTGTGCTCACGTGATATATATATATATATATATATATATATATATATATATATATACAGCCCTTCCGTGCGAGCAGGTGTCACAAGGTCAATTTCGTAAGCGGGGTTTAATAGGTTTAAATTCAGTGATTTCCTTCTCCTAGACTAGATACCCAGCCAAGTTTAAATAGTCCAGTTTGATGTTACATTTGAATTTACATTTCACTTTAATATATATATATATATATATATATATATATATATATATATATATATATATATATATATATATATATATATATATGTAAAGGTATTACAGCTTGGGTAATTGGAATGCAGTTCAAATTTGAATGTAATAAACCTAGTAGTATTAGAGATTGCAAACTATCTAATTTAATAACGAAGATTTGACACAAGATAAAAATGTAAACAAAACGATAATGGAAAGAGTGGATTAAATGTGTTTCAAAATATTTTCAACTATAGAGCACACTTCTCTAATCTTAACCGCATTTTCGTTCGTTTTTCTTACGATTAACCATTGCATCTTGAACCACGTTCATCTCTTCTTTCTTGGCTACTCACCGACCATTCCGAAATTTAAGACAATTTTTTTAAACCCTCAAATGCCAGTAAAGATTTTGGAAAAGTAATCTAAATTTTATGAAGGCGGTGCTATGCGTCCAACTTCTTTCAACTTCTCTGCTCACAAAATGTGCAAGTTTAAATTTACAAATGCAGAAACCTCCAACTTCATTTGTTTTTGTCTCTCTCATCATCTGCTCATCACTCAGGACACCTGTGTGGCTGCAGGCGAAATATCCTTAACAGCAAATAAATCAAACACACCAAACTCATTTCACTGAGTGAGATAAAATCTTAAAGTACTATGTCTTCAGTTGAGGATGTGAAAAAGATATTACTATTTCAGTCCCATAATAGTTGTTACATTTGCATATAGATTTCATACACGAAACGGAACAATGATTATTGGACAGAGGCAGCACGGTCTGCAATGTCACTGACAGTTCAATAAATATTAAGGAAATAAAGTCGCGTCAGAATAGTCCCTTAGTTAGCGTGCTTAGTGTCGCAAGCCGCTCTATGTGGTGAAGTACAATAAATATTTTTCTTAAATGGTGTGAAGAAAAGTCGCGTATGTTGGTAGATTCAGTAGAGAGAGAGAGTGAGAGACAGAGAGAGAGACAGAGAGAGACAGAGACTGGGGGGGGGGTCGTTCATAGAGTAGAAGCAGCACATTCTCAATGTTAAAAGCCGTCAAAGAAAGAAGGAAAGAAGGAAAGAGAGAAAGTTGAATTAATGTACACACGTACACATTACTTGGTGACATCGATGTCCCTTTGTGCCTTTAGCATCATAAAATATATTTAATAAAAAAAAAAAGAACGAAGGGCCGGTGTGAGTTTAAATTTAAATTAATGGCGTTGGTGAATCACTAATGAAAAAGTCACTGGCTTTATTAATTAGTTATTTTATGTGTAATACTTTGGCTTCTCTTAGGATATCATTGCATGCCTTGTCCCGAAGGATAGAGTTATGGTTTGACAGTATATTAAGGTCTACGGTTCAACAATCTTACTCAAGCGACTGAGATGATCCTAAAAGCTCAAATAAGGTTAGAGAAACGTAGGATTTCTGAATATGAGCAGATTGATTGATCCTAACGGCATGTCAACCCGTCTAGATCTATTTTACGCCTAGAGTTTAGGAAATTGCATTCATTGTACGTTTATATTTACATTTATTTTTTGTAAGTGTTCTTTCTTTTTACAATGAGGTATATGATAGAGTATAGAGGCTCATAAGATATTGAAATATACTTGCAAAAGTATGCGCCCCTGGGTGCAAATGTTTAACTTTTAATATAATAGAATATATATCAAATTAGAAAGATTTACAAAACTAAATATGAGCAAATATTAAAAATATTAATTAATGTTATTTTAATTGATTTCTATATAAAAGTATACATAGGATTGTTTTTGTAATACGTTTGAGAATAACTTGATAGAATTTGAAGTCAGTAACAGCAAATAATTATTTATTAAACTAATAATTATTTATTAAACTCAGTTTTGTTAAAATCATTATGCAAATTATTCCCACCATGTACTATGTAAATCTTTATTTCTTAGAGATATATAACACATATTTCAGGATTTTAAATTCAATAATAATATGGGCGGTTTTGCGGTAAATCTAACCAGACTTTAATAGAGACATCACTAATAAATATGATGCTAAACAATCATTGAGAATACACCTTAGATAACGAAGGAGGTGGTGACGTAGTTTCGGTTATAGACAGAAAGTTACATAATCTCCATTATAATAAGATTTGATACACTCTGATATACTAGATTTTGAGCATTAATGGAACAAGTTGATTAAAGAATATGTATAGTTAGTTGACTATTCATTTAAATTTGAACTCGTGTCATCGTCTCAATTTCCTGTGACATTACACCAAAAACGAATCCACAATTTTTTTATAGAATTATCTGTTCATTTTAAACTATCGAGACAAAACTTGTAATATGTCGATTTACTCTCTCTCTCTTTCTCTCTCTCTCTCTCTCTCTCTCTATATATATATATATATATATATATATATATATATATATATATACCTCTCTCTCTCTCTCCTCTCTGTGTGTGTATGTGTGTGTGTGTTTGCGCGCGTGTGTGTTTTCTGTCGATTCCGGGACAATTAATAGTATTATTTCAGTAGAGTCTTGTTTCCTTCAGAGCCAGTTGACACTGGTCCTGAAATGAAAATAAAATGAATTTCACATCAGTGGCACCAGGAATGCTGACTCATTCCGCTGAAAGATAAGAACCCAAGAAATCTTTAATATCTCTACATAACTCAGGTGTCATGGGTCCTTTTAAAGGAAACTTCTTTTATCCACTTAGGACTGACTGATGTCATATCTCAAAATATCTTTTCCCTGGTCTTCATGCTATGATGTCAATCTGATAGTTATTCCAGATAATTCGTAGATGGTGACGAAAGCAATGAAAAAAAATGATTGTCCTGTAACGGCTGGCGAGATATTTCATCGATATGGCATCATACAAAAAACTTATTCAGAGAAATTCAAGAGACCCCCAAATGGTTACATGGATGGTTGGTTGGTTTTATGGTATTGCCAGCCTTTCTTTTGCTATTCAATGCCAACGTAATTGCAAATGATTTACTAGAAAAATGCAATGCGACACATTTATCATAAAAATGCATTGCACATGATTTACTACAAAAATTCATTGCACATGATTTACTATAAAAATGCATTGCACATGATTTACTATAAAAATGCATTGCACATGATTTACTATAAAAATGCATTGCACATGATTTACTATAAAAATGCATTACACATGATTTACTATAAAAATGCATTACACATTATTTGCTATAAAAATGTATTGCACATGATTTACTATAAAAATGCATTGTACACGATTTACAATAAAAATGCATTACACATGGTTTACTATAAAAATGGATTGCATATGATTTACTATAAAAATGCTTTACACATGATTTACTATAAAAATGCATTACACATGATTTACTATAAAAATGCATTGCACATGATTTACTAAATTGAAGGAAAAATGATGACGATATTGCAAAAGTCATGAGTTTATTACTTGAGTTTACCGTAGTTAAAATAAGAGTAATTTCTTAGCATAGATTTTGGGGCTGGGGAATAGAGGGTTATCCTATGGGGGTCACTAAAATAGACATGAAAAAATGACTGGACAGAGTAAGAGAGAGATGAATAAATAGATAATAAGAAAAATTATCGGACAGAGGTGTGAGGAAAAACGATACCGAGAGAGCGTGGAACTGATAGAGCGAATAGTTTGAGATAATGATAAATAGAACAAAAGGACTGAGCGAAAAAGGTTTAGGAAAGATAAAGAGATAGATGAGTAAATAGAGAGGGGTTTAGGTAAACAAAGAAAGAGGTGAATAGATTTGGTGAAGAGAGAGAACGAAAAAAACGAGTGGGAAGAGAGGGGGGATAGGTAAATGGATAGAGATGAGTAAGCGAATAGTAAGAGAGCAATAAAGAGAGGTGAGAGGGGGATATCTGTAAAGAGAGGGAATTAGGTAATCAAAGGAAGAAGTGAATAGATAGGATGAAGAGAGAGAACGAAAGATCTAAGAGAAAAGTGAAGGGGGATTAGATAAATGGATATAGAGAGAAGTCCGTAGTTAAAGAGAAAGAAAGAAAGAAAGAAAGAAGGAAGCAAACAACTCACAGGAGTGGTTGAATAGATTTGATGAAGAGAGATAGAGAACTAAGGAACTGAGAGAAAAGAGAGAGGGGATTAAATAAACGCATATTGAGAGATGTGAGTGGTTAAAGAGAGAGAGAGACACAGAGACGGAGAGACACAGAGACACAGAGACACAGAGAGAGAGGGATTAGGTAATCAACGAAAGGAATGAATAGATTTGATGAAGCAGGATAGAGAACGAAAGAAGTGAGTGATAAGAAAGAGAGAGATAGAGAGAGGGAGAGAGAGAGAGAGAGAAAGAGAGGGGAATTGGATAAACGGATGGAGAGATAGAGAGAGAGAGAGGGGCGAGCGGTTAAAGAGAGAGATATGAGTAAATAGAGAGGGGGTTAGGTAATCAAAGAAAGGGGTCAAAGATTAGTTGAAGAGGGATCGCGAACGAATGGAGTGATTGGAATGAGAGAGAGAGAGAGAGAGAGAGAGGGGTGTAGTTAAATAAACGGATATAGAGAGAGAGGTAAGTGGATAGAGATGTATGCACATAGTTAAATGGCCGACGAATAAACATTGAAACAAGACGAGAAAATGTCATTTGTGTAAGTTATTAATGTTCGCATCTGTAAAATGGAGGTTCGCCTTTGATTATAGATTCCTTTCGATAATTAAAGACAATAAGTAAATGTCATTGTCTTGTTATTAATCTAATAGTGACCACGATGCAACAGGAATCAAACACTAAACAGAACACTTCAAAGAAGCAGAAAGATTAACGTCTTCAAATTATATCATGTAGTCTAGATTAAAAGCGCGCAAAGGGTAACTCGAAGCCGATGTGTTTTAAACCTCATTTTTCCGTTGCAAGTAACATTGGGGAATGAGAAAACGAAAAGAAACAAAGGTTGTTAGATAAGATAATACTATTTTTATTTAACATAATAAAGTTTTTACTTAGCTCAGTCGGTAGAGTACCCGCCAAGGATTCGCAAGGTTCTGGGTTCGATACCGATTCCTACCAACTCAGGATATGAGTAGCACAGATTGAGTAATCTGATCTGTAAGGTAAATTGGGGAGCTGACGGTAGGTGTGACGATCCACCTCAGGAAAACAATTCGCCTAGTCTAGCGCTAGCAGAAAGGGGATAAACTCCCCCGCTGTCAGCCAACTTTACTTTGCTTTAGTTATCATGTTATCAATTATATTGTGTTTCAGTGGTGGGGCTTTAGTATATTTGAAATATCCAAGTAAACCCGTTTGGCTACATCTAGGTCTAGACTACATTATTTATTTACAGTATCGCATTGATTGCGATTGTATTACAGTAATTTTGAAAGTATGAATAAGTATTTGAACTCGAGTTGATGGTTCCATTTCCTACGATGATAACCATTACGCTAACGAAGACCGAAATTTTTTTATGAACACAAACATCATCATCATCATCATCATCAATTAGTGCCGATAACACAGATCTCTCTGATTCTTCTTCGTCGTCCGTCACTATCGACTATCGCTCATGGAAGGTCTTAGTAAAGTTTGATTCCACTGAGAAGGAAAATTCAAACACTGAAAAGGAAAAATATCAAAACCCTACCTTTGTAGGAACCGAAGTTGCGATAACTCACTCAACATTAAAACAAACATGCAGTCTCCATAGTTATTCAGTAATCTTTCTCTGGCTTTGAACTGGATGTCAGATTATACAGGAGAGAACAATATGCACCATACAAGCGTATAGCATCAGGAAACATGGAAAGCAGCAGGGAGGATGTAAAACAAAAAAGCAAAAGCGGGTCAAAATCTTGCTTCACAAGATGCTGGGCGGATGACACTCAAAGGTCAATGGCCAGGATCAAACAATTCAGTCAGAAAATTACTGCTATACATTTCTAATGTTGGTGACTATTGATGAGGTAACAAAATCAACTATTGAACGATCAACATGAACACAATAAACAAATTAAATTTTAACAAAAACATATTAGAAATTCAGACAGAAAATCAGAATATTGATTTCCATTAAATATCGGATTGGAAATCGAACTCAGATCACCAAATTTGTCTTCTGTTTATATAAACGTCTCACTTCGGCAGAATTTTTAAATCAGAAACAATAAACTGACGTCTGATTTAATATCGTTGGATACCAGCGAAAATCGCATAAAATTATCTTGCAGACTGACAGTCACTTCAAATAAATTTCGCCCAACTTAGATACAATTTATCTAACAAATACTCGGGGTAACTTCTTCCTTTTTAAAGACCACATTAAATATTAATTGTCTATTAATAAGACTGCACTCAATACACGTTTGGTATCTTTTTAAAAAAATCTAACGTTTAAACATTTAGTTAATAATTTAGTCAGAATTTAATTAATGTATACAACTTAAAAGAAACTAAAAACTTTCCTAACGTTTTAATGATTTTTTTTTATTGCTTTTTGCAATTAAGCATTTTAATATCAGTGTAGAAGAAAGATGGTTGCTTGGATATCGTTTCCTACAATGAATAGGCATCGCCTGTCATTTTTGTAATGAAGTACAGTTAGGATTTAAATCTAACCATAAACTCATGGAAAATCACAAAGAGTTTGACAGACAAACTTTTAACTTAGGTACAGCCTAAGCGAGACTCTGGTTGGCTGAGGGTGTCACGTGATTAAGTGAGCTTTGGGCAAGTTAGAGAGCCTTCGGGGCTGATGTTTCTCCTCCGTGCGTGCGTGGTAAACATGGGATCAGGAATTAAATTTTAAAGAAGTGTGTACAACAATATGTCTCCGTGTTCCCTATTAATAAGAACATGATGGAACTCGGGACGCGGAGAGATACAGTCCCGACGAAGAGATACAATCCCTGTCGAAAGAAAAATCAATACGGCCCGACACGAAGAGAAGACATTAGAAAGTTAGAAGAATATAAACATGACATTAGAAGGTCCTAAGAGATGTTGGGAGACAAAATAGAATTGTCTCCCATTTTACTATATAGTGGGGCTTTTGCACGACACATGTCCGTTTTGACTGCGTTTTTTATGAACACGGCGTTAGCAACGAAAGACGTAGTCGTTCGCTCCTCAGCAGCTTCCAATGGTGACTGTGATTGTTCCCTTACCTCCTGAAAAATAGTAAGTGGTTTCTAACCCTTTGTTGTTTAAACCATTCATCATGTTCTTCGAGCACCTTATGACATTTTTGTGAGTTGGGATGGGAACTTGTTTTCTTTGTAGGTTTTATAATAAAAGGTTATATTCTATTAATTGTCTTGTATTTTCCCAACTAAATATTCTGTGTTAGGTTACTTTCTTTTTGACAACCTAATGCATTATGTGAGTATGGGTGTTAGCTATGAATTAAAACTCCGTTAATCATTATAAATGTAAAAAGAACATTTAGTTGCTAAGCTGCTGAGTTAATTTGGATGCCCCCTGTTCAAAATATTTAATGGACCCTAATAATTTTAGATAATGAAAACAGATTTTGGGTCTGTTCAAATACTTGGTATATAGCATTTTTCAAATTTTCCAATTGAAAATCAGTTGTTCCAAGTTTAAGATTTTAACTACTTCTTCCAGAAAAAAACATTTTCTTCAACAGTTTCAGTGTTGTATAGCCATGATGTATTAGAGACGTATCTAGACGTGTCTTGTATATTATAGAGTATACATGTTGACATACACTCATATACTTATCGTGTATACTTATCTTACCCTATGGATCTGGGTAGTTGTTATGTTGTCTGCGTTGCTGGATTTGTCTATCTGTTGATTCTATTTATCTTCTAACTTGGCTTGGTTTTATTTTGGTTTTGAGCTTCTTGTTGGAATTCTTATTTTGATCTTGGGAAGAATTCTGTGTCTTAGTTCGTTGTTTTTTATTGACGAACACAAGACTTTCCTTTATCTATAGACGTCTTTTATTTTGATATTAAACCCAAGACAGACGCGCGTGAGAAAATAGCTATTTGGACGAGAGAAACGTCTTCATCCGACTCGTCCAGTCACCCAGCCAAGTCTGATTCCTCTAAATTAGCTTTCTTAAGTTGACATATCCAATGAGAGAAGAGGTCAAACAAAGGGTTAAATTCTGTCAATCAAATTCCCCGTATTTTTTTTTTTTTTACTTTGCTGGTTCCACGTTTATAATGCTGTTGAGTCGTCACTTATAAGCTATTTGCTGACATGGGAGGGAAATTGTTCGAATTTTCTAGCTAAAACATAGCCAATATCATTGATGTTTCATTTTTGCTTTACTTTTTATTAAGTTGTTTTTAAATTTACTTACGACTGTTAAATACGAAATACAGATTGGAAAGACGATAAACTTCCAGCGAGATTTGAACTTGTGAAAGCTTGTCAAAAATTAATTAAGACCTTCAGTTTTTTAAAAAAGGAAAGAAAATGATTTTGCCTTTTCATTCAAAACCATTATCTATTTTCTATTTCCACTACTAAATCTCACGACTTTTTGTTGGTCTAATATTGATGCCAATATCTAAAAATGATCTTTAAATGAAATAGAACACAGGTTTTCTCTTGGTTGGAATGCATACACATGAGAGGATCATACAAACTTGATCACATATACAACATTCAACTAACATATCAGATATGAGATCTCAATTCCCATCATTGGTTAACATGCTGGACTGCAACATCGTAGTAATCGAGTTCGAATTCTTGTACTATTACGTTCACATTCGGACTAATACCCTTGGGAAAGATATGAAAACCCAAATTCCCCAAGTTATTTGTTAAATAGTACAACAATTGTTCTTCTACAAGAACGGCTTTGAAAGTGCCTCCTGCAAAACAATCTAAAATTAATACTTACATTGGCCATACTACAACCAACCTCTCTTGTTGCATTTCATATACTAGCGCAATAGAATAACATCTAACTATAAAACATAACAAAAGCACTGACAAATTCACATACTCCGATAGACGGAAAATCCCCATCAGCTGTGCTAAAATCCTCTATAAAAATACATTTTATGGAGTCGCGTGGTGTAATGGTTATAGTCGGAGGAAATGGACTCGTCGACCCGAGTTCAATTCCTAGACGAAGCTGCTGGCATTTAACATTGCGCTAATACCCTTGGAAAAGTATGAATCCAATTCTACCTCCAGCTATTGGTAAATGGCAGGGCAGACTGGCTCTTTAACCATGGCTAGGTAATCAGTCTAAGAGAAGGAAAACTCTGAATTAAATCCTGTTAAACTCCGTTTAAGAAACTGACCTTGTGTCGCATCCTGCTCGTGTGGAGGGGTTGGGTAAATATATAAAAATAACATTTAAAAAATGCTATCAAATCCAAGAATCAATTTGTATCAGAAATTTAAAAAATAACATAAATGAAATAGAATTTAACATTGGCAGTATTAAATTGAATATTTTTAATAACTAATACATTAACCATATTACCCCTACCTATAATAACCCCCCTAATTAAATAAACATGCAACCACAAAAAAAAACACAAAAACCCTCCAACGGAATTAATATCGCACCACAATAAAAGTAACAACAACAAATAACCTCCTTAAAAACGACTATGGACGTGGTCGAAAGCACTTAAGAACAATATGGAACATTTTCTTCACCATTTCGTCCCCTATATAAAACAAATTACTCAAGGGCTTGAACGTAAGCAACTAAAAGTCCCCCAAAAGAAATATTCTGTGGTATGAATTAGTTTAAATAATACAGTTTTTCTCCGAAAATAGGACAGGGCTTATATTGATTTTCACTCCGAAATAAAAACACTAGGGCTAATTTTCAGGGAATGTCGAGTGTTTTTGTCGCATGATGTTATTGTGAAGAATGCTTATTTATTTCGTCTGTCTGCCCCTCTCAACTAGGGCTTATTTCAATGGGAGGGCTTATATTAAAATCATCCTGGACAATCACGCTATGTCTTATTTTTCAGTTAGGTCTTATTAAAGTTGCTGCTGAAATATACACTATTCAAACTCTCTCTCTCTCTCTCTCCCCTCTCTCTCTCTCTCTCTCTCTCTCTCTCTCTCTCTCTCTCTCTCTCTCTCTCTCTATATATATATATATATATATATATATATATATATAAACAGAACAAAAAACAGAATTGCAATACCTAGCCGTTGTTTTGTCCTTGGTTTGCTTTATTTCTTCCAATATTTCGATTGAATTTCACCCTTTATCAAGGTATTAGATGACAACTATGTTTGTGTAAAATAGTGAAATGAAACAAATGCCAGAAACACACACACACACACACACACACACACACACATATATATATATATATATGATTGGGTCCACATCTATCTGTCTCCTTATTCTGTTAATGTTTCAAGTAAGAGTTTCACTGCCTTAAAGATCAGCATTCTAAATTCTGAATTTAAACAGGGAGAGAGTGTAAAATACGCAATGACCTCAGCTATTAAGCAGACCCCTCGCCGTGATTAGAATATTTTTCTCATATGTAACATGAAACCACAAAACCAAATGGCCAGGATAATTGTAAAGACTTAAATCCAAAATGTCGCTTCTTATGGCGCCAAAATGTAACGTTAGAGTATTTGGCTTTAAATCCAATTCAATCCAGTTTGAATGAATCCTTATCTCTGAAAGTGATTATCAAAGTAGACTCATCAGATAAGAATTAAATCGAAGATAAATGGGTGTGATTGTAATAGAATCATAATCCCCCGTTGGAAATCAGTGTGGGAGGTAAAGACTGAGATATTTTATTTTAAATCATGACAAAAAGAAATAATAAACGTAGTATTCATTTAAACGATTGAATACCTTTTAAGGTAATTAGTTGTTACTTGCCAACCTGATTGTACTAATAAATCTGTATTAGATATATCTGTGTGGTCCTCTCATCTTACAGGCAAACAATTGTTTTGTATAAACGTCACATTTTAGTGTACAATGAAAGAAGAGTGTGATATTATTTAGCAAGCTTTGCCTAGTCTGGGACACAGGTCGTAAATTGTTTACGGTACCGGCTGAAAAATAGGTTTTTGTTGAGTGTAATGTGATTATGAAGGTCCGGAGTTTTGAGCGGACTGCTATAGAAAGAGGGGAAGAAGAAATAAGAGAAAGTAAAGGTTTTAAAAAAAGGAGTAAGGGATACACAACGGGTTGCCGGGAACTTGACTGAGGTATGATCCCCGGATGAGAATTGGAAGCCAACCGGAAGTTTCGGGTGTTGAACGGAACCGGAAGTCACGTGGTGACGAGGGACGAGGAACAACAAGATCGTTCGCTTTTTGCTTTCCAATGGCGTGGAGTTCGGACGGGCCCTCTGTCCCTAGTGTGGGATTACAGTAATTTAACACTGTCCTCTCTCTCTTTCTCTCTGCTTTTCCTCATCTCCCGAACAGAGCAACGACACGAGCCTGAAAATAAATGCTGAGCCCTTGTGACGATATATCTCATGCGTTGTAACTTTTTTATCGACAAGACGACCGCCGCGTAACAAATACATTTTAGTGCTGTGAATTTGGAGGCACGTTGACAAGTCCCACTATATAACATTGAGATGCCAATTGATTGGTTAATTACTGTCCGTTTCTCTTCTGTTTATTAGGTAGGAAAAGTTCCTAGCTGCTCCATCTGCACAGGGGTAGTGCTGGAAACTTTTGCAGCAATCTAAAATGTAAGTAAATCCGGTGAAGTGGCCTATTGTCGGTATCAGCTGGACAGCGAGAGAGTCTATATCCAGGGAGATTTTTGTCTCTAAAGTGCATTAGCTCCTCACTTTACCACGCACATCCAAGTTGTGCTGCTCATGCGTTGGCGATGGCCGGTATCAAATCCGGAATGTCGTTACTCACGTATTTTTTTATTACTTTTTCATAGCATTTTTAACTTATAATTAAGGAATTGATCATAGCATGCTTTTGAAATAGTAAAACGATGGTGCGTAGATTAAGCCTTAAAACTTATAGGCCTAAGATTTCGAGAAGGTGTTTCAGGGGGAAAAGGGAAAGAGGAAATACTCCTACTTTTAAAACCTCCCTCCCTCCCTCCCATAAATCCGCCGCCGCCTCCCATAATGCAGTACATATGTTTGTTCTTGTGCGCTCTGGGAATAAGTTTGTTATTCTTATACATTAGTTTGTCGAATAAATTCGCTACTCTTCGAGCTCAAACTTTCCTGAATTATTCACTCATTTATTAATGAAGAAAGCTGCATGAACTAAATAGCTATTAATAGTTCCACACAAAAAATTGATCTGCCATAAACACACCTAGAAAAGGTTGCTTTTAAAAATCCAGGTTCGCTTGTATTTTCAGGTGCATTCTGGGAACTGCAAATAAACCTACTTTTCCGGTATTAGTTTCATATAAATGAATATAAAAGGATTACCGATCTTTTAGATATTGTACTCCATTATGTAATATTGTTTTATTATCCTATCATTTTATAGGACTAAAAAGTTGCTCACGTTTTAACTCTTTGCCTACCAAATTTACCCCACGGCAGCACTAAATTTTCTTGGTATTTTTTACCTGTATGATGGAATATAGTTCCCTATTGCAAAATGATCAAGTATCAATCTCAGGGATGACTATACGCCTTTCGTGAGCTGACTCGATTCTTTATGTTCAGGGGGAAATGGTTGAATGACAAAAATGGTTATGATAGGATCCCAGTAGCGCGAGAGCCGCTATGAGGGGTTTAAAGCAGGCAAAGGGTTAAATATATACATTAGTCATGGTAGTGGCCATTTGCAATGCCTACCGTCCACCGGTACCAAACGCCTTTCGTGAGCTGACTCGATTCTTTATGTTCGGGGAGAAAAGGTTGAATGACAAAAAATCGAATTAAAGATTACTTTAAAATCCATATTTGAACATTACAATAAGAATTTGATAAATCCACGATTTGCTTGACCAGAAACGGGGGCCGAATATTTACACATATATTTGCAGTGATAAATTCAAGCCAATTACTTGAATAAAAACATCTTCCTTCAGGATTCCATGGAAATTTAATTTCATCCTTTCACATTGTTGATAGGAGACCATTTCTGGGTGAGATAAACTGATGATTGAATTACCTTTCACGAAATATTGGGTTTACTTCCTTCACACAAAGATTAGGAATTTCTCTCTTTATTTTCAATTCTTTATTTTTAGCATTTCTAGTTCTTTTGTGCTTATCTTTCTTTGTGTTCTGTTTATCCTTTCATTCTTTTTTTTATGCATATTCGCTATCATTTAGTCAGACAAAAGGCCAAGATATGAGGAGATGTAGAATAGAAATTAATTTAATTTTCTTTCTCATGCTTCGTTCTTTTTTCTTTATATCTTTTCTTTTCTTTTCTTTCTTTCTGTTCTTTTCTTTTCTTCTGTCGGCAATCTGCTTCCTGCTTTCTCTTTTTTTACGCTTCTTCACTTCTCTCTTTCTTTACATTACTCTCTTTCTTTTCTTTTCCCTTTTCCTTTTTTCTTTCTTTTTCTTTTTTTTTTTTTTTTTTCCTTTTTTAGTTCCTTCTTGCTTTTCTCTGTATTTCATTGTGGTATATGCTTCTTTCTTTCTTTCTCTTCATTACTCACTTTCTCTTTCTTTCTCTTTCGTATTTTTTCTTTCTTTTTTCTTTTTTAATCCATTCTTTCATTTTTCATCTTTTTTCTATCTTGCTTTTTTCTTTTTCCCTATTTCTTTATTGCATATGCTTCTTTCTCTTTTTCTTTCTTTCTTCACTGTCTCTTTCTTTCTCTTTTGTATTAGTTCTTTTCTTTTTCTTTTTAATATCTTCTTTTGCTTCTTTTCTTTTCTTTATATCTTGCTTTTTTCTTATTTCTGTCTTTCTTTCTTTTGCTTCTTGTTTTTGGTATATGTTTCTTTTTTTTTCCAATTCATTATTCATTTTCTCTTTCTTTCTCTTTTTTATTGTTTCTTTTTTAATCTCTTCTTTCGCTTTTCGTTTTTTCTTTTTATCTTGCTTCTTTCCTTTATTTCTGGTTTATATTTCTTTCCTTCTTTATATTCATTACTCATTTTCTCTTTCTTTCTCTTTCCAATATTTCTTTCTTCTTTATTTTAATAATCTCCTTCTCTTTTCCTTTTTTAATATTATTTCCCTTACCTTTTAGATTATTTCATTTTCTCTTTTTTACTCTCAAATTCTTTTTGATCTTTTATTGATTTCATTTCTCTTTCCTTTCCTTCACTCTCTTTCTTCTTTTTTTCCTCATTCTTTAATACTATCTTAATCTTATATTGTCTTTCTTTCAACCAGTATTTGTCCTGTCTTTCATTCCACTTCATCTACCTTTCCATCAGCTATAATCTTACCTTGACAACATAAATGATTTGCCATAAAAGTAAACGAACCAAAAAGCAATAAATATGTTTAAAAACCAAAGAAGTAGAATTTTATCAATACTCATTTTTGATTGATCACAAAAACAAGCATTCGCATTAATTTTAAATCTTATCTCTCTTTCAATGCGCTAACTGAGTGAAAAATATTCCAAATGATCCGTTCTTTCGACTGAACATCAGCACTCTTTGTTCCGCTGTAATTATCTACCTACTTACTTTCGGTCTCGGGATGTGGTGTGCGTTACGCTAAAGGAGGGAGGGATAAAGAAACTAAATAAGACAAAACCTAACCAGTTCATCATCATCATCATCATCATTATGTCGCACAATTAGCACGGATATCTAATAAGAATCTCCCTCCAACCTTCTCTATCATTCTTTGTCTCCGGGAGGTCATCTGTGCAGCATCCAGTATCCACGCAGAGCTAGTCAATGTAGGTCCTTGCTGAGTGACCCCCATTAGCATGTCCATGTGTTGGCTTCCACAGGAGAACGTTGTTTATGTGGTCGTCCTTGCTTCTCCAGCAGTATCCAGCATGTCCGTCTCACTCGGATGGTTTGTGAGATAAGGGGCAAGTGGCCGTACAGCTGCTTCTTTGTGGGGTGTTGTTTCCACGACATGTTCAAGATCGCACGCAGCGTTCTTGTGCAGCTCCCATCTAACTTATTCTCCACTTCATACCTACTCAGAAAGGTTTTTCTTCAATACTTCCCAGCTGGTGAACCGGGTTATAAGATTCTTTCTCAGCACACAAACTCTTCCACTGATGAATTTGTTACTACACCTGTCCCAAATAACTGCTCTTCACCACGTTCGGTTGTTTTCACTGAAATATCACACCAGGACGGAAATTCTAACTAAATCTACTTTACTTATTATATCAAATCTAATTATATGATAATCTGAACATTAGCTACATAAATCAGAGTAACCTCCCCTTGTTTCTTTCACTTTGAGGAAGCCTTATGTTTTGGTCGACCATTTTCATTTCACCGTATATCTACACAACTGCATGTTTTAACACGAAAATATCATAAAATGTGTTCTTAATAAAAATTAAGTTCATTTCAAATAATGCGCAAGCACAATTGAGAACACATTTTATGATATGTTCGTGTTAAAACATGCAGTTGTATTGATTCGAACAAATTCGTATTTTCAGTGTAGATTTACGGTGAAATGAAAATTGCCGACCAAAACATAAGGCTTCCTCAAAGTGAAAGAAGCAAGGGGAAGTTATTCTCATTTATGTAGTTAATGTTCAGATTACCATTATATTTAAAAAGCATAATAATATGGAGGCGTGGTATAATGGTTACCGTCGTAGGAAATGGACTCGTCGACCCGAGTTCAAATCCTGGATGAGGTTGTTTGTATTTCACATAGCGCTGATACAATTGGTAAAAGTATGCATCCAACTATTCTTCTTCCAGTTATGGGTAAATAGGAGAGCAGACTGGACTCTTTAACCTTGGCTAGGTAATCAGTTAAGGAGAAGGAAAACTTCGAATTCAAACCTGTTAAACTCCGTTTAATAAATTGATCTTGTGTCGCATGCTGCTCGTGTCGCATGCTGCTCGTGAGGGTTGGTATATATATATATATATATATATATATATATATATATATATATATATATATATATATATATATATTTAAGAAGCAAACATGAATAAATCAAACTTCCACTACAAGATAACAAAGGATGCTGTTAAAAATCATGTAATGATATAATTGTGTATGGATACATATATATATGTATATAAACACTTATTAACATATCAAGGAAAAAAGAAAGAAAATGGGGAGAGAGAGAGGGGGGAGAGAGAGAGACGTAAGGGTAATGGAATGGATAATATCTGCCTCTCCTCGGCCCCATGAAAGAGTGTTTGAGAGGCAAATATTATTCCAGGGACGAGGAAGTGAAATCTGTAGTGAAAAAGTGGCTCAAAGAACAGTTAACTGAATTTTACGGGGCAGGTATACATGCTCTCATCCGAAAGTGGAACATTGATATTGAGAGAAACAGTGATTATGTGGAGAAGTAGGGATGTAATCCACCGAGGACCAGCTTCATTTTGATGTATGGTACATGTTCCTGTGTTGGTAATTATACCTGTCCTAAACAAAATGGCATTCATTTTTTACTTACCCTCGTAAATAGTCAGTTTTCTTTTGTTAAGCAGTTCTATTAAGTTGATAAAAAATACATTTGATTGTGAAAGAAGGACGGTGCCAACAAAAATGAAGAACGAGACAGAAGGACAATTATCTTTTAGAGAACATTTTTCTGACATAAACAATCGAATATTTAACACATGAACAACGATTGGGGCGTGTCGAGACAGAATAAAAAGTGTTTTTTTAAATTTGATTTTAAGATCGAATCTCCTAGATATTTTGGGTAGATTGATAAGATAAGTTATAGAAAGAAAGAAAGAAAGAAAGAAAGAAAGAAAGAAAGAAAGAAGAATAGATAATCGATAGGAAGAAATAAAAATAATGCCAAAGTAAAAATGTTTAGAAACAAAGAAAGTAAATGGAAAGCGAGGAAGAAACAGAAATACGTAATTGAAGAAAGAAAAATAATACAAAAGAAAGAAAGTAATGTTATGAATGAAAGAAAGAAAGAAAGGGAAAAGAGAAAGAAAGATATATAAGTAATGGAATGGAATAAAGAAAAAGGATACAAAAGAAAGAAAGAAAGAAAGAAAGAAAATGGAAATCGAGAAAGAAAGACATATAGAAGGTAATGTAATGAAAGAATGGTACAAAAGAAAGAAAATGGAAGTTAAGAAAGAAAATAGAAAGAAAGAGAGACATATAGGTAAGGAAATGGAAGAATGGAAAATAATAAGAAAGAAAGAAAAAAGAAAGAAAGAAAATGGAAATAAAAATAAGAATATATGAGTAATTGAATGGAAGAAAGAAAAATAATACAAAAAAAAGAAAAAAAGAAACAAACAAAAAAAAGAAAATTTGAAAGAGAGGCAGAAAGACATGTGGAAAGTGATAGAATGGAAAATGAAAAACAATACGAAAGAAAGAAAGAAGAAAGAAAGAAGAATGAATGAAAATGAAAAGAGAAATCAATATAGGTAATGAAATTGAAGAAAGAAAATAATTTTTAAAAAATAATGCTAAGAAAGATAGACAGACTTGATATATTGATTGATTTTAATGGCATGCCAACCTGTCTGAGTTACTTTATGTCAAGAGGTTAAGTAATCGTATACGTTTTTATTGACATTTTTGTACACGTTTATATGATAACACGTATTCATATCTCATACAAATAATTCTTAAACAGATTTATTTGACGCAGAGACGGGACATTAACAGGTAATACTGACCACTCTGGCTCAGAGTGTACCTGGGAGTAATGGCATGGAAGTACACCACACTCACTAGAGCTCTAGAACTGGAGTCCCATCACAATGAGATGCAGTTTAGTGCTATATCTACAACACTTCTTTTTATTGAGAGGCATGGTTTAACCTCTTTGCAGGGGATAGAGTCATGGTATTCTAAGCCTCACCGACAGGGTGGATAAAGAATGATATATAGGCAATGGAATGAAAGAAAGAAAAATACTCCAACAAAAGAAATTAATGTAAAGATAAAAAAGAAAGAAAGAAAAACATGGAGAAACCATGATTGGAAGAAAGAAAGAAAGAAAGAAAGAAAGAAAGAAAATGGAAATAGCGTCAACAGACTGGAAGAAAGAAAGAAATAAAGAAATAAAGACAAAGCAATTGATGAAAGAAAGAATGAAGAAAAGAACGAAATCAAAAGAATGAAAGAAAGAAAGACAACTGAATGGAAGAAAGAAAATAATGGAAGGAATGAAAGAAAAAAGAACGGAAATAGCGTCATCGGAAAGAAAGAAAGAAAGAAAGAAAGAAAGAAAGAATGGATGGAGAAAAGAAAATAATGAAGAAAAAGATAGAAAGAAAAAATAGACATAGAGTTAACGTAAGGGAAGAAAAGAAAATAATAAAAAGAAAGAATGAAATCAAAAGATCGAAAGAAAGACAACGGAATGGAAGAAAGAAAAAAAAAAGAAAGAAAATGGAAATAGCGTCAACGGAATGGAAGAAGAAAAAAGAAAGTAAGAAAGAAAGAAAATGGAAATAGCGTCAACGGAATGGAAGAAAGAGAGAAAGAAGAAGAAAGAAGGAAAGACTTAGAGTCAACGGAATGGAAGAATGAAAATAATGAAAAACTAAACAAAAAAGGGAAATAAGGAAGAAAAACATTAAAACAAAACGGTAGAAGAAAAAAAAGCTTAAATGCAAAAGAAATGGAAAGGGTTAAAACCTGGCACAATAATATTTACATTATTCGGATAATTCCTTTGGCTTATCTAATGTATTTGCTGAACATTTTCCATCATTGCCAATAGTTAGGATTCGACTTCAAGTAAAAGCGACGACTTTAAATGTGGACAGAAATTCTCTACTTAATAAACTGTCACGTTACAATCTTTCTATCACAATTTCAATTCATTTAACTTTAAATTCGAAGCTTAGTAAATATCCAATTAAAACATTTTGACGTTCAGCCAAAATAGAAAATACGTACAGTGAAGATCGAAGTCCTTATGATCGGCATTCATTCTGGCTTTGTAGTGAGTCATTCAGGAAAAATCGAAATTGTTACACATCAAGTATCTATGCGACTCGCTTAATAAAGTTTGCTCTAAGGCACGTGCTATTCATATAATTACTAAACTTATCTGAGTAGCATCAAGTAAAATTCTTAATCTATAGATAATGGAGATTCGGTCTCTTTTTGTCTGTAACCGAATCTACGTCACTGCTTATGTCACGGTAATTCTAATTATATGTAAAATCAATTAAGAGTCAATTTTTCACGGGAATTTTGATACTTATTCAACTTTAGATGAATTTATGTTTAAATTCTTTTCTCAAATATATTTGGGAAATACTTTTTCACTAGGTCGGCCCGCTCCTTATTTCATTTTATGAAATCCCAACAAAATATATTTTACTCGTACGATTTAAAAATGTTTTTATAAAGATAAGCGTCCGAATAATCAAATCAAGTTTTTTTAGATAAGTTTTGGAGATACGTACTGTCGTAAAACAAAACAAAAATCTCAGTAACGTAGAGAGAATATTTTTTTTTAAGTAAGTAATAATTTTTTTTAAACATAAAAAGTTTTATTTTATTTGTTTAATTTTGCCATCCATCTCAAGCAATATCTTTCAAAAAATTATTTTTATACCGCCCGGAGGGCATTTTTCATCTAGTAGAAATAATTTACACAAAGAATTAATTACCCCATAGATCTCTATGAATCATAGTTGCAACCATAAAGGTGCTTCCATTCTGGGTCAGTGTGTATTCAGGAAACAGAAAAATTAAGAGAAAAATAGTGAGAGCTAAAAAAATGTACTGAAACTAAAAGCATTAGATTAAAAATGCATTAAGATCTGTACATTAATGTTGTAACTACCTATCTACATTCGTGAATGGTTGACGTGCATCACACTAATTTGAGGGAAATGAATAGGTTAAACCAAACGAAACTGAACCCATGTGCGTACAGTTTTTCTCCACGGGTCAGCAGTCAGAAATTAACACGTAGCACACCAGCTCTCCTTTGTACTGGCAATTCACTATCCAATTCGCTGAAATAATTGATTAATGGATATTTATATTTACCAACCCCACCGATCGAACAGGATGTGACACAAGGTCAATTTTTAAGCCGAGTTTAACAGGTTTTAATTCATAGTCTTCCTTCTCCTAGACTGGTTACCTAGCCATTGTTAAAGAGCCCAGTCTGCCCTGCTATTTAACCATAGCTGGAGGGAGAAATATAAACAGCTTCGTTCAGGAATTGAACTCAGGTCGACGAGTCCATTTCCTACGACTCTAACCATTAGTCACGGGCCTGCATTGATTTATGGATATAACTGACAAGTCTCTTTTTAAAATTCATTGGTTTCGTTTCTTTGTTTAATGGCATATCAACCTTCATAGGTTATTTAATGCCAAAGCCATCTTTGTTGAAGTCAAATAGTGGTGCTATTTAACCGATAGCTGGGGAGATAGGGGGTTTATACATTTCCTAAGGGTATTATACCGAAAGTGAACGTAATGGCGCGACTGGAATTCGAACCCGTATACTACGGCACCGCAGTCCAGCACAGTAGCCACTACGCCACAGGGACTTTCCCACTATTTCTGGATGAGCCTTAACTATTTCCCGCACCGCTGTACCAAATTTTCTCGGTATTTTGTACCTGCATGACGGGATATTTCAAAGTTCACTATCTATTCCTATCAGAAACCATTATATTCAAATAAAGTCATCCTATTATTGCAATCTGAGTTCTTCTGTTCAATTATAATGAACTAACCATTACCATCATCTTCATCATCATCATCATCGTCATCATCATCAGGTAGCACAGACATCCGTTTCTATCGGCATCGCTCTTAGCAGGTCTTCCGCAATGTCATCCAGAATTCGCACAGAGGTGATTGATATAGAATTTTGCTTGTTGGCCTACACTGGTGTGTTCATCTGTAGGTGTCAACTGAAGAATAGTCACTTATGAGCTCGTCTTTACTTCCCCTGTAGTTTCCAGCATGTCTTGTTTGTCTTACTTTGATTGTTCGTGTGATAGGCGGCAAGTTGTCATACAGCTGATTTTTTGTGGGATGCTGCTTCCATGATTTGTTCAACCCAATATCTAGCTTTTCTCTCCAATCGTTTATGAATATGTTCAATGGTCGGAGACTCGCAATGAACAGCTGAAGGTTCAAGTAAACATAAATCTTATAGACCGAGCTGATTGATGATTGAACTATTTAACAATAGCTCTTAAGTAAATATATCAAACGTTGTAATAAGTAAATAGTCATACTGTGTTATATCCTCAGGTCCTGCTAGTAGAAATAATTTCTAAAAAAGATGGCGTTTGTTGTAAGGTCATTCTAACCTAATTTCAAATGGACACTTTTGATAGACCAAATAATATTAAGAAGAGAATTCTGGAACCATTTTGGAATTATTCCATTTTCCCAAACACTCGGGGAAAAAATTGGCTCGATTTTAAAAATATCGTCATATATGGCAACATTAATTTGGTGACATTTTCTAAACTCTCATTATATGAACGTGACATTAAGATCTTGGGTTTTTTATGAGAGAAATTCAATTTATATCCAAACGGACATCTTGTTTGATTTAATGGTTAGAGAGCTTGACTAGCAGACCATTGGTAGTAAGTTCGATTCTCACTGGGAGACCCATGCCTCTAGTCTTCTGCCAAACTAAACCATATTTAGTCAATTACTTTAATTCATGATTTAATTGTTTTTCAGTTAGGGAAATTATAGGACTTTGATGTCATGTGATGTGCTTAGTTGTGGGGATATTATTAGGATTTGTTAAGTTTGTAGAATGTTGTTTATTTTTGTAGATTTTGATGGCTTTTAATTTGGCATGATGTATGAAGGAAACAGGATATTGTAAGTTAACGAAAGATGTATTGATATGTTGGCATTCCTCATTTAGGAGAACAGATTCTTAGAGTTCTGGGGAAAAAACCCTATGTGTATTTTCTGGTTACCAACCGTTTATCGCAAAAAATACACACGTGCAATCAACTGCAATTAATCAATATCTTGATTAATCCAGTGGATTTAACCCTGAAGATACTTATGATGAAACCGAGTAGGTCATTACCGTGTACCATTATCATGATAAATTTGCTCTGCCAACGTATTGAGCACTTTATATTTGTTATATCGCTGCCTTATCATTGTGAATCTTGCATCAACTAACATTGTGACCTGTTTCACCGGTAAGTCACCTTTTCTAAAAATACCATATATATATATATATATATATATATATGTGTGTGTGTGTGTGTGTGTGTGTGTTATGCAACCTAGTCACATGACTGAGTAATAGAAATTTCGTTGGTATAGTAGCACAATGCAATATTTGACAGATACCAATAACCTTACTATGCTATACACCTATATATTATACAAATTATTATATTTGTACGTAACCGTAACCCAGTAAAAAGCAACACATTATAGCATAATTTCTATTACAGCATTACGCTTATTATGTTATATCTAATAGAATAAACCAATTTTAGTCAACCTTTCGATGATAATTTTGTGGGGCCTTGATTCATGCTGAATGTCATTTTTAGTACTCGATATAATAGAGATAAATCTGAAATCTTAATTAAAACCCTTCACTCTATGCTGAATAGAAACATCTATCATATAATATAATCATGAGTCTCTGTTGCAGCGGGTCGTTTAGTTTAAAATAAAACTGGTTGGTAACTACAGGAGAATGTTTCTTAATCCGGGTCTATACATCTTTTGCCTATATACATGGATTCTTTTGTTTGCTGTTGTATGGATTTGTATTGTACATGTTAATCTGTGGTGAATATATTCGTCTCTGTTATGTATGTGGGTGTATTGTGGGCACGGTGGGTATGTATGTTTGCCAAATCCTCGAGCATTAATAGATAGCGCCATTGGCCCCGACAGATATCGAAACAATCTCTGACAGCCAATTTACTTTCTTGCTTAAACTTATTATGATAAAGTCATAAATTCAACAAGCGAAAACGATTTCGATTTAAAGCACTTCATTCACAATGCGCAAATCTGGACTTAATATCAATAAAAATCCCATTTTTACACGAAGAAACACGACTTCTTCGATTACCGCGTGAAAACTCTCGCCCGAAAGGCATTGATTTGGCCAGAGAATGGAACAACTAAAATCGTTCCTTTCAGTTTGGTTTTGATAAGTCTGGCACATAGACTTCAAATTGTTCACGCTATCTCCTGTTTTTTTTTTGTTTTTGTTTTTTTAGTGGTAACCTATCTAGGCTCTGAACAATTTCATCGTTGCTTAATTTTAGTTATCTGTCACATTTCTGGGTGACAGAATGTTGCTATAGAAAAGGACGAAGAAATGACAACAAATTCACAGAAAAAGGGGAAAAATCAGACACGTGGTATAATAAAAAAAAATGTCACTTTATTAGTCTACTAGAAGCGGCTACCCAGCGTCACCTGCGTAGAGGGGGGGTTAGTCTCACAAATCCATTATTACTGAATCTCTTGTTGGATCCTCTCGGGACGCCCCATTAAAAATCCTATGTAATAAAGACCTTTCGTTGATCCAGCCTGGTGGGGTGGCATTTAATACATAGATCGAAACCTACCAGGTACTCCCTCTCCGGGTCAGGGTGAACTTGGAAATAATGGCAATGAAGGTATACTCCACACTCTACAGAGCTCCGGAATTGGAGTTTAAAGTCATACCAAGGACCCTCAGCCACCACCTTCTAGTACCTATGTGATAGAGGGAGGCGTGCGGTGTAATGATTACCGTCGTAGGAATGGACACAATGAAACTAGTTCAAATACTGGAGTAGGCTGGTTACATTTCCCATAGCGCTAATATACTTGGGAGAAGTATGAATTATTATCCCTCAAGCTATAGGTAGAGTATACTTAACTGGACTCTTTACACTTGGTTAGGCAACTAGTGTAGGAGAAGAAAAACTCTGAATTTAAATCTGAATTTTAGAACTCCGATGAATAAACTAACTTTGTGTCACATCCTACTCGTGCGGAGATGTTGGGAAATGTATATGATATAAAGGGTCGGCCCAATCATTTAATTTCACGGGTGATTTTTTGGGGTGAGAAGAAAATTAACAGTTTCTTTTGTTTTAATTATACGGTGCTCTATTTGATATGGCTTTGTCAGTGTATAAACATTACAAAAAAAAAACCGAAATGTTACGGGATGAACAGACAGATAACTCAGAGAATGAGTCAACTGGACGTCCTTCTGGAATGTGGCGCCATCTTTTGTTGAATTGCGCAATTTTTTCTTTTTTTTTCTTCTTTTTTTCTTTTATATTTTCTTCTTTTTTTCATTCTTTTTTTTTTTTCTTTTTACCAGGACAATTTTACTGCCTATTAATCTCAACGCAGCTTCTTGGACACTGCCATGTTCTTTGCAAGTAAGAAAAAACTAAGAAAACTTAAACAAATACAATGACGAAATTGTCGAAAAATACAATGCGTCTCTTTTTGACGGGTGCTTCTTATCAAGTCTCGTTGGTCTGTCGAAGGCTGAAGAAGGAAAACGGCCACCAAGAGCTTTTATTTTTGTTTTATTATTATTTTTTTTGTGTTTTTTTTTCTTTCTTTCTTTCTTCTTTTTCGTTTAATTGAATGCTGTTAAAGGAACAAAAGTGCAAAAAAATTAATTAGTTCTTATTGTGAGCTCCCAACGAAAATTGAAAACACGGCGGTATTCTTAATTGAGTGGCTGGTTGAACAATAGTTAAATGAAGCGATCAATAAAATCTACTTCCCAACGAAAAAGTCTTCCCACTTCTTAACAGAGAAAAAGCTCAGACTTGATATTTAACACTAGCAGATCACACTGTATCTTCTAAATATAGCACGCTACCATAATTGATAATTCTCTAAATAAGAGCAGAGTTCTCGTCAAAGTGACAGTATTTGCGGATATATTAGCTGCTCTGTTAAGGATTAAAGTGTAACTTTTTCTTATGTAATTTTGCCATCAACGGGTCTGTAAACAAGTTTCTATTTCAGAAAATGAGTGCCAAGGTTTCATGATTGACAGTTGGCACTGTAAACAGGGATGTTTATATTTAAAAGGAATTGCAAATCTCTGAAACGAATTTTTAAATCTAAATATATCCAAAATGTCAGATGAATGGCGTAGCAGAAAGGTGGAACCAAAAACTACCAGCATGAGTCTGTAGGTCAAAGAGTGAGAAATAGAAAGAGATATGATTGATTGTTGCTTTGGTTGTTTTGTTTTGGGGCATATCAACCCTTTTCGGATTATTTAATGCCCAATAAAGTCATTGTGATATCAGATTACTTACAGTAACTGCTGTTGTTTAAATGGTCATCCAGTTAAGTATTGAACAAACTGATCGCTGCTTAACTTCTGTGATCTAGCGAGGACCGGTTCTTTCAATGTGACTTGAACGTAAGCGAAAGAGAGATGAATGTCCTGACGGTGTGAAAACCAGAAGAGAAAATCTGTCACATTGTCCACAATAGAACAGGGCTCCACTTAAAAATTGACCTTGGGTTACAACCTAATCGTGTGGAGGAGCTTTGTAAATATGCATATCAAGTATTCCTATCTAATACTAACAATTTCCACACAATTATATGGTTTTGAATAAATGTTTCTATTTAAAATTACTCATTTATTTACTCACAGTTAGATGATTTACTCCCAGATCCACTGTGACCCAGAGTGGTAATACCTGATAGGATCCCATCTATTGGTTAAATAGATCTGTTTGCAAATCAATTAAAATTATTCCTAGAATTTTATTGATCCACATTAAGTTAATGATAAATCTAACATGAAAATTATTTTTTACAAACTACACACGAAGTAAATGAAACTTAATTCAAACAGTTTATTGATAGACATGTATATTTTAAGGAAATATTCGACTCTAACGAAAATTAGAGAAACGGAGAGATGAGAACTGTACAAAGATGCTGGGTGCTGTCTTGAAATAATCCTGGAGGCATAGCTGGGAGGGTGACCGGTTCGTACCTTTCCCAAGGATATTAGCCCGAAAGTGTATAACTATCGCAGTTCATAACGTTAGCCACTACACAGAGTGCATTTTATTTCAGGCCTGGTGCTAAATTAAGCTAAGTAAATGACAACCCAAACCCTAACCCTAAGCACAAACCCTAAACCCTAACCCTAAACCTTAACCCTAACCATACAGTAAGGAAATGACAGTATCAATACTGCTACTGTCACCTGGTTTATTCGTCACTATTTATGTAACGTGTCTTTGGGCTGTAATAATCTGTCTCAGCCCTTCCCTCTCTACGTCTACAATTGGTCTGAATTCAGAGTTTCCCTTCTCTTAGACTGTTTGCCATACCAAGTTATAAAGAGCACAGTCTGCAATACTATTTACACATAGATGGAGGAAGAATAGTTAGATTCATGCCTTTCCTATGGATATCTTTTTAGAATTTTAACTCATGTATGTATTTACCAACCTCCGCTTGAAGAGGATGTGACTCAACGTCAATATGTAAGGGGAATTTACCAGATTTGAATTCAGAGTTTTCCTTCTCCTAACACTGGTTGCCATACCAAGGTTAAAGAGCCCAGTATACCCTATCATTTTACCTATAGCTGAAGGAAGAATACTTGCATTTATAATTTTCCCGAATGTATCAGCATTATGTGAAATTCAACAAGCCTCGTCCAAAATTTGAACTAGTGTCGCTGTGTCCATTTCCTATGACGATAACCATTACGCAACGATTACGCTCAAGTCACGTTTAAATCACAGCTTCCCGTTAGATCACTGAACTTAAACGGCGATGAGTGACCTTAGGCAACGATGGGTGACCTCTTAAGCAACAGCGGGTACTGTAAGCAACCTGGATCCTTTGTTTATCAAAAATCTCTTGATTCGGTTTTAAAAGGGTTGATATGCCGTAAAACAAAATAAACAAACTAACCATTTCACAACAGACACTTCAGGTAGCAGCATCGGTCACCAGTTACTAAATTGAACGTACACTGGCTGATTCTACATTTTTAACGAAAAAGTCATTACTGTTTCAGTGTTTCTCTTTTTAAACAATGCCGAAGCTAATTAAAGTTTAAACATTTGGCAAGTAAAGCCAGCTTTTTAAATAAAAAAAATAGCAGAATAGAAGATAGCAAACTAACTTAAGAAAGATATGTTAATTGTTTTCTCAGCTTCACTAATGTCTTGCCGACTCGGAAATAATTGATGGGAATGACACTTTCAAGATAATAAGATTCATAATGGGTTTGCCTTTCATGTGGAGAAATACGTTATGTGGTTTCTAGCCTCGATCTTATCAATAAGAAATCTTAGTCGCTGGGAACAGAACTCTAAAACGAAAATGTGGCTCTACTTTCTATGTGATATCGTAAGTTCATTTGCAGTGCAGGAGTTAGGAAAATAATCAGAAATTACACGGTCACTCATAAGTAAGTATACATCGTTATGAAATTTTAATAAAATGTTGATTTTATTTAAAAACAAAGATTACATGATTTTATCATTTTTTTAAATTATTTCTAGTGGAACATTATAAAAAGACATTAACGCTTTTCCAACCAAATTAACCCACGGCTGTACAAAATTTTCTTAGTGTTATTTTACCTGCATGATGGGATATTTAAAAGTTCACTATCTATTCACCTCAGAACTCATTCTATTCAAACAACGTCCTATTGTCATTGTAATCTTAGCCCTTCTGCCCAATTATAAGTAACACGTGCGAGAGCCGCAACCAATGGATTACGGTAGCATCACATAATTAGCGGTTTAAAGTAGGCAAAGAGTTAGATATCATAAATGGGCAGGAATAACCCATCCCTTTTTATGTCTACAATTGGTTTGAATTCAAAGTTTTCCTTATCTTAGACTTGTTGCTATACCAAGGTTTAAAGAGCACAATCTGCACTACTATTCATACATAGCTGAATGAAGAATAAATAGATTCATGCCTTTCCCATGGATATTGGTACTATGTGAAATGCAAAAGATTTATTTACAATTTTAACTCAGGTATGTATTTATGCAATCCTCTGCTCGAGCAGTATGTGAGACAAGGTGAATTTTAAAGCGGGAAATGTTATTATTTCCAGTGGAATATTATATAATTAAATAGGATACTATTAAGTATCATAAATATGACATTATTTTCAATGTAATACCTCAAGTTCTTTTGCAGATCATGAGTTAAAAGAATAATCAAAAATTACATGGTGGCTCATAAATAAGTGCACATCTATGAGAATTTTCATAAAATGTTGATTTTCATGAAAAACCAAAGAGTTGAGGAATTTATTATTTCTAGTGGAACATTATACAATCTAAAAGGATATTATTAAGTACTAGCAAATACATACACCCTCCGGGTGCAAGTATTTACGTTTTAATGTAATAGAATATTATATAAATTAGAAAGACTAATGAAATTAAATAAGAATGCAGACAAAAAAATTTTGAAACAAAGTGGGGGTATAATCGAAAAATAGAACAACTGAAACATACTCTTCTATCACACCCGACTTTCATTGCTAAATTTTCCTTATTTAACTATTTAGTTAAAATGGGAAGTAAAGAATAAAATTACAGTTATTTCTTAGTGTAATGGATTTCTTTTAAGATTTATCCCAGGGATTTTTGCTTATATTCATTAAGATAAAGCCAAACAATTAGAAATCAATAATACTAAGCACATATTTATTAAGATCAATTTGTTAATATCAATATGCAAATTAACCTTCCCGTTCACATTGGAAACCACTATTGTATTGTATATATATATAAATACAATTGTATGTTATTAGCATCAACAGTATTAATAATGTAAAACAATTTTATTAATAATTGAGGTTTAAATGAAAATTGGGGATATTTGTCAGTGCATTCTAAGCTCCACTGACAGGGTTTAATAGAAATCACACTGTCGTTCATAAATAAGTAACAAAATTTTAATGAAATATTAGAATCTAACGAAACTATTAGAGAAAGGGCAAAATGGGAACAGTACAAAGATGCAGTGAGCTGTCTTGAACAAATCCAGGGAGCAATACCCTAAAAGGCCACAATACGGCCACTTGGCTCCTACCACACAAACAATAAGGGTTAAACATACAGGATATGCTGGACACTGCAGCAAAAGCAAGGACGATCTCATAAGTGACGTTCTCCCGTGAACACCGATTCATGAATACACCAGTGTAGGCCGATCAACAAAAACCTACATCAATCAGATCTGGATGCTGTGTGGAAGACCTCCCAGTGGCGATGATCGGACGGTTGGGGAGAGAGAGAGTCATGGATATCAGCGTTACCTGATGATGATGATTATTTCTAGTGGAACATCAAAGAAGAAAAAAGGATTTTTCTTTTAAGTATAACACAATCACTCATAAATAAATACATGACTAACAATATTTTCACAAAAATTAATTTTCTTCAAAACCAAAAGGGATTTTATTATTCGTGGAATATTATACAATCAAAACGGATTAGGTTCAGTATCTTGAGATTTATTTATTCATTATTTCTATAAAATTTAATCAACACAAAAAACGGATATTATTAGCTGATTCATTATTAAATTCTACACCATTAAGATTCTAACCAAACATATTAATATGGAGCAGTACAAAAATACGTGTACACTTTATATTCACACAAGTTTATTTTACTTACAGACCTATGACAGTTTATTTTTGTTTTCATAATTTCAATGCTGAAGAGTTTGATAATAGATATTGCATAATGATATCAGTTTTGATTGGACAATTTTTCACTGTATATAATAAATTCCTGATTTCGTCGGTTGGGAGAATATTACTATTTTTACCTTTATGGGGATATTTCAAAGTTCACTATCTATTCACCCCAGCATTCATTCTATACAAATAGAGACCTATTATTGTTGTAATCTGAGTCCTTCTGCTCAACTATAATATACTAAACATTAGGTTTTCAACATTGCTTGGGTGTGGGGTAGGGGCCACTGTGAGCGGTTTAAAGTAAACAAAGAGTTAATAGTCGATACTGTAGCTCTATGAACTAATCTTTTTCATTTCGTTTTTTGGTTCTTACAACACGTGAGTACTTACAATATTTACTTTTATTAGAAATTTAAAAAAAAATCTTTTCTTTGCTTCCTAGAGAAAACAGTTTTTAAATCCATTGAATAATAATTCTGTTTGTTAACTTTTATATATGGTAATATAAATATTTTATAAACTGTTTTTGTCACTGGCGAAGTGTTTCCTTCCAATAATTCCTTTAATGTTTTACAAATCTTTTGATGCTGTGTGTTAAATAATAGATTAACTGAATCTATTATTTTGAGATTAGAGTAGTATTAGAAATCGTACTCAGATACATAGAGTCAAATGAGTGTGAGTGACAGGTGTTTACCCTGAGGTCAATTTGAAAATTTGGCTGGAATTGGATAATTTCAGACATCTGATCAAAAAGTTCTAGGAACTAAAAAAATTGTTTAAAGTTTAATCAGTTGGTTCCGAGAAATTGGCTGCACTTATTGTCCCAATCATGCACATTATGTGGCGCCAACTTTCCGAATTTAGTCAGTTTATATGTAAAAAAAAAAGACGTCTTTGACAAGAAATAAAGCAAAAATTCACATCGACGTAAGGTTATATATGTAAAGAAAAGACGCCTTTCATAAGAATTAAATAAAAGAAGTGTGCACCAAAAAGTGATGACAATAAAGGGGTTCTCCGCATTCCCCAAAGTTCCAGATGCCCTTTAGTGTCATACCAGGATTACTCTCTTTTTTTTGGGGGGGGGGGTTATAAGGGTATTATAACCCCCACCGATATGATGGTCGTTACTTTGTGTAGTGCTTAATAAAACAAATATCTACAGTATGTCTGAATTTCTGAGATGAGGTATGATAATTTGTATCATTTAATGATTTTTGACTGCTGTCCTTATCTTTATTGTTATATACTCAAGGTTTCAGTTATATTCTTACCCTCCGGCATTCTTCAGGTGTTTATTGTCGAACTCGAGAACTTTCTTGTCGAACTTAGAGGCTTTCATGTCGTAATCTGGAGTCTTCACGTAACTTCAAACCGAACGCTTTATTTAATCCATTGGTGTAGATTGTTCCCATTCCATTGTATACTTGTAGCCGTTCATAGTTAAGAATCTGAACAATTGACCCCAGTTGATTAAATAAAGGGTTCGGTTCGAAGTTCCGTGAAGGTTCCAGATTACGACATGAAGGCTCCCGAGTTCGACAAAAACACCTGAAGAAAGCCGGAGGGCACATCGACCGAAACGTTGTATATATAACAATAAAGATAAGGACAACAGTCAGAAAAATCTAAATAATACAAAATATCTACAGATAAAGATATATTTTAAAAGTGCCCGAGACATGATTAATAATTAAGTTAAAGTTGACGGAATGGCCTATTGTTGGTATCAGCCGGACAGTGAAGGAGTCTATCCCCTTTTCACTGGCACTAGACCAGGGAGATTGTTTTTGCTGAGGATGAGTGCCACATCTTCTGTCAGCTCCCCACTTTACTGCACCGACCAGATTATCCAATATGTGCTACTTATGCGCTGAGTTGGCCGGAGCCGGTATCGAACCAGAAACATTGCGATTCCTTGTCGCGTACTCTACCGACTGAGTTAACCATCCTCTTACAAGATTAATAGATGGCCAGATATATTTAGCCCCTTTTCAACTGTCATCTCTGCTTTTCTACCCGCGAGATATGACATTGTGACTCTACTATTAAATACCATGGAACTATTTCCGACATCGATTTTATCGACGCACACAATTGACAAAAGGAATTGGTACATTCTACTTCTTGTACAAGAGAAAAAAGAGAGAGAAAAAGAGAGGCAAAAATGTCATTTTAGCTTTTGTCTCTTATCGCTCCCAAAGAAAGCATCATTTTTCCCTCTGGCTTTATATTTCATTGTAGTATTTTTATGACCCGCATAATTGTTTGCTGTATCATACGATTGCCTTATCGATTCCGACGTAATATGATTGAACGCCACCGATTCGTAAATGTTAAACTTAGTTTTCCAATTTATCTGTGTTTGCTTAGGCAGTTTAACACATCCATACAGATGTCTAAACTTATCGAGGAAAACGGAAGAGAGGAATAAGCAGAACTATATATATACTAGATAAAACGTGACACGTTGGGTCACACATTGTGCTCTGGGTCGATAATTGAGATTAGGGAAAAGTGAGTTTGCAAAGCGAATTAAATTTTAAAAGCATAAATACGACCGGACAATTGAAAAAAACATCAAAATCATTTTGTTAGTTTTCTAATGGAACGTTTGGCCTAATTTAAGCTACGGTTGGATGCTTATGTATTCAATATACAAATACAGTTCAAACTCTCCCATCTCTCTCTCTATCTCTCTATCTCTCTCTCTCTCTCACACACACACACACACACACACACACACACACTCCCTCTCCCCTCTCTCTCAATGAGAAACTAACATATATAACGAGGAGGTAATCAAGAAATACATAGAGAGGGAAAAGTTACAGACAGAATATGAAGTAAGAGACGGTGAGTTTTTTATCTAATTGCAAATTACGACTAATTAGAATCAATCAAAATGGATTTTTTTAAACATAACTCAATACTAAAATTAAGGAATGATCCAGTATAAATTTTGTGTCATTAAACTAAACAGTAAAAAAGCCTTTAGGAGACAAACATTGATTCGCTCATTTTTTTCATATATATATATATATATATATATATATGTGTGTGTGTGTGTGTGTGTGTGTGTGTGTTTATAAAGATATATACATATATATAAGATTATATAAGTATATACAAAGGTAAGGAGTAGGTAAAGTCGGCAGTGTGGCCGATTGTCGGTATCGGCGGACGGCGAGGGAGTCACTACCCTTTTCGCTAGCGCCAGGGAGATTGTTTTTGTTGAAGTAGAGCGCCACACCTACCGTCAATTTCCCACTTTATCGCAGAGATCAGATTACCAAAGCTGTGCTACTCAAATTATAAATCAAAAGAAGCGTTTGCTTTGAGAATCGCATAGAAGAGAAACTTTGAATAACCAAGCGCAGTTGACCTCATGTTCATGCTACTCTTAGATATACATGTTCTATACACGATATTAAGCATTATTTCTAATGAATGTAGCACTATATATCAATATATATATATATATATATATATATATATATATATACCTTAGCCCTGAAGAGCACTAAGCGAAACTCTAAGTAGGTTTATCTGACTCATTAGGTTTATCTTTATTATTTGCTCTACTTAGGTATTGAGCACTCTTTACTTATTAGCTTTAGTATATCCTAGCGGTGAATATATGAACATATATATCTTATATATATATACATACATATAAATTATTTTTTTCTTTTGGACAAGTATTGTATCAATCGATTATTTTTGTTTGGTACGATTATCTGGGTCTTTTCTTTTTTCCCAAAATTTTTTTCTGCCCAGGTGATGTTTGGTAGTATATTTTTACATTCAAACTATTTGCTGGTTTTTTTCTCACCGCGAGGGTTTACTGCCAAGTTTGGTATATTATATATATATATATATATATATATATATATATATATAGAGAGAGAGAGAGAGAGAGAGAGAGAGAGAGAGAGAGAGGGGGAGGGAGAGACATGTAGGTATTTGTTGAAATGATATTTTGCCTCTTTGAATATCTGTCGAATATGACCAACGTTTACAATGTTTTATAATATTATTTACTTTGCCAAATAAAAGTATAATTAATAAATAACAGATTAATCGTGTTAAATCAGATTTTATCTTTTTTCTCTCCCTTTTATTTGTCTATGGCTTTTTGTTTTTTCCGTTGTTGACTGTAGACCAATTTGTGTTTGTTTATCTCACAAACCTTACAAATGTGAAACTTAAAGATACGCTCAGTTGGGGATGTGCACTGGCATTTCCGCTGATATTTAAAAATATAGGTGATAAAAGCATTTAAGAAGTTAATATAGGATTATAAAATTAAGTTCAACCCTGGGCATAGGCTTTTAAGTGGTATAAGTTATTTCTGGACGACTAAGAGACTGTAGAGTTGAACACAGTACGGGTCGACACGGCCATTTCACGAAAGGCGTAAAATGTGGCATACCTGTTCGATTTTGTGTTACAGAAGGGCTCTGTTTTAGACATGATGAAGTCTGGATATGTGTTGAATTGTCCTTTGACGTTTTGTTTTAGGTGATTGTTTAATCATTAGTAAGTTGGAATGATTAATTACAATCCACTTGACAGCTATCTTTTTTAAGTGTCCTTTCTCTTGATCTTAGGTGGGTTAAAATATATTTTTAAATTACTTTGTAGAATTAAGGATAATCAATAAATAATTCCGGTCACCATTGAAGTGGACAGCAGAAAATCACACACAGGAAATAGATTGAAATTCGTTTGACAAAGATGAATAAGACCCATTTTTAAGAAGAATGTTAAATAGCAACTTCTTCTTCTGGGTATATATATGGCGAGAGAGTTCGTTTCTATTAAGATTAATTTGTTTAACAAGGTTAGATGAATAAAATCATTTTTAGAAAGAATGTTATATACCCACTTCTTCTTCTGAATATATATATATATATATATATATATATATATATATATATATATATATATATATATGGCGAGAGAGTTCGTTTATATTAAGATTAAATTCCGTGGTTATGCCCTCATTTCTAAATCTTTATTTTCCTTACTTGAGTAGCTGGCTGGTACTTTACTTTCTTCTGTTCTTGCTTTCTGTAATCAGTTGCATCTCCATTTCTTTTTCTAATTTCTATTGTTGACTGGTCTGAGTCTGTGATTTCAAGATTAGTTCTCGTGGGACAACGCAAGGCTTGTATTTTGTGATCACATTTTTATTCAGTCATAACTTTCTCAACCGATCGTTGAAGTGGAGCCAATACTTACATTACGACGGGTCAGGTTTATTTGACTAAGCTAACTGCTTATTTCCCACCGTTTCCCAGTGACAGGAAGTTGGGGTCAACTTGATGTTACTGAGTATCAATCATCTAACCGCCTCCAATTTTGAATTTTAACAACGAATTCAAAATCTCTCTCTACACTAACCGTCGAAAATCGACGGTATATATCAAAATACAAGAAAACAGTAAGGTTTTAACCTTGAAGGTAGTCAGAGATAAGACTGAAGCTTGTGACCGTCAAGGAGTAAGGACAGATAGAGATTTTTGGGACCGTCAGAAGTTAGACAAAAGACGAGTAAATTCGGCTTGCAAAGTGTAAAGTTTGCTCTTGTGAGAAGATTATAATTAGGAGCCAATGTAGACGGTTTGTCTCTCTTCTTCCGAATTCGTGCAAAAAATAAATATAACAGCGAAGTAAATTTTTCCTAGCGTCTGTTATCTAGAAAGGAGCTGGCTGTATTTTCAGAAAAAGGAAAAACTTAAGTGAGAGCCAAGCTGTGCCTTACGAGCCTCTGGTATTTACTGGCCGAACATCTCCTTCTGAAATAGCAGTTCGAATAAGATAAAGCGATGAACGCAACCCAGAACCGAACAAAAATATAGAAGTACAAGATACTTATGTCTATGTAATGACGCGCCTGCTACATCGACGTGATACTTCATAGTCATTTTAGTACCGTGCCTGTTACATACGTCATTTTAGTAATGTGACTATATTCTGACTATACAGCGGGATTATAAAGTAACTCTCTATTTAAAAACAGCTTATATTTTTACAAAAAATAAATATGAGAAGAACACACATAACATGGAGTTTTATTTAAAATTATAAATGGGCACCAGCATTTGCCTACAGCCTTTCAAGCCACTCGGGAATCGTATCAACTGATCTTCCCAGGAAACTCTTGTGTATGTAATGGTAGAAATAAAATCTCGTATTCGTCCTTCAAGTCCTTCCAAAGTCGTTGGTTTCGTAGAGTAGACTTGCTCCTTCAACCATCTCAAGGGAAAAAGTCAGAATGTGTTAAATCAGTGCTTCTGGCCGGCCATTCATGCGGACCACGTCTACCCATCTATCTCCCAGGAAAATGGTGATTCAACCATGCACAAACAGCAATATGAAAATGTGGAGGAGCACTATCTTGCATAAAAATTAAGTCTTCAATATTCTCCTAAGTATTGACAACTGGCTATATTTCATCTTGCAGCATTTGTGAGATAAGAATTATAAATAGTTTAAAATAAGGACTTACTTTTCAATCACATTGTAGTACATATGACTGTGATATTAATTTGTAGAGAATTAACAATGATACGCCGATTTCTCTATATAACAATTATTTAACTTTTTCTTGTTTCTGGGCAAAAGTGTTATTTCCTAATTGCCTAAGTAAATGGAAAAATCTATTCTTTTCTTGAAACTTTTCTTTCATAACCTGGCTAATGAACTTTTCAAATTCACCCATTATATATATATATATATATATATATATATATATATATAGAGAGAGAGAGAGAGAGAGAGAGAGAGAGAGAGAGAGAGAGAGTACTTGGCACCCGAAGTCGAAAATCTCGATAAACTATTCACTTCTAAACATTTTTGTATAACATTAGTATAAATACATGCAGATATTGATTTATATGTTGTTTTATTCAGTACTTAAGGATATGAAAATATACAGAGCTGCCTGGTTTTATATAGAAAATAGATTAATGTTTAATTTTCATTATTCAGTGCACAAAAGCAAAGTTTAACGCGATATATATATGTATATATATTGGCGCGTAGGCTAGTGGTTAGAGTCGTGGAAAATGGACTCGTCAATTCGAGTTCAATTCCTAGACGAAGCTGTTGGCATTTCACATAGCGCTAATACCCTTGGGAAAGGTATGAATCCATATATTCTCCCTCCAGCTATGGGTTAAATAGTAGGGCAGACTGGGCCCTTCATCCTTGGGTAGGTAATCAGTCTAGGAGAGGGATAACTCTGAATTCAAAATTCCTGAGGTCGATCGTTGATTGGTTTGTTGCAACCCTTGATGCACCAATTCTTTCCTATCGACTGTGCCAAAAAGTGTGGATGGTCCAACACAAGCCTTCACCACTATAAACAAATCACTGTGTGGATGTTCGTTGTATGAACACTCATACGTCGATCGACGGGAGAGTCCATCATATATATATATATATATATATATATATATATATATATCTTCACCCTAGTTTATGTTTGAGAAGCATGGTTGGTTGGTTGGCTGGTTGGTTGGTTGGTTGGTTTTTATGACATGTCAACCCTTTTTGAGTTATTTCATTCTGAAGACATTTTGTTTTATTCATTCTTGTTGGGTATTAATTTTTTTTAAAACTCAATTTTTAAAACACATTTTTAATACTCGTTTTTAGTCTAGTTAAAAGATACATGGGACCTGTCAAATGGCCGAGAGGTTAACAAATCGGGCTGATGAAAAATCAGTTGGGTTTCGCTCCTGGTCGGAGGTAGCTGCTGTATCAAGTCACACTGAACAGTCGTGAGACGTCAAAACGCGGTGTCTGTGGATGATATATATATATATATATATATATATATATATATATATATATATAATATATATTTGTATATTCTTACTTTTAATAGTAAGACTACTGCTCTTCTGCAAGTATGGATTTGGCATTAGATGACCAAACCAAATTTTATGTATTGAATTTCTTTCCACAACTAGTTTCCATAACTAGTTAAGAAATAATTCATAGTATACAGGATCCAGAGGCATTACGAGTAATGTTTATTGTTACTTTATATAGTAGGTCTCTTTATATAGTAGAAATATTTACCCTTCATATGGCACTAGAAGGACAACGCTGAATTGAAACCTATTAAAGCTTGTTTAAAAACTGACCTTCTGTCACATCCTGCTCGTTTGGAGGGATTGGGTAAATACATTGTGCTATCCAGAGCACAAAAACAGATTTGTAGGAAATAATGGTCATTATCCATACTTCTACCTGACCCGGAGTTGTAGTACCTGTTAGGGTCTCATATATGGGTTAACTAGATCAAAAAAATAAGTATTAAAAATGTGTTTCAAAAAGTTGAGTTTGAAAAAATGAAATACCCCATAAGAATAAATAAAACAAAATGTCTTCGGAATGAAATAACTCAAAAAGGGTTTACATGTCTATTACTGACTCTTTCCTTATCCACAAATTCAAAACCCACCTCCTTTATAATGGGGATTTGTAATTACTTTGCCTTTTTTCAATTCATGTCGTCAGATTCATGAACAGACCGCCGACCTTGGATATACATGTTGTTGATATCAACTGGCGTTATTATCCAATATCTAATCAAGACTTTTATATTAAAGAATAAATTGTGTGATAAACAGCATACGTATCATGTAATTCTATGATAATTATCTTTGAACGACAAAAATGTGAAGCGCATAAATATACAATTTGATCAACGTTCAATATTCTAACGCCATTTTGGAATGTTGGGTGTCATATCTACAGTAGAATAATCTGACTTTTGAATATCTATATATTTCTTATGTTGATTAGATGATCATAGGGAGAGGAAATAAATGATATTAAAAAATAATAAATAAAAATCCATCACATTTTCAGCTGGTAAATCTCTCTCTCTCTCTCTCTCTCTCTCTCTCTCTCTATATATATATATATATATATATATATATATATATATATATATTATACACTTTTATATATATATATATATATATATATATATATATATACATACATACATATATATATATACATATATATAATATATATATATATATATATATATATATATATATATATATATATATAATCCTAAATGAATTACGATTTCATCTTATTTTTGTTTTAAGATTAAGAGATAAACAGGAGAAATGATGTGATGACCATGACTCTCTCAGCAATCGACCCTACCGGTCATCGCTATATGCGAGTCTTCCGTACGGCATCCAGTATCCGCATAGGGGTGATTGGTATAGGTCTTTACTGGTCAGCCTACACTGGTGTCACTTATAAGTTTGTCCTTGCATCTCCAGCAATGTCCATCGCGTCTTGACATCTTACTTGATTGGTTTGTTTAATAGGAGCTAACCGGCCTTACAGCTGCTTTTTCTTTTGCTAATATCGGGTTTGTGTATACTTATGCTATCAAAATTGTAAAATATTAAACATACTACCAATATTCGACAAATTTAATCAGTATGTAAGGAGTATTGAAATAACAGCAGCAGCAGCAGCAGCGGATGTGACTAGCTAGATTGTTGAAATCACAATCCACTTTGTATAATCTGAACAATCGAATGACTGACTACGGCGCTTGGTCAGTAGACAATTGAAAAGGCTGGTAAATCAATCAGTGGTAGGATCGATTTCACCAGCCAGCAAACTGACCAGTCATCAAACTGACCAACCGATAAATTGTACTGATGATCACTTGATTAGCCGAATAACTGAACATTTAAATCTTTGACCAGAATTACGAGTTGTGACTCAATAACTAAAGTTTTATACGTTGTCCAGCATGTCTAGTTCATCTTACAGTATCCTTCAAATCTAAATCACCACGAATGCTTCCCTTATTAAAAAAAAAAGTAAAGTCGTTGGGGCGGCCTAATGTCGGTATCAGCCAGACAGCGATGGATTCTATCCCCTTTTCACTAGCCAAGGAGATTATTTTAGCATCTGGGGTGGAACACCACATCTACCATCAGCTCCTCACTTAATCGCACAGATCCCTGTGCTACTCATACGCTGAGTTGACGAGGGTATCGAACAAGGATCATTGTGGTTTCTATCCGAACGCTCTACCGACTGAGCTAACCTGGCCTTTAAGTCATGCGATAATCAATAAAATGACATATATAAAACCTATTTATTCAACAATTATTCATTTGCTTTTAAGGTTTTTAAGGGTGTTACGTGCTGTCTTGAACAAATCCTGGAAGTAGCACCTCGCTAATAGCAGGTGTACAGCCACTTACTTCCTATCACCCAAACCATTCCGGTAAGACGAACTAGACATGCTGGACGCTTAATTCTATAATCTTAGGACTGTTTTTGCATGGGTCTTCTTCGATTATGACCCTCAACTTTTCAATGATTTGTTTCCCATTTTGAATGAATCCAAGAAAATGCCTCTGAATTCATCTTTAATTTGACACCATAAACAAGAATAAAAATTTAAAACAAAACCATTAGATTGAATCAGATAGAAAAACGGAGTTTTGAAATGATATATTACGTAAACATAGATAATAGTTTTCTTAAAAATTCGTATCAAATTAAAATTGTGTGTGCGCGCGCATGCACGTACATTTGCATTTCCAGAGAAAACTCGACATACTCCTCTGAATGTTTGCATACTTATCCAGCGGCAAGGGGTTTTGCGTGATCCCAGGTGGCGTCCCCCAGGGAGTACATGCTTATTTGTCTAAAAGGGCCAGAACCGGGTTCATTGCCTGGTGCGTGAGGCGCCCCAAAAGGGGAATGCCGAATGGGCCACGCACTTTTTGCACAAGACACTGCATGAGCTTCGGTTTGTGCGTGGCTCACCGCGTTAAAAAAAGTCCTTGTGTCAATTGGGCCTGGTGGGAGGTCAGCAAAATACTTACTCCTCTGATGTTTACAATCTTTTCTATGGCGTTAAGGAAATTTCTTAATGTTCTAAACTTAGTTTTGTTTTTGTATTTTTTAGATATTTTTAATTTAGTAAAGAGGGAGACAGACACATTATTGTCCATAAATAGATACACCCAAACAGTCTTTTATAAAGATTAATTTTCTTCTAAACCAAAATCATCAGGAGTTTATTATTTCTATTG
Organism: Doryteuthis pealeii; assembly: GCA_023376005.1. Lineage (NCBI taxonomy): Eukaryota > Metazoa > Mollusca > Cephalopoda > Myopsida > Loliginidae > Doryteuthis > Doryteuthis pealeii. The sequence continues at coordinate 7,855,987 of CM042137.1, forward strand.
AAAAAACTTAGTAGACTTCCCATCGTGTTGTAATGGCAAACAAGTTAGTTCTCGCAGATCCGTTACTACTGTATTTAGTTGTAATCGAGTAATAATCAAGCTCGGTCCTCGTTGAATGCTCCATATGTGCGACTTTGTGTCACATGTTACAGGTTAAGTAAGGTATTCTATCAAGATGTAACGGTTCATAGATTCTTACAGTGTTGTAGAGTTTGACAATAATAAAACATAATAATATCCGTTTCTATTTTAGAATATGCCGCTATAAATATTAAATTCCTGGATTAGAAGAAAATTAACTTTTTATAAAAATTGTTAGGTGTGTTCTTATTCATGAGTATTACTGTACATTAACAGATGTTAGGGATATTTTTATTTGTGTATAATACTGTCCGTTAACAGATGTTAGTGGTATTCTTATTTGTGTATAATACTGTCCGTTAACAGATTTTAGTGGTATTCTTTTTTGTGTATAATACTGTACATTAACAGATGTTAGTGGTATTCTTATTTGTGTATAATACTGTACGTTAACAGATGTTGGGGGTATTCTTATTTGTGTATAATACACTAGGTTAACATATGTCAGGGGTATTATTATTTATGCATGATACTGAACGTTAAAATATGTTAGGGATCGTACATACCCTACCTATGAACATTAAGGGGTATGTCCTCATAAATAAGGGAGCATTATGCTGACTGAGTAGTCTTATACCACTAGCAGTGGTTTACGTTCTTCACGCCGCTGGCAAGTAGTGTACTTTGTTTATGTTATAAAGATTCCATTTCATTTCCAGCCTCCAATTGGTTATTTCTTATTTAGTAACCTTTGTTAGGCTACAATGGGGATCCTAATTTGTGGACAATACTGTATGTTAGAATATACGGCTAGCTGTATTTTTATAGACACGACCAATGGTTGACTACAAAATGGTGATAGTCTAATCTGCTACATCATTTTCTAAGCAAAGCCACCAAGTTGACCAATGTTTTCTCTCAACGATAGAATAGTAACGTTTCAGTGGTTATGATAGCGTAATAACATCAAAGGAAGTAAATTAATTAAAAGGGTTATAAACTGCAACAAATCATTTCAGTCGACTGACGAAACTTTATCTGATCATCAGATCTTTGGGAATTCAATAATTTACAAAGTCAATAACATAATCAACAGAACCCGTTTGACGCGTAAGAAAAAGGTTTTTTAAAATCAGTCTCACCGAAAGGACTTCAGAGGGAGTCAGACTTGACAGACGCTGATTTAACGATTGTTTTTTTCTACCGAATTGATTTCAACACTCGTTAATAATCGATATTCATAGAACATCGATCCCTTCTTTCTGTAAATTCAGCACAATCAGTAAATAATATATTGGTATCACAAATTTTATATCTTATTTTTCCTATGAATCGTTATGAAAGCTGAAAAGAAGACCATCATTTTTGTTAACATCGTCCTTTTTATACAAAACAACAAATATACCACAAATAATCTTGAGTAAAATCTGTAAGTTGTTAGTTTGTGGTTGTTTTTTGTTTGTTTGTTTGATTGTTTGTTTTATTTTTGTTTGTTTTTTATTTTTGTTTTGCTTTTTCCCTGGGTAACTGAAATCTACAGAGCTTCTGTTCAAGGTAAGGTCTGAATAGGTTTGGATCAAGGCAACTTCTTCGTTTCCCTACGATATGCACAGTTTTAGGCTAAGGCAACATCATCGTTTCCATAAAATTTGTATATTTTTGGTCAAGGCAGTTTCTTCGTTTGCTTAAGATCTGTATAGGTTTGGGCCAGGCAACTTCTATGTTCCCCTGAAAACGGAGAAGATTGTGCTCAGGGTAACTTCTTCATCTCTGAAATTTGAGGTTTTTGAGGTCAAGGCAATTTCTTCGTTTTCCTAATATATGAGGATTCTTTTGGCCATCTTAACTTGTTCGTATTCCTGAAATATATATGAATGTTGAAGCTGATGAATGTTTGGCCCGGGTAACTTCTTCGTACCTCTGAAATCATTGAAGACCGTTTCTGTGATTAACTTTGGTTAACGTGGGTATTCTAGCTACATTGTGTTTACGCAATTCAATGTACTACACGATTCGGTACACAAGAAAAGGTATATAATCATTTATCACGAACCGAACTTTTAAGTACCTCGGATCGACGGACACTGATTTAAGGATTGTTGTTTGTCTCAACTTCATTCTAAAACGCGTTATTAATAAACAACTGATATTCACATAGCATCCTGTCGCTTTTTTTCGAAAATGAAACAGCAACAGTCAATATTATATTGCCAGCACAGATTTTATAAGAATTGGTATGGAAACCTAAAGGATGGATCTAGATTCGTCTAGATAAGTCATAAATATCTAAAAATCCCACTTCTCCCCTTCCACCTATACTTCTTCTTCTTCTTCTTCTTCTTCTTCTTCTTCTTCTTCTTCTTTCAAACTTGCCTATATTCTTCTTCTTCTTCTTCTTCTTCTTCTTTCTTTTCTTGCCTATATTCTTCTTCTTCTTCTTCTTCTTCTTCTTCTTCTTCTTCTTCTTCTTCTTCTTCAAACTTGCCTATATTCTTCTTCTTCTTCTTCTTCTTCTTCTTCTTCTTCTTCTTCTTCTTCTTCTTCTAGGCAACCAAATTAAAAAGGGAGCGCCTTTTCCACTTCATTCACCAATATACTTATTGTATATTTTCGCGTATGAGTTGGATTTTGAAGACCTTTAGGCAAGACATTGGCATCGACCTATACATGAGTAATAAATCTGTTAACTTAAAATCCACACAAAATAGGTAAGAACTAGGTGCAGCCTATGGCTTCAAAAATATGTTCCATAAATAAATGAATTCGCGACCACGAATCAAATATCGACCAATACACGAAATACCACAGTTTATCAAATTGTTGCTGCTCCAATATAATTGGTAAAATATTTCTTATATATGATGTCTTTTTAATTAATGATTTATAATTGAAACATCACATTATACAGAATGTCTTATAAAAAACTGACACATAAAAAAATAGTCATAAAATATAGTCCAAGAAATATATTTTTAGCGATTTGCGAAAAATCATATCTTGTAGATTGCCTCTATTTTTCACGGATACAAAGTAGCACCTTAATTCGGTAAAGAATACGAATATTTTTTAATAGATTTATTTGACCCATTGATGGGACCCTAACAGGTTCTACCACTCTTGTTCTGAATGAACCTGCAAACAATGGCAATGTAGAGGTACTCAACATTCCCCAAAGCTCCAGAACTGGTGGCTTACCATCAAATGCATACCCAAGACATTGTAACATCTTCGGGGGACACATTCAGCAAATTCCGGTTATTTACAAACCAACACCCCCCTCTGCACGAGTAGCATGCGATACAAGGTAAAGTTCTTAATCAGAATTTAACAGGTTTGAATTTTGATTTTCCCTATCCTAGACTGGTTGCCATACCAAGTTTAAAGAGCGCAGTCTGCCCTACTATTTATCTATAGCTGAGAGAGAATAGTTGTTGCATAGCATTCCAAATAGCATTAACGCTATGTGAAATGCTAATAATGTTAAACATGGCTAAAAGGAAATGGAATCGACTCCATTCAAGATATTTTGCATTCACTTCTCACTAATTCCTTTGAGAAAATCAGGAAACCACTTCTCCTTGCAGAAGGAAACCCATTTTTGTTTTTTGAATAGGGTAGGTCAAGAATCACCCCTTATATAAGTACCATGTATTTTAACCAACCCCTCTGCCACAAGCAGGATACGCCACAATGACAAGCGGGTACAACTAGTTTGAATTGATTGGTTTCCTTTTCCTAGACTGGTTCTCATACCAAGGTTAAAGAACCCAGTCTCTCTTACTAATTACTTATAGCTTGAGGAGAAGAAAGGGGTGCCTACCTTCCCCAGTGTTATTAGCGTGAAGTAAAACGCAAATCACCCTCGTCCAGGATTTGAAATCTGGTCGCTGATTCCATTTCAAACGACGATAACCGTTACACAAGAACCTTCACGCTAGTACCATGTAACCTAAAACATCCGGTTGCCTATTACTCAAGCAGGCAATTGACATCGCCCCCCCCCAAAAAAAAAATACTATTTAGGTTCAGTCATTCATGACATTGCTGCTATATTCCCCACACTCTCCGGTTTATTTCTCAGTCCACAGGCGGACACAGGCACTTTTAAGACATAAGAATAAACAGGTTTTAAACTGCCACGCCGACACATAACCTTTGACCTGGGGAGTGTGTAGTCCTAATTCGTCTGCCCCTAGACTGATTTCCCGACGAGGAATAGAAAGACCATTCAACCCTAATATTTTCCCATGACATATAATCCTGGTCACCATTATTAATAACCTCTCATTTTTGTGCTATAATTTCAGAAATAAATGGAATAATGTTGCCCTTTTTCATAAATAAACAGAAAATGACCAAATTTATGTAAATTTGTTTTATCATATGCTTTTCTTTGCAACCATGAGTTACCAAGAGACCAAAATTGTTTTACAAGATTTTTTTTCTTGTTTTTATTTTTCATTTATTTTATTTATTTATCTATTTTTGTCTCTTTGGGAAGATATTCTACATTATGTAGTGAAATTGCATGGGTGCCTATAATTGTAACCAAGACCCAGACTGTGTATTATGTATTTAATTCTGGAGTCATTCAGGTGACATCTCAATAACAAAGATATGTGGGTTCAAGTCCTCGAAATAAATTTCTCATACTATGAGCTTATTAATTTAGTGCGCAGTTTTCGTTTCTAAGAAAAGATATAAGAAAGAAAAACGCATTGTACAGCGGAGTATAGTAGAGATTTTAGTATGAATTTAGTTATTTTAATTGAAAAGATGCATGAAGAAATGTTCGTATTAGAAATAAACATTAACTAATTTTCTTAAACAAATCTATACATGCAAACAATATGAATATCCATTGAAAATTAAATAGATTTTGGTGCAATGCTAAATTTGCAGCATTTTTATTCTTCTAGCTCAGCAGAATGAAAACGCATGCACGCTAATTGTTGGAGAATAAAAGTTTTCAGTAACTGTAAACAGGCGAAAACTTTTATTATATTTCATTTTTCCATTTTACACTGCAATGATTTGAACAATAGTTAAGTAATCATTAGCACCAAATTTCTAAAAGAAAAAAACAAAGACTCAAAATCTAATATGAATACCGACATATATGTCTCGTCCAAGCACAACACAATTTATCGACATGCATATATACACACATAGATAGATAGATAGATAGATATATGTGTATGTAGATAGATAGATAGATTTGCCAGTGTCTACTGAAATAGACACATTGACAATGTATCTATGAACATGCACATAAAATTCGTTTTCTTTTTATTCTCCATATATATATATATATATATATATATATATATATATATATGTGGTGTGTGTGTGTGTGTGTGTGTGTGTGTGTGTGTGTGATTTCGTTGAAAATAACAGATATACATATGTATATGAAAATAAAAGTAATGAAATTTATAAGAAAATATTTATAGAAGATGCTGATATTAAAGATATATCTATCTATCTATCTTTCATATCAGCAATTTCTCTCATATAAATCTCATTACTTTTATTTTCATATATGTATGTATATTTGTTATTTTCAAAGAAATCACATATACACACATTCACACATATACGGGCAGACACGCGCGCACGCACACACACACACACACACACACACACACACATATAATATATATATATATTATTGAACATTTCTTCATATTTTAAAGAAACAAGGTATATATATATATATACATATATATATATATATATATATATATATATAGGTATATGTATATAGGTATATGTATATATTTGTGTGTATATAGATATATTGGCATATATATGAATATATGTATATATATTCACATACACCCACAAAAAAGCACACAGAGAGTATATATATATAATATATATATATATATATATATATATATATATATATATTAGAAGAGTAAAACTAAATATACTCACAGTTTTAACTAGTCTGTATGTGTGCATTTGTGTGTAAGTCTTTGTGTGGGTGTGTATAAAGTATACATTATGAAGTCTTTTTTTATTGGTTTAATGAAGTCATTACAACGGCGGAGATAGAAGTTCAAATCAATAAACCCAACTCTAATTTCAATTTTTGTTATATTTTTAAGTATTTTATACTTTTATCCAGGAAGCAGTCAGATAATGAGAAAGTTACGCTTCCAATTTGTCATTTAACAACTTGGTTCGTTTATAAAATTCAAATAAGAAAATGCTATCAGCTCGCAATTAGATCTAAATGCCAAACCCAGACACCAGAACACCTACTACTACTACTACTACTAATAATAATAATAATAATGGTTATCGTCATAGGAAATGAACACGGCGATACGATTTCAAATCCTGAACAAGTCGGTTTGCATTTCACATAGTGCTAATACCCTTACAGAAAGTATTAATCTCACTATCCTCCCTCCAGCTGTGGGTTATCGTCGTAGGAAAGGAATACGGCACTTCGAGTTCAAATTATGTACGAAGCTGCTTGGATTTTACATAGTGCTAATTTTGGAAATGTGTGAATCCAATTATTCTCCCTCTAGCTATGGGTAAATTGTAATGCAGACTGGGGTATTTAACCTTGGTTTGGTGAGTGGTCTTGGGGAAAGACAATTCTGAATTCAAACCTGTTAAGCTCTGCTTAAAAATTGACCTTGTGTCACATCCTGCTCATACGTTGGGTAAATATGAATATGAATACGACTGTCACCAGCACCCTCCGTAGTATAATTGCTGGAAGATTATCATTTGTTTAGCTCATTTTCTCACAGATTACCTCATATGTCTGACCTCGTGACATAACTAAGCTATGTTTAGTACATAACTATTACTACTGGTACAAAAACATTGTTGGTTGGTTGGCTGATTGGTTGGGTGGGTGGTTGGTTGGGTGGATTTTAGGGCATAACACCCCAAAGATGTTTTTGTTTTATTCATTTTGTGGTATAATTTTTTAAACTCATTTTTAAACAGATTTTTTAAAACTCATTTTTTAATCTGCCCAACGAATAGATAGGTCCTAATAGGTACTAGCACTGCGGGTTAGAATGGACCAGGGAGAAATAGCAACGAAGTGGTACTCTACATTCCCCAATGCTCTACAATTAAAACTTCAACATTAGATGCTGTTTAACGCCATACCCAGAGCACTAAGAACCCCCACCAACGCCTTATAGCACATATATGATAAGAAGCGCGTGGTATAAGGGTGTGCATTGGTAGGAAATGGACACGGCGAGGCGAGTTCAATTCCTGAAAAAGGATGTTTGCATTTCACATAGAGCTAATACCCATGAGAAAAATATGAATCCAACTATTCGCGCCCCAGCTATTTAGGATCGACTAAGTTTTTTAACCTTAGTTAGGGAACCGGTCTAGGAGAAGGAAAACTCACTTGAAACCTGTTAAACTCCTCTTAAGAAATCGGCCTCGTGTCATATCCTGCTCATGCGAAGGGGTTGGTAAATACATTTACGATAAAATTGTTTGGGGTGCTATAAGAGCAATCCAGTCGGGACAATCATATTGGTGCTAAGACTTGCCCTGACCATTAATCGGGGGTCCTTTTCCGATTGCTTGTCTACCCTAAGTAATGGCCAAAGTGGAGTGTTGCATGTTATGGACTTCTCAGTCATATTCTCGTCTGACGTAATACTCCATTGTGAACCAGTGTCTTCATTCTTGTGTTCTTTTTTCTAAATGTTGGTTACTTCATACAGCATTTAATGACCCGAAAAGTATTGACATGCCGTAAAACCAAATAGCCTACCAACCAAAGTAACTTGTTTTTCTAATACCATCTCGATTGATTGGTTGAATTAAATGACACGTCAACCCATCTAGAGTTATTTTGTATCTAGACGTTTTGGAATCGCGTTCATTGTACATTCATGACATTTTTGTGTAGTTGTTTCCTAATAGTTCTTTTTTTGTTTTTTTATGTTTTCTTTTGTTTTTATTCTTTATTTTTTGCAAATGATTATGTCATCTCAAGTGTTCCGATCTGATACAAATACTTTGGAGAAGTTTTCATCGCTTAGTGGCTAACGTGCTGAAATGCGACATAGTTGTAAGCGAATTCAAACTCCAGTCATGCTATTACGTTCATTCTCAGACTAATACTCTTGGGAAAGGTACGAACATATGGGTTAAATAGCACCACTACTGTTCTTAAGAATATTGTAACTAATCATAATAATCGTTACTAAATGATTGAATAATTCTATTTTACCCAAAGATGGGAACCTAACGGGTACTAAGCTCTTCAGTTTTGAGTGGACTTGGAAGTACACCACACAACCCAGATTTTCAGAAGTGAAACCTCACCATCAGATGAAGGTTCGTGTCATGGCCAGGAAACCACTTTTTATGGGGAGATCTTACTCTTTTATAACGTATTCTAAACACCACCAATAGTGTGGAAGGACATCAAATAGGCTATCTTAAAATTTAAAGTAAAATCAGCGGAGTGGTCTTTTGTCAGTATTAGCTAAAAACCGAGGGAATCTATCTCCTCTTCGCTAGCGCTAGACCAGAGATGCTGTTTTTTACTAAGTTGGAGTGGCGCATCTACAGCTAGCCGCCATCACCTCCTTACCACTCTGATCAAATTTCTCAAGCTGTGCTACTCAAGCGCTAAGTTGGCGAGGACCGGTATCAAACACAGAATCTTGAGAATCAGTATTATCGTTTATCTTGTAAAGGAATATTGGCATCATTCGCTTTAACTATCAAAGTTTAGCATGGTGAGTCTATCAAAACGTTGTGGCTCATGTGTACTTCCGGTGCCAGACACCAGCTGATCAGCTATAGCAGTAGATTTACTTGCACGGTAATATAGTGAAATGGTGAATACATCCTACCCGTTTGTCACGGATAGGATGTGACACAAGGTCGCAAGTAAGAGACAGCCAGCGATTATCTAATAATGGATCTGCGAGACTCGCTTGCTGACCATTACATCACGATCAGACGACTTCAATATAGTCTGCCAGTGCTGGAATTTGATCAAACAGTTTATAATTTGTTATTCTAATTTATCCATGTCAGCTTGGTTCTGGTTGGTCTAAATTAATCCATTCACCGTAGATTACTGGATCATTAAGAGAAAAAAAATAGCAAATTTTGTCTGACGCAGTAAGCCGATATATATATATATATATATATATATATATTATATATATAACTATTTCTCTGAATGTTTGAGATGAGGCTTAATGATTAGTATTATCTGCGTTATTCGGACTATTGTCCCCATCTTCATTGTTATTTGTACAACGTTTCGGCCGATATACCCTCCGGCCTTCTTCGTGTATTTCTTGTCGGACTCGGCAACGTTCTTGGACTCGGGAACCTTCTTTTCGAACTCGGGAATTTTCTTGTCGTAATCGGGAGCCATCACGGAACTTTGAACTTAACCCTTTATGTAATCTCCGGGGGTATCCTGTTCTCATTCTGCTAACCATAGCTGGGGTAGGAGTTGTGTTGATTATTTTCGATGTTTCTGCCTATACTCAGGATTGAACCCAGAGATAACTGTCAATTAGAACTGTCTTAACCTAACTACCTTATCCACTAGGCCAAGTGTCCAATTGGACAATTGAGTGTGAATTTTGGGAACTTATAAACTTAATGTCTTGTTTGGATAGAATATCTACCTATTCATTTTAATGTATGATTTTTTACCTAGACTCATATTGTGTGTGTGTTTTTTTTTGGGGTTTTTTTTGTTCCTCTCACCTTTCTCAATCTGATTTAGCCTTCTTAATTATGGGTTCCCATATTGTATTCATTTCTATGCTATGTCTACTTAACAGCCCAATACAGCCTATCATATGTGATGATTCTTTGAGGCGTCTTCTCTTCCAATGTTCTTCTCTATCCATTATTCTAACTTCATCCCATAAGGGCAAATGGTTTCCCTTTTCATTCCATATATGGTCAGCCATACCCGGCTTTTCTATTTCTCCTCGGACCACTGCTTTACGATGTTTTTTTAGTCTTACTTTCAGTGGACGGCATGTTTCACCTTTGTATTCTTTACCACAGCAACATGGGATGAAATACACACAATTTTTCATGTTGTATTCTGTTGGGGGCTTGACTCGGACGAGATGTTTACGAAGAGTTGAGTCACTCCTGAATGTTATCCTGATGTCATAGGGATTACATATCTTTTGAATCTTTTCAGCCAAGCCTTTGACATAAGGCAGACAGACTGTGGTGATTTTTTCGGGTATCATCCTGTCCTGCGATCCAGATTTCTCATAGCCGATGTTATGCTCTCAGGATAATTGTTACAAGGAAGGGTTTTTTTCTTTTGCTCGATGCCTTTCTTTACATTGTATGGATAGTGGGAATTGAAGTAGATACTGTCCAGTGAAGGTAGGCTTACGATACACGGATGAACTGAATCCTTGCTCTGTTCGAGTTATTAACACATCTAGGAAGGACAATTTGTTGTCTTGTTCTTTCTCCATAGTGAACTGTATAGATGGATGGATTGAGTTCACATGATCCATTAGTATTTGAACATCATCCTGATAGGGCCACAGAATGAATGTGTCATCTACGTATCTAAGCAATATTGATGGCTTTAGTGGTGTAGATCCTAAGGCCATCTCTTCAAAGTATTCAGCGTATATATTGGCAAACACTGGGGACAATATATATATATATATATATATATATTATAATATATATATATATACATGGATCCTCTGGTAGCTAATTAGTCCAAATATTCGGTCACACACATTGTAAGGGAAATTTCCATCAGCATTCTGTGTGCTTGGCGACGAAGACGTCACCGCATTGCAGCCCTGTTGAGCTTGATATTTAGCCGCTCAACTCCTGTGCGGCACGTGTCTCGCCAACCCTGTCTATTGGAGGTCAGGTCTTCCAGATTTGAAGGATATATATATATATATATATATATATATATATATATAATATTATATATATATATATATACGAGGGGATTTCAATAAATAACTTCTTTTGCTTAAGGAGTTGGTAATTCGAAACACTGTATATAGTTGCACCATTTTCAAGGAAATCAATATAGATAGATCCTTTCATGTCCCAGAAGACTATCAGCATGTCTTTCTTTAATGACTGCTGCTCCCAGAACATTTTCCTTGCCGGAAAGTTATATCATATTAATATTGAGTGTTTAAAATTGCTTTCTTAAGTATTGACAAAAGCAAATACGAAGTTTGCTGCTTAATCCTCATCTTTCCCCAAGTTCGAGAAATAGTCTGTTTATACAAAAAAGTGTTCAATTCGAAATTGGTAAAATAACGGTCAAGTCAGTACATAGCGATAAAAACTAAGACGAAACCTTGTTTATATATAATGCATTAGATTCAATGTTGTCGGTGGTGAAATACACAACCGTGATGATAGTTTTATTTTTCTCCTTATCTATTGTCAGAATGTACAATGTCACAGTATATGTAAGCATTAGAATGAATGAAATATTTGGCGTATTCGTTGAATAAAGCTTAGTCACGATACCACGGATAATATAAACAGCAGCAGCGGCAGCAGCTGGAGGAGGAAGATTTATCAAGAGCATTTTATTTTTTTACACACCTTTAATATGGTTATTGAACACAAGATTGTACTCGATTTTTTTTACATCAGTATTAGCTGGTGGTCTTCCACTTTGAGTCCAAGTGACAGCAAGTCTCTTCGGGTCTCCAGAACTTTTTTGCGTATTATAGCCGATCTTAGCAATGATGTAGTCTGTATAGTTTCGATCCTTCTCAGGATCCCTAATTCTCCCAGTCTTTTTTCTTTAGCCTTTTGGAACTGTTCCAAGCGCACCAACTGGTATCACCATCACCATCATCTTCATGTTCCACTTTATTTTCAGCTCTCTGGCAAGATCCAAGTATTAAAAATACAAGTAAATAAAGCAAACAAGATATTAGGATTAATACGAAGGTCATATGAATACATGGATAAAGAAATGCTGAAAAATTTATTCATTGCATTGGTAAGACCTCATTTGGAATATTGCTAATGTGGTTTGGAGTCCACGGCTAATCAAGGACATAAAACTCATTGAGGGAGTTCAAAATGGAGCTACTAAAGTAATGAATGATTTTAAAATACCGTTCGTATGAAGAAAGACTTAGGAAGATTGACTTACCAAGTTTGGTTTATCGACGTACAAGAGGGGATATGATTGAAGTCTACAAATATACACATGGATTTTATTCAACGAACTTTGATCTACTAAACATTGCTCAAAATATCAATACCAATTAAAACTCTTTAAAATTGTTAAGCAAATGCAAGACAAAATTATTTTAATAATAGTGATGAATACATGAATAAACTACTAGTAGTGAATGTCCCATCTCTAAACTCCTTTAAGGCAATGTTAGATAATCTGTGGAAAGAGTATAAATAATCTGTGGAATTAAGATGAATGTATATAAGGAGCAGCTGAGGGTACCTCACGTGGTGTAATGGTTAGCAAGCAAGATTAGCAAACCATTGTTAGTGAGTTCGATTCTCACTGGGCGCCCCATACTTCTGGCATTGTGCCACATCTAAGCTAAGCTAGTAAATAACTATATGAAACAGTTGACAGGTCTCAGACCTAATATACTAGCTGAAAAGATATTATTATTGTCTATCTTTTTACTTTCTTTCATTTTCACTCTATGGTCCACTGGAACGGCAAGGTCCACTAGATGGCAAGTTTTTTGTTTTGTTTTGTTTTTTTTGTTAATCAACTTTAGATTTCATGAGATAAAAATGCTTCATTTTAACCGATAAAGATTTTAAATTATATAATTTTCCTGTTTTAATGACTGTAAAACAAATATGTTATTTTTTAAACTCCCCCTCTTCATAATACAGTAGAAATTACATTAGGTTTTATTCATTTTTTTCTGAATGTTATTGAATTTTAATTCATGGGGGGCTCAAAAGACATGTGAAATTTGGCCGCGCCTACATTTAACCATTCATCCTTTCTATTGTATTCTTTCTGTTCCCATAGTTTTGCTCCAGAAACATTCTGTTTCATTTGCATCCGGTTGTTTAATTGTCTTCATGTTTTGACCAATGATTTCAGGATAGAACTTTCTTTCGTTATTTTACAATGTCCTGTTGAGAATCTCCTTCCTTATTCATTAAGACCAGTTGTGTTATTCAATACCAAAATCTGCCATTTTCGTTTCTTTTCTTTTTCTTGCAAACAATTATATGGTTTTAAGTAACCAATCATTTGTAAACAAATATAGATTAGAATCACTTTTCATTATACAAATACTTTTCACACAGTTATATAATTTCAAGTATTCCTATGTAATGCTAGCGTAGAGAATTGACTGCGGTATCATAGTAAGGGAGTTCGAATCCCAGACATGTTATTACGTTCACTTTTGGACTTATACCCTTGGCAAAAGGTATGAACCCCATTAACCCACAGTTAAGGGTTAAACACTTACCTCTACTGTTCTTCTACAAGGCTGGCTTTGGCATTAGATAACTGAAGGGGGATGATATATCATTAAACAAAGAAACTTCACCAAACCTAATGCTAATAATTTAAACTCTGGTTACACTAACTCTTTAATGATAATCATCATCGTTTGGTGCATAGTTATTTGGTTTCACGTGTTCCTATATGATACTAATAATTGTCCTACCATTTGAGACAGAAGCGACTCAAGAGTAATGGCAACGAGGTTTTGGTTTCTTTTGTTCAATGGCTTATCAACACTCGTGGGTTATTTAATTTCAAAGCCATCATTTTAGAAGATCAATAGTGGTGCTATTTTGATTGTTGGACTGTTGTCATTATCTTTATCGTGGTATGTAAAACTCAATCTTTCGGCTGCTGTATACCTTATTTGGATGTTTCCTGTCAATCCGAAAATACCTGTCAACCTGAAGGAGACCGGAGGATAGGGTGGCCGAAACGTTTTGTTTTTACATACTACAATAAAAATGAGAACAAAAGACCGAAAAATCAAAATACACATCAAGCCTCATATAAAATATTTAGAGAAATAGTAGTCGTATCATTTATCCTATACCTGGAGGATGAGGGATCCATACCTTTCCTAAGAGTATTAGTCCGAAAGGGTAACAAACTCCAAAACCTGAGTCTCGTAATATTACTGAGTCTACTCAGTAATCATATTAATCATAAATATAAGGAATGTACGGAAATAATGTAACCATTCAATATTAACCATTTAAAATGGTGCATTTGTCCTCTTCGGTTCTAAGACAATTATATCAGCGTCTCTTCCACTTTTCAAAAAAGAAAGTGTGTAGAATACTGTCACTGCTTCAGAGTGGTAAGATCCCTCTCAAAAAAGGATATACTAGGAAGACACTAAACTGCATCTGATGGTGAAGCTCAAGTTCAGGAGCTGTTGTAAGTGAACAGTACTCCTTCAACGCTGATCCAGAGTGGTAGTACCTGTTAGGGTACAATCTATCTTCTTCTTATCTTGTGCAACATTCACCTGGGGTGGGTTGAGGTGGCTCCATCCATTGAAGTCAATGAAGTATCATGGAAATAGGAAATACGCAAGTGGTCTCGCAAAAACCATATGCAGACATTCTTGTTTGCGGCAGATTATCCTGTAGACGAGAGAACTAAAAGTAACCGCCAGTTTCCGAAACAAACGCCTCCTGGAATTTTCACCAGAGTCCCCTTAGCCTGGTTGTGGCCCTAATTCCACTTGCAGACTGGGCTCTAACCTTGGAAAACTTCAAACTCCGCATAAAAACTTGACCTTGTGTCACCTGCCCAACTTATTTGGATGTGACAACCTTATAGAAAACAGTAGTGGAACTATTTAACCCATATCTAGGTATATGAGTAAGTTCATACCTTTCCCAATGGTATTAGTCCGAGAATTAACGTAATAGTGCGCTTGGTATTTGAACTTGCTTACTACGATATCGCAGGCATTATTATTAGTTAGTTGAAACCATTAACTGTGTGCAAACAAATGGTTCTTAATAAATAGAAACTGTTACTTGAATCCATATAATTGTGTATAAATTATTAGTATTTGATAGGAATACTTAAAACCATACAACCGTGTGCAAATTAGTTGTATTAAATAGGAATATATGATATCACATAATCGTGTGTAAAGAAAAAGACTTTTAAAAAACAACAACACAAAAATGTAAATATGAACGTACAACAAACAAGATTTCTTAAGCTCTAAACATAAAATAACCCTAGACGAGTTGACATGCCATTTCAATCAATCCATCTGATTGGTTATCATGTTGTATCAAGGACGCGCAACCGGGTTTCGGTGTATACAAAATAGCATGATACTTTCTGGACAGATCTCTTCTTATCGTATAAGAATATTGTTGTTTTTATAACAACAATGATAATTATAATTATAACCGAAACAACATCAGTATTAATAAGAAGAATAACAACGCCTGATTGGCTTCTCCATTCGCGCCCAAAACTGAATTCGTTTATGGAATGGCGGGAATTAACGATGTGAAAATGGATTTTGTAAATGTCTCATTAAAAACAGCGATTTTAGTTCATATGTTACGAAAAGCAATGAATAATAACGCGCCGAATAATTTCGCGCTAATTTATATCAATTACTTGCAAAGGCGGGATTTTTTTTCTCCATTTTCCATCATTTTTCTCCGGTTCTGCCCGTAGAAACGATGAACGTTAATAGGTTTCGATTGTTTGGCTGGGTGGTTATGTTGCGGGTTGGAGGGTGTTTGTTTGAGGCAAATTTGTTTGCTCGGCTCTCATTTGCACATCGTTAACGACGCAATACGATAAATGAGGAGGAAAGAAAGTGATCAAAAAAGAAGAAGAAGAAGAAGAAGAAGAAGAAGAAGAAGAAGAAAGGGGGAATAAAATATATATAACTGCAAAGGAACAGTGGCAAAGAAGTGGAAGTTGCAACTAATGGTGTTATTGTTGTTGTTGTTGTTGTTGTTGTTGATCAGCAACAGCAGCAGCATTATCATCATCATCATCATCGTCTTCATCATCATCATCCAGTATTGGGTAAAGAAAGATTGTGGTGATGATTATAAAAAAGGAAATTGAAGAAATTGATACGTTAATGATGATGATGATGATGATGATGATGATGATGATGGCTAAAGAAGAAAATGAGCTAATCATGAGAGCACAGAAGAAGAAGAAGAAGAAGAAGAAGAAGAAGAAGAAGAAGAAGAAGAAGAAGAAGAAGAAGAAGAAGAAGAAGAAGAAGAAGAAGAAGAAGAAGAAGAAGAAGGTGATTAAAGGATAATCCTGATGATGGTGAATGTGTAGAAACAGCAGCCGGGAGAAAAGTTTTCTTGTTGTTATCGAGGAAAAGAAGGGGAGATAAGGAGGGGGAGGAGAGCACAGGAAATGAAAAATAAAATAAAAATAAAAGTTATAATCATGAGGAATCAGAAAACGAAAAAGAAGACAGAAAAGTAAAAGAACAAAAGGCAAATCATGCAAAATCTTTTACTATGGAAAGATGGGAAAAAAGGTGAAATGGAAAAGAAGTTGATAACTTTGAGAATAATTCTGATAGATGGTTAAATGACCCATGATTATTTTGGTGTACTCATGAAAAGATAAAAAAAAGAACATAAAAGTCATTTTCAAGAAGATGAGGAATAAAGAAAAAATGAATGTGATGTAAAGCGGTGTGAAAAGGGAAAGGAAGTTCTATGCAATTAGAAAGAAAGTATTTCAAATAAAATAAAATTATTTCAAATAAATTATTTAAATGAAATCATTTCAAATAAATTATCTAAGATAAATTATTTCAAAGATATTATTTCTAAGAAACACGA
>CM042137.1:7875400-7897900 GCA_023376005.1 Doryteuthis pealeii
ACCAGTCATATATTTATTAAAAGTTTTTTTTTTTTAAATAATGAGGACTGTCTAATGTTGCATGTTCAAATTTTGAGTGTATTTATTCTGATATGACGATTTTGGGTAATGTGACGTAAGCAGTGACGAATCTCTATTATTAATAGATGTAAGTTGAAAAAATGGTATTGTGGATACGACAATATATTCAAAAAATAAAGAAAGAAAGAAAAGAAAATGTTGAATGGATAAAAATTGTTTAATGAAATGCCGACACGTGTTTTGATCGAGAGGATGTCCTTGTACACAATGTATTCTATTGATTATTATTTTAGATACAGCATAAAATAAAATAATAATAGAAAAATATATAAAATGTTTTTTAAGTATACAAGATATATAAAATATACAAAATATCAAATATCTTGCTCTGACCACAGCCGTTCTTCTGTATTCTTAAAAAACTTTTATATATTTTCTATTATTATTATTATTATTAATATTATTATTATTATTTTTATAATAATAAATAGAATACATTGTGTACAAGGACATCCTCTCGGCCGAAACACGTACCGGCGCTGCATTAAACAATATTTATCCATTCAACATTTTCTTTCATTTTTTTTCAACACACACACACACACACACACACACACATACATATAATCTTCATACAAAGACTGCTATTTACATAATAGCATTGCAACCAACAAAGCCTTCATCAGATGATGACTCTGGCATGGTTTCGGGGCCGAAGCATCATTACCACTAACCCAGAGCTCCCCAGTAGTATCTCACGATACCATCAGACTTTGTCGGTTTGATGTCACAATGTAGGATTGCCATATCCACGCTGATGCGATTAGAGCTTTATCCTGGATCTTTTTGGTGTATTTCTTCTTGTTTGGTGCAGAAAGTCCAAGTTTAGACAAAAATGCTATGGTTGAGTTGGTAATAAATCCCCGGCATCCGACTTCGATAGGAAATACATCCGTTATCCATCCGTTTCTGACGCATTGTTCACGTAGATCTTCATATTTTTCCAACTTGTGCTGATGTGCCCAGTCAAGATTTTCTTCAAATGGAACTGTTAATTCAACGATAAAAACTTTATTTTGATTAACAGACCAAATGACAATATCAGGACATAAAATTCGATAATTTGCCGAGTTCGCTTGTCATGATTTTTTCATTAATTATCAAATTTTATACGATATACGCATTGTAACTGCCTTCAAGCAAAAATATAAATAATGATATACTTTATTCAACAATGCTTCTAAAGCAAATTACCTTAATATCATCCCTCACGCCGGAGCATAGGCCTAAATTTTTTTTAAATTGGAATCTTCTCAACGTCCACTCTGCTTTGTATAGTAGCAGTAATAGTCATGTATTTACCTTGACAAGCTAATTTCGCATGTATCATACACTGCGTATCGGTGGCCTAGTGGTAAAGTCTCTGACTCTGCGTGCTGAGTTCCCGGTTTCGATTTCTGTCGCGGGGAAATCGTAAGTATACATCGCTGATGAGACTTAATAAAATTGAAACAGCTGCTGTACGATGTTCTACGTAGTGGGCGATATTTGCCGAGTTCGCTTATCATTATTATTTTCATTAATTATACGATATACGCATTGTAACTGCCTCCAAGCAAAAATATAAATGATAATATACTTTATTCAACAATTCTCCAAAAGCAAATTACCTTAATCTCATTATATATATATAATATATATATATATATATATATATATATATAAGGATATGGGAGCTGAAAGAAAAAAGATATGCCTCACAAAATAGAGTGGAAAATCTTAGATCATCCCAAATGTTACACAAATGGCTCCAGATACTGCAACTTATGTGTTACCGAAAAATTTAGAATATTAAAAAACTTGATTTCCTTTAATAATAATAACAATAATAATAATAGAAGTTTAAATAAAAAATCAGAAATCTTCAAACAATGTCCCCATAAAAGAAAATTCTTCCTAAATGCATGGAGGGGAGATACTCAACATCCACCCTGAGAATAAATTCAGCAATTATTTGCAATGATATCCAATATTTCAACAGTGAAAAAATGATTTTTCGACAGAGAAACAACACCATCCACCTTTATATTATGTTGGATAAAAACTTAAAAGACTCTACCATATATATTAAAATGGTTTTTTGAAGACATATGCATCCTTTGCCAAACGGAATTAATTTAAAAATAAAAAATAAAAAATAAAAAATAAAACGTTTTTTTCAAAATTTAAAAAACGCCCTATTTTTTTTCAAAGTTAAAAAAAAAAAGTCCTATTTTTAACGAATAATGGGAGGCAACTTCGTTGGCATTACTTCAAAAAAATTCAAATTTTTAAAAAAAATAACAGCGTCCGTAAAACTAACCGACGTTATTTACAATCCTAAATGTGACATTGAGTAAAGAACTCCAACAAACACCATAGGATCTTGCTCCTCAGCCTGATGATTGCTATTTAGCATGAAACCGCGGTCGCTGATAATGAACATTGATCTATGAAAACATTGTAAAATAAATAAATATTAGCTCTTACAAACTGTGATTGAGCACTGTATTTTCTTTGTTTCATCGCAAAAAAAAATTTGTTTTTACATATACTATATATATATATTATATATATATATATATATATAATATATTATATATATATATATATATATACTTAGGAATCAGCATTTCTACAAAGGATCGAATTGTCGAAGATCTTCATCACAACCCACAGTAATTTGACCTATGATCAAACACCCTCTATCAAAATTTACAGCTAGGATTACCCCATCTATGGGTTAAATAGAGAAATGTATTTATAAAAAAATTGTATTATCCATTAAGAATTGATTTATTTCAAAACTTTATTGGCATTAAATGACACACTGAGGTTGATATGCCGTAAAACAAACAAACCAAACCAAACCAAACAGCTAGGATTACAGTTATTCTTGGTGGTGCCTGATGTAATTGTTAGAGTCGTAATAAATGGTCTCGTCAATCCGAGTACAAGAAGAAGACTACTTGCTTTTCTCATAACGCAAATATCCTTGAAAATGTATGCATACAACTACTCTTGCTCCAGTTATGGGTAAATAGTAGGACAGACTGAGCTCTTTAATCTTGGCTAGGCAATCAATTTATGAGAAGAAAAACTGACTTCAAACCTGTTAAACTCCGCTTAAGAAATTGACCTTGTGTTACATCCTACTCATGTGGAGGGGTTGGTAAATATATATATATATATATATATTTTTCTGGTCGTAGTAATATGATTCATTTATCAATTATATATAATTCCTCTATCAAAATTTAATATATACCCTTTGCCCATTAGGTTGTGTTCTGAGGATTCAGGCCCCGAATTGGGAAGTCGTTGTCCTGGAGGTGAACTTGTCCTCTGTAATCCTGCGAAGGGATACACGGCAATACAGGTTAGGTGGCTGCGCAGTTTGAATTAATGTTACCATTGACTAGATGATTTCGCATTCTCTGTTTGTGGCATGGGCTGGTGGCCCAGTGTGTTGAGTCCCCGCTCTTCACGCTGGGGTCCGCTGGTTCAATCTCTAGTGGTGGAGATTGTGGTATGCACTGCTGATGAGACCAAAGGAGGTCAAAACAGCTGTCCAGTGCTCCGGATGTCGCAAATGGTGTTTGCCGAGTTGTCTGGTCGTGGTAATATGATTCAATTATCAATTATATATAATTCCTCTATCAAAATGTAATATATATCTATATATAAGTTATTTTTATCCAGCTTTATTTTCGCCCTTGGCCAGGAAACGTCACGCGTCCTTGTCTTCGGGTAGAATGTGGCAAACAAAACAAAAACAAAAACAAGGCGTGTCTGTTAACGGAGTTTTTAAACCTTTGGCGACAATTCTTGCATTATCCAAATGGTGGTGTCGTAGTAGTCTGGTGTCTGCTTGATTATGGCCGCAATGCTATCATCTCTAGTTTAAATATATCTGTTTGAAAATTATTTGTATTGGGTACGAATACGTGAAACCATATAACTGGTTGATAATTATTAAATAATAATAGTTACTTTAAACCATAGAGCTTTGTATAAGTTATTAGTATGAAGAGAGCAATCAAGAATATTTACAAATCACAGAAACGTCTATCAATGGTGTTTGCATTCATTTTAAAGTTTGAACATGTATCTATTTTCTACATAATGGTTGATGCATTTTTGTTGGCGCAGTGGCAGTTTTTGTATGTACATGTTATACAAACACGCTACCATGTTGTTGAGGAGGAGTTAAACGCCTTCATCCTTGCTGTAAACTTGCGGACGTTTTTGACATCCATGCACGACTTCCGTTAATTGGCGATAAATTTCAATTGCTGTAATGCCTTTTGCGTTCTAAAATCGAATAACTGCATAAACTCCACTATTGACGTTAGCCACAATCGGGAGCTCTATCAGAAACAACTGCCAAGCCAAGATTAAACTTGGCAGTGAGATGCGCGTAAGGGCAGGCACTGACGCATGCACAACACATATAACAGTGTTGTCAATAGTCGTACAAACAGTTTCCGTGTCACCAGCACTTTGGAAACTTTTATACATTATACAAATGCTTGACTAACCACTGTTTACCATTCAACCGTCTGAAGATTACCTTTTACGCATGAAACATGAGTAACGATAATATAGTCCAATAATATTGTATTTGAGGTTTTAAACTTGCACTGCTAATTTAGCATTGACCACTTTTGTAGGCAAACACTTTTCATATTTGCTATACTTTATTATATATATATATATATATATTATATATATTATATATATATATATGTGTGTGTGTGTGTGTGTGTGTGTGTGTGTGTGTGTGTGTGTTCCCTAGACGCCATTCCAAGGAAAGCCTATGTCACTGCGGAAATCGTTAAACCGTAAATGATAAAGGGTTGGGTCGAAATATTTTCGCTTCTTGGGAATTAGTTACTAAAACGCATGTCAAGAATCATTGCTTTGTTTGCCTTTTAACGTCTTCATGTTATATTTCTTTATTTATTGCATCAGGAAAAACACTTGGGATTCGGTGTTTTGATTCGGTATCCCTTACTTTATTCCTCTTTCAAGTGAAGTTTTACAAGTTAATTTGTCACTTAAAGTATTAAGTATACCTATAAAATAAATAACTATATATATTTATACACATATATAGTTATTTATATATAATGGGTGTGCGAGCTATGTTGAGTGAATGCCTCTGGATCCAGGCGTTCCAGATAGAATACCATAAATGATGTAATGTTAAATACTGGAACCGAAAAAATGTTTCAAATTCCGGTTGCCCAGCCCTGATATATTTTCGCGCTAATTACTTTAAGGGTGACTAGAAACCTAAACCACAACGATTTCTCTCGGTGTATCCTTACTTTTGAATAATTTCAAAGACATTTTGACCACGCGATGAAAGAAATTAGGCTGACTACAGTTTTCTTTATGACATCCATATATATCTAGAGAGATAAATACACACACACACACGCACACACACACACACACACACACACACACATATATATATATATATATATATATATATATATATATATATATATATATATATAGTAGACTAAAAGTGACCCGTAGTGTCATCCATTGAGCTCTGGGTAGATAATTGGAATATGGGAAAAGTGAGTTTTCAAAAAGAATTGATTTTTTTTTAATATATAAGGCCATAGAATTTAAAAAAAAAGATTAACATCATTTTGTAAAATTTCTAAGAAAGGGACCTAATTTAAATTTAAATGGATCTGATTCTTGGAACCATCATTAAGGCTAAGATGTTGAGAAGCTACGAGCTCGCTACTCCTGAAACTTAACATATGAATAAAGTGGAAGTTAAATGTCCCTCTCACAGTCACTCTCCAATCTCTCTCTCTCTCTCTCTCTCTCTCTCTCTCTCTCTCTCTCTCTCTCTCTCTCTCTCTTTACCTCACAGTGAAACATATATAACGAGGATGTAATCAAGATATACATACAGAGGAAGAAAGCCACAGGCAGAATGTGGTGTAAGAGATGAGTCAATTTATGACTAAGTTGCAAATTACGACTAATTAGAACCAATTAAAATGGATTTTTATCAAACTATAACTCATTATATAACTCAATCCTAAAACCAACGAATATATTAGTATAAATTTTGTGACATTAATCTATACGGTAAAAAAGGCTTTATCAAACAATCATTGATTCACTCAGCTTTAGTATAAGGATAATAATGATAACATACATATATATATATATATATATATATATATTATAAAAGGGTTTTATAATTTGCTTGAAGCATTGTGTATATATTGGTTTGGAGGTTGGTTTTGAAGGCTATCACAATGCAAGTGTAAAAAAAAAATAGGTAACATTGGTGTTGTTTGTTAACCTGTGATTTATTCTTAATATTTCGAGATAAAATCTCTTCTTCAGAAGAACACTGGAACTGAAGTAGTTGTCTTCTTGCTATGCCATTTTTTAGGTAATATATATATATATATATATATATATATATATATATATATATATATATTTAGATAATATGTATGAATATCATTGACAGAACATTTATATATAAGTTAAGATAGCGTGGACATAGAGTCAACGATGCCTAGTTACTGACAGTTTCTCACCTATGCTTTTTTCAGACCAAGTCTAAAAATATTTTATTTCATTTCCTTAGAAAATCATTATTACAGTTTGGTCAATTTTTACCCAACACCAGGGACAGGATGTCACACATGGTCACAAATATGATGCATCCAGTGAGCATCGAACTTGCTATTCGGGAGGAATGGAACTGCGAGAGTAGCTTGCTAACCATTATACCATGATGAGACACCCCAGTTAAGGTTAGGTATATTTTTCAATAATGATCTTTATGATTATCATATAATTATAATTAAATTATTGTCTACCCCTATTTGGATCGATATGGGATCCAGAAGAGTTATCTTCCCTTGCTGCAGGTTTTCGCCAGTAGAAGGCTAGAGTATTTAAGTAGTATCCCAGGAAATTCTAATTATCTTTCTCTCAGGTCAGCAACGACTTCACATGGTTTAGTCGCTTGGTACCTCTGTCCCTTAAGTGAGTGACATTCCTTCAGAAATTCTGTATCACTTCCTTAGGACGTAAGTCCTAAATTCTTTATATATGTTTAGGTGTCTGTTCACTATGTATTACTGTACCTTTGTTATGAGTATATGTATTCCTGTGTTGTTTGTATTTCTCACGTGCTCACAAATTAAAGTCAATGTTTGTTATTATATCTTCTTTGTCGCAGTAATTTATTTACACATTTGCACCTACGCTGGAAGGTTACTTTAAGCCTTCCAACTCATTATAAGAACTTCACATTTTTATATAGCCACTTCATATCGGGAGAGCAGAGAAAGAGAAGATGAGTTTTTACTGGTTTTGCTTCGTCGGCGGCCATCTTCCTCTTCAACAGGGCTTTCTTCCTTCTTCTGGGCTGGTTGTCTGTGCTTATTTTTCGGTTGTAATAATTCAGAAAGTCTTTATTGCTTTTCTTTATTCTTTATTTTTAAAAAAGACAAAGCCCAAAAGGGTTTTCAACCGCGCGGTGAGAAGATGAACGTTACGTTTTGTCACATTGACTAATGGCCAAAATCTGACTAACTAAAGTTAAATTTCGTTAATACGTGCGCATGTGTACCAAGGACACGACTGCATTGCTTGGTTTAAATATGCAGTCGTTGAACGACGGCACTGATTGTAGGACAAGAGGAAGTGTGTGACTGCAGTGTGTTTATGAGCGTTGTGCACGTTCAAGAGCATTAAATGGCGATCTACGTGATCGCACGAATGCTTTAAATATGCGAGTGCAGTGTGGTAGTGCAGTCTATCTTTACGTGTCTCAATAATGATTGGACAAGCGCAGTGAGTGTGAAAGTGCGGCAAATGTCCGAGCGCTGTGATAATTATTATGCAAGTGCAGTAAGAGTGCGAGTGGATTGAGTGTAGAAGTGCAGTGAGTGTACTCGTTACTTTGAGTGTGAGTGCAGGATTAGCAGACAGGAGACCCACAGAGAAAGGCGCTCTAACACTACACTGGTGGATTTGTTTCAGAATGAAAGAAAGATATGAACAGACCGAGATGGATAGATATATAGATAGATAGATATAGACAGAGAGATAGATAGATATGGACAGACTGAAATAGATAGATAGAAATAGATATATAGATAGATAGGTTTATAGATAGATAGATATAAGCAGAGATAGATAGATAGATAGATAGATATGAACAGTCTGAAATAGATAGATTGGTAGTTAGGTATGAACATATATATATATATATATATATATATATATAGAGAGAGAGAGAGAGAGAGAGAGAGAGAGAGAAAGGGGGAGACGTAGGTAGGTAGGCAGGTAGATAAATATGAACCAGGATATAGATAGATAGATATGGACAGACTGAGATAGATAGATAGATAGATAGATAGATAGATAGATATGAACAGACTAAGATAGATAGATAGAAATCGAGATAGATAGATAAAGAGATAAAGAGATATGAACACAGACAGACAGACAGACAGACAGATAGATATATAGTTATGAACGGTCTGAAATAGATAGACTGATAGATACGTAGATAGATATGAACAACTGATATATATATATATATATATATATATATATATATATATATATATATATATAATCAGAGAGAGATATATATGTGGGTAGGTAGGTAGATAACGATGAACCGAGATAGATAGATAGATAGATAGATAGATAGATAGATTTTGGACTCGTTAATCCCCGTATCACTGAATATCAGAGTTATGTATGTCTCTCTTGCCAATGTTGCCCCATCAGAATTCCACTATATGCTTACAGACTTTAGCCTTAGGAATTCAATTCTTATATAACTATTCAGTTTTTCTCTTTCTTTACTATTTCTTTAATCCAACATAAAAAAGAAATTTGAAAGACATAATAAGTTTAAACAACTCTTCGCTATGTGATTAAACAGTTTATATAACCTATCAGAAAGATTATTATAACAAGAACATGAAAACTAATAGAAAAATTCCTGAAAAGTGAATAAAATATCGTATTAAAAAAGAAAAAGAAAACATTAAGTAAACATCCAGAAATAATTTCCTAAATGTGTTTTTTTTTCTACGATCAAAAGATTTTATTTCAACCAAACTCTCATTAAATAAACACGATTCATCTTTTTCTCTTTATAAGATACGGACATAGTTCCTCTTAAGACGACAGGATAATGTACGTATTAAATTTGTTGTAATAGCTGTTTTCTCTGGCTAAAATCAAAGTGAGGCTTCTCGGAACTTCTGTCAAGAATCAGTGTAGCTCCCATGTTTGCGCGAGGATATTACTGCAGCATCTGTTTCCACACTTCATTATAAAGTACGAAATACGTGGTTCAGACATCTAGTGTCGAATTGCAAATGGCTGCTTCCATGGTGGTATTTATAATGTATCCTGGTCAAGGGCAGATTACTCTGTACAGCCAAAACACGGGGTTAGATCACTCTATTGTACTTATACATCCATACATAAAACAATAACTATAATTATCATCATCATCCTTTCAGTGAATGGTACACTTTTTTTTCTTTTTGGTTATGACACTTGTAAACAGTCTGAAGCAAGATAGTAATCTTTTTAAAACCATGGTGATCAATAATCTGCCGTTAATTATTTCAACAAATTATTTAAAGAATTTGAACTATTTTCTGCTCTTATGATATAATCTGCGATTATTTCATGTTCAAATCTTTTCAAAGTCGTTAACTCGGTGTATAGAAAGATAATTTTAGGTTCCCCTTTGAATAGGTAATGTTCTCTTAATATAGCTAAAACTTTTATATAAAACTTTTATAGATAGATAGATAGATAGAAGATAGATAGATAGAAACAGAGACAGACAGACAGGCAGACAGATGGATAGATAGATAGGTAGATAGATAGATAGATATGAACAGACTGAGATAGATAGATAGGAACCGAGATAGATAGATAGCTAGAGAGATATGAACAGTCTGAAATAGATATTGGTAGATATGTAGGTTGATATGAACAGACTGATATATATATATATATATATAATATATATATATATAGAGAGAGAGAGAGAGGAGAGAGAGAGAGAGAGAGAGATAAACTCCAATCATTCAGACATTGTATCAATTCTACAAACACAGTATCATGTTTTCTACAAAATCCATGTCTTCCCTTTGATCCGTTAGTGACAATATAATTTCATGTAGTTTCTATATCCGTAGAAATCCGGGAAACTTTACTTCACATATTTCATATGGTTGGTAAGTGATGTAAGTGGCCATACAGCTGGGGTGAGTGGTCACTGCTTTCAGGATTTGTTTTGAACAACACGCACCATACTTGTATAATTATCATGTAAGTGGTGCAACCATATAGTAGTACTGACACGGCTAAAGCTTGGAAGAATTGAAATTTCATCTCATCAGAGATACCAGATTTCCATATGATTGAAAATCTGTCTATAACATACATTTCCTATGCGTATATTAACATTGGTTTCTTTTCTATTAAACAGTTCGATGACAGGAGAAACTGATAGATTAAAGGAGTCGGTATCTTTATCGAAAAGTGGTTAGTAGTTTCAAATGACACATTGTTTTGGACGATAAGGATATCTGTTGTGACTGGGTTGCCAAAAAGAACATTACAAGAATGGTTAACAATAAGGTTTATTACCTTTTGTATTGAGACATAGGAAAGAAACACACTGTTCTTCAGAGCAGTAACAGCTAATCTGTTTTTAGTAAGACTAGTTATGAATCCCACGTGTAGTCAGTATCTTGCTATTCGTGCCTTTCGTTGGACGAGTCCAACTTCTAGTAGGGAAATTATCCTCCCTCACCACAATATCAATCTTTAGACCCAGGTATTTTTCGGCAGAATTGATATCAAATATAGACTGACCATTTCAACACCCATCCTTGGTATTATCAGCTGATATGATTTTCTTTTAATCTTATTTATTTTTATATCAAACTTGACCGGAAAATATCCAGCTAAAATAAACTTAAAAGAAGTCTGCCTAGAGAAATGACGTTTTAGTTCCCTCCAATGTAGTCCGCATAGGACCTCATACACTTATCCCAGCGTCTGTTCCACCTTTCAAAATATCCTGTGGGGTCTTCTTTTGGAATCACCTCCACCTTCTCTGTCGCGTTCTCTTTGATCTCGTCCTCGGTGTTTCAACGACCATTTAGCTTTTTAGAGAGAAAAAATACAGAAATCACAGGAAGCCAGAAGTGTACAAAATAAGGTTTTGGGTTGAAAGATCCGGATAAGATGTTTCGCCAAAATAAACCCTGCATGATATATGAAAAATCTACGTGTTCGGTTTTTGAAAATGCGATGGTGAAGCAGTGCACAACCTCACTGCTGACCTGCAGGGAGAAAATAACAATACAAACGGAATACCTAAGAATAAAACCAGAATCTATTCTTGAGAATGAAACATAAAATTCTCTGGACTTTGAGATAAAGACGGATCACCTAATGCCAGCCAGAAGACCAGACCTAGGATTGATCAACAAGAAAAAGAAAACTTGTCAACTGGTAGAATTTTACAGTCCCGGCAGATTAAAGGGGGAAGATGGAAGATGAAGATGAAGATTGATACACTTGGAACAATCCCCAAGATTTAAAAAACAGACAAGAGGAACTGGAAATCAGAGGAAGAATTGAGACCTTCCAGACTACAAGATTGTTGAGATCGGCTAGAATACTCAGAAGAATCAAGGAGAGGTGAATGATCATCAGTTTACACTGACGCGAAAAAGGAGTGAAATAATAATTGTAATGATAATGGACAAAGAATGAAAAATTCCGATATAGATATAGTAAAAACTTATCAATGGCTCTGGAGTGAAGGCGGTGACAAAAGGGTTAATAATAGCAGCACATGACCAGAGCCAACCAACTAGAAAGTACCAGGAATACATTATAAAACACGGATCAAACCCATAGACTTTTTTAAACAAAAAACTGTATCAATTGGCCGCTTAATGTCCTGCAACATCATACTAGCACGGATATCTGCCTCTGAAATTTCAACCGTTCTATCGGCTGTGGCTAGAATACACCGACTGCACCTCTGCAGATTAGTAACACTCCCAATGTTGTCACCTGTTGGTTGTTGGTAGTGACCCGTATTGACTGAGTACAGGATTGTAGTGGCTGAGCGATCTGTTACCCGGCCCGACACGGTTAATCGGCTGAGTTATGTCAAGATCTAGCAACTATATGATTGTCCCTACCATATTCCTCAAATTGCTCTGATGGCAAACATCGACCCTTTCTATCGTATAGGTGCTAGAAAGCGGTGGATGAGTGTCAACTACCAGCATTTATTAATACACATAAAGTTAATGAAAATTATTATTTCAACAAATCATGTTTTAAAAAATCAGACATTAAATAACCTACAAGGGTTGATATGCCATTAAAGAACCAACAAACCAACTAGAGAAATAAATCTTATTATAATGGAGATTGTGAGTTTGTCTGTCTGTAACCGTAACTAAATCACTACTCAAGTCACAATTCCCTCAGTTATTGACGTCACATTCACCATGAATTTATTTTTATTTAAAGCTCAGTTATTGATAAAATTGTTATACCTTATTAATACTGTTGGATAAATCTACATTCTAATAGCAAGCAAGTATATTTATATATACAACAAAATAGCGGATTACAGTGTGAATGAGAAGGCTAATTTACATATTGATATTAAGAATTTTATTTTAATAAATATATTCTTAGTATTATTGATTTCTAATTGTTTGGTTTTCTCTTAACGAATCTGAGCAAAAATCTCGGGTATAAATCTTAAAAGAAATCCATAAACAAGACGAAAGAACTGTAATTTTATTAAATACTTCATAATCTGACTAAATAGATAAATTAGGAAAAATGAAAGACGGGAGTGATGGAAAATGATGGAAGAGTGAGATTTAAAGCTGTTCTATTTTTCGATTATACCCCCTCAGTTTATCATTTTCTAAATAATTACTAATTTGATACAATATTTTATTACAGCAAAACCTAAATACTTGCACCCGAAGGGTGCATATATTTGCTAGTAATATTAATAATCTTTAAGTTTTCAAAACTGAACATTTAAGATCAAGCATAACGTATTTTTGCTCATATCACACCTTTTTTACCCTTAAGATAGCAACTAGCATTAATATATTTCTTTTCATGAAAAGATGTATGGCGTCATATTGATATAAATATTTCTTTTCGTGAAAATATGTATGTATATATAAACACTGTACAATCTAATGCGTGCGTTTAATAGATTTATATTTTAAATATATATTTGCATGGAAAAGTTACACAATTTTATTTTACTGGTTTTGGGGAGTTGATTTTGTTTTTTGGGGGTTTTTTTTTTTTGTTTTTTTCGTTTTATGTTTTCTTTTGAAAAATGTGTGCCCGCGTATATGTCAGAAAATATTACATAAAGGCAAATCAAACATGAAAAAAAGAAAAGAAAAAGTGATACGTCATCACCCAGTGGTAATATCAGTTTGGAGACCCCGCCACAAGCAATTTTTTTCCTCTTCAGTATTCATTCACAACAAATACAGCCCCATACGTACGCTCTCACGCATACAATATCATATCATATCATATCATATCATATATATATATATATATATATATATATATATATATATATATATATATATATATGAAATAAAATTCGACATACCTATGCAGCTATACACGCAAATAAGAACGTTCAAACTCTCAGCCAATGGCAAAAAGTAATGGCAATGATAGCGACCGGCGACCAGCTGCGTTGTTTACGTCGGTAACGGAGAAACGCCGAGCTGAAATAGAAAAATAACCAAATCAAATGAAAGAGGTAAAAGAAAAACAGCAACATACAAAAATTATCATTATTATTATTATTATTATTATTATTATTATTATTATTATTAATGTTCACGTGAGCAACAATTTTTATCACGAGTAGACCATAAAAAATAGCGTCACAATAAATAATATGAATATGAGTATAGTATGAATACTGGTGTTCCTTAATCTTCCGTCCGGTATCATCTTGCAATGTCCTCCGGTTAAAAATGAGACCTTCTGAATCGTCCAAGATGAAATGCAAATATGTAAATACTGATTATCTGGTGTAGCTTATCCACCGAACGCTTATTTCTGATGGGTGCTGTTTACTCGGGACTATTCCATTTTTATTTTAAAGAAAGAAATAGCATTTTACACAAAATATTTTAATAAGATAGACAGAAGAAAGAAAGAAAGAAAGAAAGAAGAAAGAAAGAAGAAGATAGAAGAAAGAATGAGAGATGGGATAAAACGCAAAAACAATAACGCTAATATGTTTCAATTGAAAATAATGAAAAGATGAAAAGAAGGAAAGAAAGGAAAAAAGAGTGAGTGAGAGGGAAAGAAAGAGAGAGGGGGAGAGTTAAATCAAGATCATGATACTTTTTACATATTGAAATATTTGGCAATAGCCCTTAAGTAAACATATCAAACGTTGTAATAATTGAATTATCATACTGAGGTATATCCACGGGTCCTGATAGTATAAAATATATTATTAGATGATGAAGCTGAGCCACATATGCGATACTCTGAAACCACACTATATGATCTGAACTTTGACAAATCATTATGTATATATTGGTTTATTTTTAATATTTTATTAGTAACGGGTTAGTTACATTAGTTATTTACTAACCGTTACTTAGTTGACGCACAACAGGGAACTGTTACGATTTCATGGGCCATCCTTAGGCTTCAAGCAAGAGCGCTTATCCAGTGGAAATCCTTGGTAAAGAATCCTTTGGTTGTTCCTTGGTGCTCCTCAGTATTGTACGTCCTTCGTCAATGATTGCAAATGGACGTCTCTCAGTATCAGTAATTAAGTAGTCAAACAGCCATACATTCGGGCAGTTGATTGGCTGAGATTTAAACCACGTGACCTCGATTAGTCTATAAATTTAAGTGGTGTATTGTAGCACACCTTATATCCAAAATATTCCAACATCCGACTGATGCTCATACAGCTTGATTTGAAGTTTGCTATGTCAGTATATATACGTATATATATATATATATATATATATATATATATATATATATATATATATACCAAGCCGTACGAATGAGTTGGATAGGACACATGATCAATTTCTTAAGCGGATATTAACACAATTTGAATTCAGAGTTTTCTTTCTCTTAGAATGCTTGCCTACCCAAGGTTAAAGAGTCTCGTCTGCTCTATTATTTTCAAACTGGAGGGAGGGTAGTTGAATGCATACCTTTCACAAGGGTATTAGCGCTATGATAAATGGAAATTGCCTCGTTCAGGATTTGAACCCGTCTCGCCGTGTACGTTTCCTACGGCGATATCTATTAAACCATGCGCCTCCATCATTAGATATATTGTTTGATTTTTCTAGATTATATTGGTACGGAAATACGTAGATTAGTTATTTACTAATCATTGCTTAGTTGTGGCACAAAGCTAGATGTAAGGAGTATCAATGAAAGTGAAATCACTAGTAATGGTCTGTAACCCTAGCGTGCTTACCATTAAACCACGAGAGGTAATACGTAGAGTAGAATATGTTACAAAGTGCTGCTAGATCATCGTGTAAATATGCACAGGTGAACTGTTTTAATAAAAATTTGCTGCTAAGTCTAAGCTGCATTCTGATTGGTCAATAACCGTAATTCTTATCATCCAACTAATGCTCGTATGGCTTGATCTGAACTTAGCATAATTATTCGATATACTAATTTACTTCTATAGTTATATACATATACTATGAACAGGAGGTGACGAAAGTAATTTTGCCAAGACAACGAGTTTAAAGTGAGAGTTGATTGAGTTATGAAAAAACTAGATGTAAGTATGAACCTACAATGAACACAATTCTCTAACCTCTTGGCATAAAATGTTATATTCTCCTTTACTAAATTGGGTATATAAATGACGAGAGGAGAGAAAGTTCTTAGGTGGTTTCTATTTGGCCGACTGACAATCTTCTTTTGGTTGATTTCTTTTACGCTGGGTTCGGTTGTCTGTGCTCATCCTCTTTGTTTTAAATGATGACGCAAGACTTTGTTTATTTTTCAAAGACATCTTTATTACAACCGAAGTCCAAAAGGGTTTAACCACGCGGTGAGAAGATGGCTTACCTAAGAACAGACGACCCACGCCTGCGCCTCCGACTAACCATCAAAATCTTACTAACTCTAATTCAGTCCCTTCACACGCTTTTCCTTTAGCCAATCAGAAATCGGTGCCTAGGTCATGAAAGGTGAACTCATTGTCAATCACTTCTACAACGGTTAGTGGCAACTTTCCATTTACCATACCATTATTTAAATTTTAATACACTACAGTTATAATTCGTAGGCGAGCCACGCATTATGTAACAAAAATAACCATAGACGTTTCTACATGCCGTTATTATCATTCATAATTTATCAATTTGTGTATGAGTTCGGCATATTGTGGTTCTACTTTATATCGAAACTGTGAGTGAATATGCAAATTTTTTGAATCACAATTCTTTTTCTTTCCCTCGAATCATTTCTGTCTATGCAGCAGTCGTGTATCCAAGAAAATAGTCAATTTTAATTATACACAGTAGATAATTTTCATCTTTATGATGATTAGGTTTCACAAAATAAAATCTAGTTATGTACAAGTTCTAGCCAAATTATCATCTTTATGATGATAGTTCTCATAAAATACATCGGCATAACGCAACGCGATCTCTGTATTCAATTAAAATTTCATCTACCTGAAACTTTTTATTATGATTTAACATCAACAAAATGACGACCCGACATAGATCCACGTTCCAAACAGATTTTAATAATTTCAAAGCAAAAGTAAAAGTGAAAGTTATATCTAATTTTCCGACAGGATTTTTATACTCATATGAATCTAATTTCATGCTTTTTTTTTTTCATTTTTATTTAAACATGTTTTCTCCAAAAGAATTCGACAGCAAATAAATAATTCCTTAATCTAAAATGTAATCACATTTGTCTGTTCTTTAAACATTAAAAATAAATGCGCAACTCTAGATTAAAAGAAAGCATTGAATTCGTGACGTATTTATATCAATTCATTTTGAAACTGTCTTGGATTATATCGAAGATTTATTATAGTCGTTATCAAACCGAAATTAGTTCAATGTAGCACCAACGTCAGCCATAATGGCGACCTAGTTTACAACTAGTTATTCTAATATTGTTTGGTTTGGTTTCTCGTTTAATGGCATATCAACCTTTGTGGGTTATTTAATGCCAAGTCCATCTTAGGAGATGAATAGTAATTTTACTATTTAACGCTTACCTGGGAGGAAAAGGGGTTCCTTTTCTAAAGATGATAGTCCGAAAGTGAAAGTAATATCGCGACTAAAGTTTGAACTCGCTTACTACGATTTTGTAGTCCAACACGTTATCCTCTACGCAAAGGAGACTCAGGTCTCTAATATTGAGTCAAATTATTAAAAACTATTTGACTTATTGACTGGGATACCTACGTAATTCCGATCAACATTATGTTCGAGCCATTGTAAAAACTATATAAATGCTGATTTTCATTCCATGTCGGTTCCCACGACTTGAAAGATTAGGGCCTCTCACTCTTTTTACAACGAGTTGCCTCACATCAGCTTGTATGATAATATATATATATATATATATATATTATTATATATATATATATGTGTGTGTGTGTGTGTGTGTGTGTGTGTGTGTGTGTGTGTGGATTCCTTAACTCGTCTTAATCGGTTATCGCCCCCGGCAGGTGTTCCACACATCCAGTCTCCACACAAAGCTGATTGATGAAGTTTTTGCGTGTCAGCTTACACTAGTGTGTCCAGGTGTAGGCGTCCACAGGTGAACGTCACTTATTAGCTCGTCCTTCGTATTCGAGCAGTGTCTAGCTTATCTTTTTCATCTTAATTTTTCCCGGCGAGCAACAATTTATTAATGACCAGAATAAAGCCATATTTGTTTTGATATTTTAATGTAA
Source organism: Doryteuthis pealeii (assembly GCA_023376005.1). Classification (NCBI taxonomy): domain Eukaryota; kingdom Metazoa; phylum Mollusca; class Cephalopoda; order Myopsida; family Loliginidae; genus Doryteuthis; species Doryteuthis pealeii. The sequence continues at coordinate 7,893,522 of CM042137.1, forward strand.
ATGATATTAATTCTTTGGAATTCCAACACTAAATGTTCCATTATAAAACCCTCAATGGATCCACCTGTTGGCCGTGGTTGGCGACCCATGATGCATAAGGATATAACCCAGGTGGCCGAGCAGTCTATGACATGCAATACTCCACTTAGGCTCTTACTTGGGCTAGATGGGCGGTCGGAGAGATCCCCTCCGATCAATCGACTGGCCAGGTCAAACCCTAGCAACTATATGATTGTCCCAACCCTATTGCCCTTATAGCAACCTCCAACCCTTTTTATCATAGATGTGCTAGAAGGCGGTGGCTGGGGTCTTCATGTCCTGGGAATGACGTTAAACTCTGATAGTGAGGTTCCAATTCTGGAGTTCTGGGGAATGTGGAGCACTCCTTCATCACCATAGCTCCCTGGTCCACTCTGAACCGGAGTGTTAGTACCTGTTAGGGTCCCATCTATGATTTAAATAGTAAAATGTGTTTATAAAAAAATTGTGTATCCATTAAGAATGAATTTATTTCAAAACTTTGTCGGCATTAAATAGCACACAGAAGTTGATATGCCGTAAAACAAAACAAACCAAACCAATCCATTATAAAAGAAAAAGTTTCATTAATTTACCACAAAACACACAATATAATAAAATTAGTATTATTTGGATTATTCGGACTAATTTACTCATCTTCATTGTTATCTGTACAATGTTTCGGCCGATGTGCCCTCTGGCCTTCTTCGGGTACTTCTTGTCGGACTCGGGATCTTTCTCGAACTCGGGAACCTTCTTTTCATCGGCCGAAACGTTGTACAGATAACAATGAAACTGAGGACAATAGTCCGAATAATCCAAATAATACTAATTATCAAGCCTCATCTAAAAAAAATCAGAGAAATAATAAAATTGATTATAACGAGTAATTTTTAGAATAAACCTGAAGTTAATAAAACTCTTGGAGAGTTGTTTTAGAATAAGTTAAAATTTTTTTTTTTTTTTTTGCTTTTATTAACGGGATAATATTTTTTCTTTTCTGTTTTTTTCTTTCTTTTTTTACAGACCTTTACAATTTTGCAACTGGTGAAAGCAAGTTGAAACCAGTTACAATAGAGATTGATACGGTGTGTAACCTCGCAATCAAATGTATTTACCCAACCCATCACCCACGTGCAGGATGCTACACAAGTTCTCATCGAAGTTGGTTGAAATTGTTATCCTTTTCCTATACTGGTTGCCACACCAAGGCTAAAGAACCTAGCCTGCTCTACTATTTGCCCACAGCTATCGAAGGTGTAGTATAGTTGGATTCATGCCTTACTCATTGGCATTAGCGCGGGAAAAGAATTTGAACTCTAGTTGCCTATTCCATGTCGCTAAGCTGCACAGTCGTATTTCTGAATGAACGTGACTGAACCTTCAGAAAAAGAAAATAATCTGTTTCTGGTTGTCTAACTATCGAGATGTATCCTGAATTGAACTAAAAAGTTGGTTCTTGGCATTGCATCCGACAGATGTGCACAACAACAAAGAAAAATATTAATGGGAAAATCGATAAAGAGATATTATTTACTTTGTAAATAGATATGCGAATCGATAAACAATATTTCCACTTGAATACTAAAGAAAGATGCTTTCCAAAAATTGATGTCTTTGTACTTTATGTAATAATTCTATTTTGTTAATATTTTTTTTAAATTTTTGTGACGATCATCCCCTCAAGCAATACACAGAGAAAGTTCGGACCGGAGGGGGGGCAGTGGTGCAGTACAAATCGTGTTTGACTGCGATATCGTAGTAAGCGAGTTCAAACTCCAGTTACATTATTACGTCCACTTTCGGACTAATACACTTGGAAAAGGTATACCCCCCCCCATCTCCCAGCTAGGGTTAAATAGTACCACTACTATTCTTCTACAAGGATGGCTTTGACATTGAATAACGCGCAAAGGTTGATATGTCATTAAAAAAAAATCAAACCAAACAGAGAAAGTTAATTCTAAATATGTATATATATGTTTTAGGATTGTTTGATATCATTTGAGGTGTGCGAGGGGTTTCAGAAAAAAAAAACGATACCATTTTGTAAACTAATAACTTCACCAATTCTCATTTAAATGCTCTCTAATCTTAACAGCATATGTAGAATAATTTGATATTGTAAAGTTTTTAATGCCATCCTTGGCCAGTTGAAAAGGGCTTAAAGAAAGTCCTGTGTTATGGAATCCATTGGTGATCGTATAAGTCCTATCCTGCGTATTGGTAAAGGTCCAGTGTTTCAATCCTATGTCTGTAGTCAAAGAGTGTCAACGTAGTTATGGCCAATATGGTCAGTTCTAGTATTGTATCAGCAGCAGAGTACTGCTAGTGATTGGCCAAGAGGTACATCACATGTAGCCGAGTATATAAGTAGGTGCATGCGTCTAGCACACACTTTATATATCCAAAATTCTCAACAAATCTTTAATATTCAAACAACTTTTCCTATTTATACCTGAAAACATCAAACATAGAATATTTAGTTGTTTCTACACATGCTGTTAAATATATATAGTTGATTGTGTTTTACACAGTACTAAAATATATATATATACACACACACACACACACACACACACACATATATATATATATATATATATATATATATAGAGAGAGAGAGAGAGAGAGAGAGAGAGAGAGAGAGACTATTATTTATAAGTAGTGGGCCGGATTACCTCAGTCGGTAGAGCGTTCGGCTAGAAACCCCAAGGTTCCTAGTTCGATACTGGTCCCCGCCAACTCAGCGTATGGGTAGTACAGGGATCTGTGCGGTAAAGTAAGGAGCTGATGGTAGGTGTGGCGCTCAACCTCAGATGCTAAAACAATCTCCTTGGTCTAGCGCTATTGAACAGGGAATAGACTCCCTCGCTGACTGGCTGATATCGACTTTAGGCCACCCCGTCGACTTTACTTACTTTTTACTTATTTATAAGTAAATAGTGCTCAATATCGGGAATGGGGCGTATGTATATATATATATATATATATATATATATATATATCAGTCATCCACATACCGTGTTTCGACGTTTACTTCTCATCAGTACAGCTCGACCTTTTTAACAGCTACCTCTAACCGGGAGCGAAACCTGACAGAATTTTCGTCTGTCAAGCTCCTTACCCTAATGCCCGTCAGAGACTGTCAGTCAGAGCTGAACAATTTATTGATTCATACTTACAGAAGGTATGTTTTTACAATCACTAGAGAACTCAAGTCTGTAACCAACAGACGAGTAAATGCCTTACGCTAAACGGTAAAAGTTCAACTAATGTATCCCCTACAGTGCTCTACCAGGAAAATTGGGAGCATATATATATATATATATATATATATATATATATATATATATATATATAATAATGGTTCACTCTATTATAGAAGGAAAAAAATATAGGGGGGAAATAAATATTTGTTTTTTCTGCTTACGATCAGTCTTTCGATCTGTCAACTGTTTAAGATTGATTTGGTTTCTTTGCACAATTATGGGGTTTCAAGTAAATGTTCTTTGTTGAGCGGGGTGGGGGCAAAAAGAAGCCGTCATCGTCGTCGTCTACCAGCAGCTGAAGTCGCAACACTCTTACTGCCGTCACCCCACTTCTACTTATACTGTCGTTTAGGACATGTAGACCTCAGTCACCGCCTTCTAGCACCCATATGATAAAGAGGGGTTGGGGCTTGTCATAAGGATAATAGGGTTGGGGTAATCATATAGGTGCTAGGGCTTGACGTGACCAGCCGATTGATCGGGGGTCTCTCCGACCGCCCGTCTAGCCCAAGATAGGGCCAAAGTGGAGTATTGCAAGTCATGAATTGCTCATCTACCTGAATAATATCTAGATAGATAGATAAATAGATAGATAGGAATAGACTTAGTAGGTCCATATATATAGGAATAAACATTTAGATAGATAGATAGATAGATAGATAGATAGGAATAGACTTTTAGAGATAGAAAGGTAGGTAGATATTTTTTAAAATCTAGAACTTATCCGACTTTGTTGAAAGTTAGAATAGGATTTATCTTAACTTGCACTTTTTCCTCGTACTTTCAAGACAAAACTTTTTCCGATGTCGTCAATGAATACTATGACGTTTATCTGTTTCTTTTTACCGAATTTCCGGCTGTACCATCAACTAATTCACACATCTCACAACCAAAGATTTGCGCAGACAGCATCATTTTTTAATGCTTTTGTATAAATGACAAGACGAACTTTACACTCGGATATGTGAACTGTTTTGGTCGTCGACGAACAAACGGAACTTCATTGTAAAATATTAGTTGATACTCAAAGAAAACCAAAGAATACATCAACAGAAATTTTTGAAATCAAAAAAATTGTCTGTTGAAGTC
>CM042137.1:7902900-7905400 GCA_023376005.1 Doryteuthis pealeii
TATGTAAAGGCCACCATAGAGTGCTCCATCCCTTTTATAGGAGAGCGTTGCGTTGACACTTTAGTTGGCCTTCGACAGCGAAATCCCCAGGGGGATGGGGTGCATATATATATATATATATATATATATATATATATGGGTGGGTGTGTATGCATATAAAGTATAAGATAATATGATAATACAGGATAGAAACTCACAATACAGAGTTTACATAATCGTCATAATCGTCCCTCGGTGACATGATTCAATACGTCTGGTTTTGTTAGATTCCCTATATATATATATATATATATATTATATATATATATATATATATATATATATATATATATCGGCTTGAGAATCACATAGGCGGAAAACTGTCAGTGACTAAGCACCGTTCATTTCATATTCACGCTATCCACCTTTATATATCTATCTATCGATCTATTTATCTATATCTATATCTATATCTATATCTATACATATACACAAATATATAATATATATATATATATATATATTATATATATCTACAAGAAGAGAGAGAGAGAGAGAGAGAGAGAAGAGAGAGAGAGAGAGAGAGAGAGAGATGGAAAATTGTATGTATGGGTACATAGAAAGATTTTCAGACAGGAAAAATTCATAAAGTAAAAAAGTTAAGTCGATGGTAAGTAGATGTTATCAACCAATAACAGCATGCATACAAAAATAGAGGTATACAATTCGACTTCTTCCGACAAATAACCAAATGCTGGTGCGTATGTTATAATATAAGCCGATGTCTTAGGCGTGCTTCGGTGGGCAAAAACCAGCTTTTTCGTGACAGCCACGCCTAGTGTCGATAGATTACAGCTATCTAGTTCCTGAAAGATATGGCTTTATGCCAACTTTTGGCTGACTCAGAAAATTCCTATTTAATGCCTTTCGAATAACAATCTTACTTAATGTTACTCCGACAACAACAGCAGCAGGGGTAGCGATATACAAAAGCTTTTACTGGTTTAACTAAATGGTTAGACCGTGAGATTTCAATCTTAGAGGCCCAGGGTTACGCTTTCCGTGCCAGTACTTAGACATTCATTATTATATAATTTACTTTGGAAATAAAGAATTGGATTGAAACTAAACTGTTACTCCATTAAAATTGATAACATGTTGGTCATCCAGTTGGGTAATTATGAAGAAGGAATTGTCGATTGGGTGATAGAAGTAAAGAGATTCTGTTGGAAGTGTAAAGATAAGGAAAGGGATAAAATTTGGATCAGAGGATGGAGGAAAGGAAGGAATTGTGTCAAAGAGATGATAAGTACTAGGTAATAAAGAAGGTAAAGCAAAAGAAAGAATTAAATGAAAAACGTAATAACGAAAGAGACATAAGAAGGAAAAAGGTATTCGTAAGAAAGGAAAGAGAAACGAAGAATTATACGGCAAAGTACGAAGAAAAATGAAATATAAAGTAAAATGATGTGGAAGAAATTTTAAAAAATGATGAGGCAAAATACGAAGAAAGAAAAAAATAATCATACGCCAAAATAATTTTTTTAAAATAGTCATAAGGAAAAATAACATAAAGGAAATAATCATAATCTAAAATAAGAATAACGAAATTTAAAATATCATAAGGAAAAATAAGTAGAAAGAAAGAAGCATGAGGCAAAATAAGAAAAAATAATTAAAAGGAATCAAAAGAAAAATTAGAAGAAAGAAAATAAGAAAGAATTATAAGGCAAAATAATATGAAAGAAATCTTCATAAGCCAAAATAAGAAGACAGAAAGAACAATGAGGCAAAATAAGAAAAATGAATAAAAAGAATCAAAAGGCAAAATTAGAAGAAAGAAAATAAGAAAGAATCATGAGGCAAAATAATATAAAAAATATTCATGAGGCAAAAAAAAAGAAGAAAACAAAGAATCAGAAGGAAATATAAAATGAAATATTAAGAAAAAGGCAAAATAAGAACAAATCATAGGACAAAGGGATAAGAAAAAAGAACCATAAGGAAAAATAAGGGATCATAAGGCAAAATAAGACAAAATGATAATAAAAAAGAAACATAAGAGAGAATAAGAAGAAAGAAAGAAAAAGATTCATAAGGCAAAATAAGAAAGAAAGACAGAATCATAAAGCAAAATAGGAAAAAATAAAATGAAAGGAATCATAAGGCAAAATAAGAAATAAAGCCACAAGTGAAAGAAAGAAACAAAAAGAAAGAAGAAATCAAAGAGAAAGCAAAACAAAAGTAGCAAACCAAAGTATAAGGTTATAAGAAAAAGAAAGAAAGAAAGAAAGAAAGAAAGAAAGAAGTATAAGTCACCGCAATAAGAAACAAAAAAAAAAATTTAAAGAAAAATGGAAAAAGCAAAGAAGATGAAAGAAAGATAATTCAAAACAATAAGAATTCAAATAATGAAAGAAATAAAGAAAGGCAAATCAAGAAAGAGTGGAGAGAGGAAAAATCAGGATGAATAAAAGCATAAAACAGAAAGAAATAAACCAAAGCCAATTAAATAAAGAAA
>CM042137.1:7910400-7957900 GCA_023376005.1 Doryteuthis pealeii
TAAAATTAAATGGAATTGAAAAAAAAAAGGTTACCTTTTTTTTTTGTAATATTGAAATTGTGAATTACGAATTATATTTTGGCAACTTTGATCTTATGTTGTCCCGGCCTCCTGCCCTAATTTACGCTATGTTTTGGTGAGCTAACGTCAGGCGAATTTCTGGACCAACTTAGGTATTTTCCGAGTCGTGTTTTTGTCACTATTTTGTCGGCAAATTAATGTAGATATTTCAAACCCCTCTGCCCAGATGTTTATCGGCAAATCAATGTAAATATTTTACAACCCCCTTTTAAGAAAGACTGAATGAGGTTTAAATCCAAGGTTATTATACTTTTTACATATTGAAATATAGCAATAGCTCTTAAGTAAACATATCAAACGTTGTAGTAATCAAATTATCTGGTTCTGCTAGTACATATACATCTTCGTTTCTAGATCTGAAACATGCACCTTACATTGACCCGTGGTGTAACGGGTAAGAAATAGCTTAACTGTGTTCAAATCCTGGCTGATGCTGTTTCTGTTTCAATTGTAGCTATTATTCTTGCGAAAAGGCATAAGTCCGTCTTTTCTTTCTTACCTATGAATAAATGGTTGGGTAGGCTGAGCTCTTTAGACTTGGCAGATATATAAAACTCTGAATTCAAATCAGCTGTTCTCTCTTAAAAATGGACCTCGTGTCATATTCCGTCTCTTACGGAGGAGTTGGATAAATACATACATTGCATGATCTTCAACGCAGAGAGAAAGAGAAAGAGAAAGGGAGAGAGAGAAAAAGAGAGATAGACAGAGAAAGAGAGAGAAGGGGTGACAATAACAAATAATTTCTTTCAATATCTTCGTTTCTCTCTCTCTCTCTCTCTCTCTCTCTCTCTCTCTCTCTCTCTCTCTCTCTCTCTAAGTAAACTTCGAAACACGTGTCTGTAGATGACTGATATATATGCTTCCCACTCCCATGGTTGATCACTGTGGGGAGACATTAATTGTAACTTCACCGTTGGGCATTAGCTGTGACCCGTCTGTTTACAGATTAGAGTTCTCTGGTGATTGTAAAAATATACCGCCGTAAAGTATGTAGCAATTAATTGTTCACCCTAGACTAACAGCCCGCTGATAGCCGCAAGGTAGAGGTAGCAGTTAAAATATCGAGCCGCACTGATAGGAAGTAAACTTTTAAACACGTGTCTGTGGATGACTGATATATATATATATATATATATATATATATATTATATATATATTTAGTTTTATTATTATTATCTATACATTACCGTCGTTTATTTTCAGATGAATCGCCTTTTAAATGACATTCGAATGAATATACGTTATGAATAGTGTTCTCACTTTATTTGACCGCGTGTCATCCTCGTGCATGTGTGATGTTAAAATAACACCTGGTAAGATATTCCCTTTTAAGGTGGTTGATTTTTTGTTATTTTTTTAGTCCAAGATTTTAATAAAAAATGATTTCTATGGACAAGCTCTAAATATTTCCGATTTAGTATTTAAGTGTTTCTGCGTTAAATTTAGTTCTTGTTTGATCCGGAATATATCTGCAGAGTATAGTACACATCTCTTGGATCTATTTATGGTTTGGATTATTCTAAAATCTTCCACTCTACTTTATATGGGGTTCCTTGGTTCTTCTAGTTCCCATACGCGGTTTGCGAGAGTTGTAGTTGCTCTCTTTTTGCTCGTTCCTCAATGATTCATTATGCGAGTAGGATCTCTGTTTGAAATCTCCTTGGTCTATGCTCTAAAGAAAATTTCTGGATCCTACAAGGACTAAATTCAAAGCAAGAAACCCTAATTACTAAATGTATATTCATTTGGATATCCTTTACAAGGCGATTTGTCTGAAGATAAGCATAAAATGCTTTGAAACCGAGGGTGATGCGTCAGGTATTAAATGTATAGATAATAATAATAATAATATTAATGAATATAGTTCTTGTATATTATAATATAGTGTGTGTGTGTGTGTGTGTGTGTGTGTGTGTGTGTGTGTGTGTGTGTGTGTGTGTGTGTTCCAAAACGATGTATCCATTGCTTGGAGAAGAAACTGTCATTCAGCGCTTTTCCAGAACAATAAAATCTTTTAGATAAAAAAAAAATTAGAACTAGAATCAAAATGTCGACATAAAGATAAGCGCTTTTACTTCGTTAATAACTACATTAAAATGACTCACTATTTAAGCCTTCGCCCATCACGCTACTGGGACGTGGTACAAGATCGTTTTAAGGAAAGCCATCCCCAAGAATCAAGACTTCCGCAAGGCGGATGCAAAAATTGCTCAACCCAACCTTTACTCATTTTTGGGTGAAAGAACAGGTCTTGGCTGGGGAGAGGCCCCTGGAAAATGAGCCCTTGATTTTCAGACCACCTCCTTGGCACGGATGCCAGGTGCTCGATGTTTCGAAAGAATTTCTTGAAATCAATTTAACAATTATTAATGAAATTCTTTAAAAAATTCTAAAATCAAGACGAAATTTAATATTCAAAAATATCATATTTTCCTTTTTGAATTTTCAAATGTCAATAGGGCGTAGAGGCTAACGTGCTGGACTGTGATATCGTCGTAAAGGAGTTCGCACCCCAGTAGCGCTATCATATTCACTTTCGGATGAATGCCATTTGGGAAAGATGTGAATCCCTTATATCCACAACTATGGGTTAAATAGTAGCACTAATGTTCTTCTATAAAGATGGATTTGGCAGTAAATAACCCACGATGGCTGATATGCCATTAAACAAAACAACCAGACCAAAACAATGTCAGAAGAACAAATTTGGTTCGATGATATCAGACGAAAAACTGACAGTCCCCCTAGAACGGCTGACTTTGTGTCAATGCTACCTTACCTTATATATATATATATATATATATGTGTGTGTGTGTGTGTGTGTGTGTGTGTGTGTGTGTGTGTGCTCTATCCCCAATACTGGACATTATTTATAAACATCTGTATTTAACTAATACCTCCACACGAGCAGAATGCGATACATGTTCAATTTGTAAACGGAGTTTCGCAGATTTGAATTCAAAGCTGTATTTCTCCTAGACCAATCTGCCCCACTATCTACCCATAGCTGGAGGGAGAATGTTGGATCCTTACCTTTCCCAGGCGTATTAGCGCTATGTGAAATGCAAACAGTCTTGTGCCGGATTTGAACTCGAATCGCCCTGTCCATTTCTTACGACAATAATTATTACACGACGATGGCTTCCATTGATTTATAGATATAGCAATCTCTATTAGATCCAACGAGAGAAAAGTGAATATTTTATCATAAAAATTGTCCGCAAAGTGGTTTGGATTTTGTTTATTTAATTTATTCTATTGAGTACGACACATTTTTAGGATTGTTTAAAATCCTCTTCAAGCTGATATGATTTGGTTTGATTTCATATATATATATATATATATATATATATATATATAGAGAGAGAGAGAGAGAGAGAGAGAGAGAGAGAGAAAGAGAGAGAGAAAGAGAGATATAGATTTGTAGGTGTGTGGGTGGTCGTTAGAGTAACTGTCTAATTCCTGTTGATTGATATAGCAGCTTATTGATATTCAGTGAGTTGTGTGTTAATTTCGGCGGATTTCTTTGATCTATAACACACACTCAAACACACACACACACACACACACACACACACACACACACATATATATATATATATATATATATATGTGTGTGTGTGTGTGTGTGTGTGTGTGTTTGTAAAAATTAAAATCACACTTGCACGATCATCTGGTAACCTTGTATCATCACGTCTGAATATATATATATATATATATATATATATATATATATATATATATATATATATATATATATATATATATATATATATATATATATATATATATATATATATGTATATATATATATATATATATATATATATGTTATGTAGGTGAAATTATGAAAGATTACGTTTTACGTCATTTGCTTTGTAATTAGACTTTTTTATATCTTTACTGATCTAATAGAGCATTGCTTATTTCTCAAGTTATTGTTCGTAAATTGAATTCAACTCTGAATTTGATTTTATATTTGAGTCTCCATAATTGTTTTCATACATCTACATCGTTGTTGATACTATTGCCGCTACTGCTATGTTTCTGCTTAACCAGATTTTCTTTTTAAGAATTGCAGATGCCTTAATTGATACTTCCGCTATCATCAAAGACAGCATTGTTTACAGAATCAGAAATTTATCTCCTGATCTCCCGGCCATGTGTTAAGCAATTGAACCATGACTAAATACCAAGAGAATATCCTCTTTATTCGCCAGTAATATCAGTCGCTCATTGAAAAATCTGGTTGCATTTAGCCTTGATTTGATATCCTTCATTCACAAAAGATTTTAAAGTCCATAGATTACATATACTAGATATTTAATCTAGGTATTTACCCAACGTCTTCGGAGGTGCCCGTTACGTAATGGTTATTGCCGTAGGAAATGAATACGGTGACAGCAGTTCAAATCCTGAAAAAGGCTAGTTGTATTTTACAAAGTGTGAATATTCTTATGAAAGGTATGAATCCAACAATTCTCTCTCCAGTTTTAGAGAAAATAGTAGAGCAGACTGGGCTCTAACTTTGGTACAGCAACCAGTCTAGGAGAAGGAAAACTCTGAATTCAAAACATGTTAAACTTCACGTAAAAATTACCTTCTGTGGAGAAATTGTACATACCCAAAAGCCTCTGTCACAGGTGGGATGTGACACAAGATTGATTATCAAGAGAATTAAAGCTGGTTTGAATTCAAGATTTTCCTTCTCTTAGACTGGTTAGCTAACCACGTTTAAAGGAATTAATCTGTCCTACTCTTCAGCCATTTGGTAAGGAGATAACAGATGGTATCATGTCTTTCTTAAATGGCATTAGCGCGAAGTGAAACGTAAATAGTCTCGTCCAGGAATTGAACTCAGGTCACCGATTCCATTTCATACGACGATAACCGTAACGCTTAGGTATACTTGTTTCAGTTCTACTTTCCATGGCAACCATTAAATGGAATGTCGATTTGTGTCGTAATTATAGAATTATATGATATTATTATTGGAGGCGCGTGGTCTAATGATGAAATGGATTCGGTGACCAGAGTTCAAATTCTGTTTGCATTTCACATAGTGCTCATACCCTTTGGAAAGATATAAATCCAACTACTATCCCTCTAGCTATGGATAAAATTCGTATTTTCTGGCCTTCATCTGGTATCTTTTGTTGTCAGTAGCCTGAAGATGGTACTCCGCCAGACATATTATGACTGTAATGAGGACTCTGGTCTTTGTATCTGAGTATGTAATAATGATAAATAGGAGGCTTATTGTGTAATGGTTATCCTCATGGGAAATGGACATGTTGGGACAAGGCTGTTTGCATTTCACATAGCGCAATTACCATCGGGAAAGGTATGCATTCATCTATTCTCCCTCCAGCTATGGTAAATAATATGACAAACTGGGATCTTTAACCATGGCTAAGTAAATAGTCTAGGAGAAGGAAATCTCTTAATTCAAACATGTTAAACTCCGCTTAAGAAATTGACCATGTGTTGCATCCTGCTCGTGCGGAGGGTTAGTAAAAATGTATATGAGAATTAATTGCAAAAATCTTTATAATAAATATTCAATTGTTATCTCCCTTGATCAAGGGAAATGGAACAAAGAAAAAAAAGGAGAGAGAAAAGAAAGTTTATCTTCACAATATTTACAATAAAAAATGAAATACAAAGTTTAAGTACTTTAACGGTAGCGTGACTTTGTTACGTTCTCTCTCTATGTTTTACACCATCACGATGTCAATCACCTCTCTTAAGTCTTTCGCCGTCGCTGTGTTTTGCTGTCACGGGGAGGTGGTCCCTGCAGAGTAATGGTTAACGTTCCGGATAATGACATCGTAGTAAACGAGTTCGAGCTCCAGTCGCGCTTATATATTCATTTTCTGACCTATACCTTTAAGAAAGGTATAAACCCCGTCATCCCCCGACTATGGTTTAAATAGTACCACTACTGTTCTTCTACAATGATGGTTTTAGTATTCAATAACCCACGAAATTTCATATGCCATTAAAAAAATGAAACCAAACCAAACCATCTTCTCATCAACATCTTGTCTCACCTCGTTCGTTGTCATCTCTCGTCATCTCTCGTTGTTCTTGTTAGATTATTTGGTGATATAAGGTGTGCTACCGTACACCACTTAAATTTATAGACTAGGCGAGGTGACGTGGTTTAAACATCAGCCAATCAACAGCCCTACTGCGTGGCCGGTTGACTACTTAATCACTGATACTGACAGACGTCCATTTGCTATCACTGACGAAGGACTTGCAATACTGAGTAGCACCAAGGAACAGCCAAAGGATTCTTTACCAAGGATTTCCACTGGACAAGCGCTCTTGCTTGAAGCCTAAAGGATGGCCCATAAAATCGTAACAGTTCTACGCTCTTCTTTAATGGGATGTAGAATAACGCAGTCCACATTTCTATGCGCACATATTTATTTATGTCTCAACGTTGACATTTTATCGACATTGCATGGAGTCAAAACATAGGTGGAAATCGTTCCGGGGCTTCTTTTTTGAAGAAAGATAAGTTATATAATTATCATGACGATGATGATGATGATGATGATAATTACTATTGATGATACTGACAATTATTATCAAGTTACGAACTGAATTGTCCTCTAAGAGATTTTCAACACTATTACGTTAAGAAAAACCTCGCTATGATACGTCATTTTGTCGCTTACTTATATTATAAGAACATATAAAAATCAGATTATTATGCTATAAATGTCACCATGTTTGTAGCCCTGGTAATGTGAGGGAGAAGCAGAAATTGTAATATGATATATAAATATATAATGTACTAGCAGAGCTACCCAATGTTGCCCGGGTTTTAAGAAAGATAAAAATAAATCTCTTATCTATATTTATATATCATCATCATCCTGTCGTGCTGGCAGCACGGATATCCATGACAATCTCTCGCCATCCTTCCCTATCATTCATTGCCCCCAGGAGGTCCTCTGTGCAGTATTCAGTATCCGCACAGAGCTGATCTATGTACGTCTTTGCTGAGGACCAACTCAGGCGTGCCCATGTGTTGGTTTGCACAGAAGAACGTCACTTATGAGTTCATCTTTGCTTCTCCAGCAGTGCCCAGCGTGCTTGTCCGCCTCACATGGATGGTCTGTGTGATGTAGGGCAGGTGGCCATACAGCTGTTTTCTCGTAGCCCTTCGTTAGAGTCCAGATAGTGCAGCCGTACAGTAACACTGATCCAGCTACGGCTTGGAAGAATTTTCGCTTTAATTTGTCAGCAAGATCGGATTTCCATATCATTGAAAATTTGTTTAAAGCAGTCTATGCCTTTCTTATGCGTGCATTGACGTCGCTTTCTGTTGATGAGATATTACTACCTAGGTACGTGAATTGTTTCACCGATTTCAGGAGTTTACCGTTGAATGTGGAGATCTCTCCCTCTTTTCTAAAACACATGAATTCAGTTTTATCAAAGTTCACATATAGACCGATGTTCCGTGCTGACTTTTCAAGGCTGTGTAGCAAAGATTCAGCTTGCGCATGTGTACTTGCGAGAAGTGCCAGATTATCTGCGTAGTCCGCATCCGTAATAGTCTGTGTGGGATATTGCCTGCTTCTCGCCTTTTTATATTTATATATAGATTAATAAAAATCATTTTTCTATACATTTGTTTTAATCTCTTTTATTCTTTATATATTCTTGTTTTTAAGTTGTTTATCTTTATTATTCTTTTTTGTATTTTTCTTTAATTTTTGTTTTTTATAATGTTTTATCATTTATTAATTCGTTTTATATTTTAATCATTTTTTGATATTTCATTGATTGACCCTTCATATTTCTTTTTAGTTTTTCTTATGAAAAATGAGGGGTAAAAAGATTTTTAACACACTATTAAAAAAATAGGGAATAGATTTGGTATTTTCTAGTGGAGATTTGATCTTTGCTAGCCTCCATGAATTTTTCTTTAAAAAAAGTGCGTTCACTTGTTGTGCAAACAAACATACATACATACAGATAGACATACAGAATCTTACTTTTATGTATATACATAGATTATTATATATTTAGGTTTTAGGTTTCTTACATCAGATGATCTGGTCGTGATTGCTTGAGGTGAATTAACAGCAAGTATTTTCATATCGGTGGCACTCACAGTATTTTTACCGAGTTATAGTCTGCATAAGTACACTTATTCCAATTTTTAAATATCATTTGCACAGACAGAATTATTAGCAATGCTTCACTGATCATGAATACGATTGTTACCCATCAATGTTAATACTATCATCATCATCATCATCATCATCATCATCATCATGTCATGTTGACAGTATGGATTAACATGTCTGTACGTGTGTGCCTGTGTGTGTGCAGGACTCATTATGTCTCTGTCTGTCTGTCTGTCTGTCTGTCTCTCTCTCTCTCTCTCTCTCTTCACCCATCTCTAACAGTCATCGATCCTGGCAGGTATTCCTCACGGCACCCAGTATCCGTACAGAGCTGATTGATATAGGTTTTTGCTGGTCAGCCTACACTGATGTGTCCAAATGTAAATGTGCATTGAAGAACGTTACTTATGAGTTCGTCCTTGCATCTTAAGCAGTGTTCATCATGTCTTGTTCGTCTTACTTAGGTTGTTTGTGACCGCATAGCTGTTTTTTGTGGGAAAAACGGGTTTTTACAGGATTTGTTCAGGACAGCACGAAGCATACTTGGGTAATTCCCATAGCATATTGCTCGTAGAAATTGGAAGCTTAATCATTTATTGATTAGTGCACTCTATCAAGGATCGAACCCCTGCTCTCCAGTCTTGTACCAAAGGATCAGCACTTGGATATTCGTCCAGGAGTAAAGTGTAACATCTGTCCGTCCCTAAGCGGTGTTCTGGTTATCGGAATAAGATGTGACTAGATTTGCCTGGTCCCAAAGATTCCAGCCCTGCGGCTGTACTCTTCCCATCGCCCTGTAGAGGATGAGGTGGGGTGTGTTCGGTGCCATTATTACAGTGGTTACGGGGTCCGGGACTATTTCTAGCCTTGCCCATACACACACCCATGGGACCCCTCGTTAAACTGATAATGTGTTGCAGATCGGCCCCGGGGGTGATGTGATTAAATAAAAGACCCAGAGTGTAGCTACCCGACCTTTGGGATAGGTTCCCAGTACAGAATCACTTCCTCTTCCACCGCCTCCTCTCATCATCGAGAGGACGTGATAAAAGAAATGAGAAGATCCTAACCCTAAAGATTCTTACTTGAATGCACTACTTCTTCTTTATACTATAAAAGGACTCTTAATGGTAATGTTTGTAGTGTAATGATTAACGTCAAAATGGACACGGCGACACGAGTTCAAATATTGGACGAGGCTGGTTGCATTTCAGATGTGTTTGAGAGGGCGTAAGTGGCTGTACAGCTCCATTTTGAGGGGTGCTGCTTCGAAGATCTGTTCAAGACAGGGCACAGTATACTTGTCTAGTTTCCATCTAGTTTTTTTCTTTCTCTGAGCGTTTCGTTAGAGTCCAAGTTGTGTAAGCATACAGTAGCACTGACACGGTTACAGTTTAGAAGACAGATATATCTTTATATTTTGTTGTCTTTCAACCCATTTTTGTTTTCTAGATTTTATGGTTATTGTTTTCCTGTTTGTCCTTAAATTACTTCTTCTGCTATGATTCATATGTGTATATATATATATATATATATATATATATATATATATATATATATATATATATATATATATATATATATATATCAAGTACTGAAAAGAATTTTCAGTGCGTCGTCAACCCCTTTTAAAAATTAAAAAGATATTCTAAAACCGATTTGTATCAGAAGAAGCTTTCTCCTGACAATGATCTAGGACGAAACTAGTTTAGAACAATTTTAAAAAATAAATAACATAATTAAATATACTTCTTTGTCATCATTTTTGTTCATCTAATATATATATATATATATATATATGTGTGTGTGTGTGTGTGTGTGTGTATGTGTGTGTGTGTGTGTGTTCGTGTAGATTTCCATAACTCTCTCTCTCTCTCTCTCTCTCTCTCTCTCTCTCTCTCTCTCTCTCTCTCTCTCTCTCTCTCTCTCTCTCTCTCTTACAGATTATTTAGGATTAGTAAAGGATGGCTTTGACACTAATAACCCACAAAGGTAGGTATGCCATTAAACAAAGAACCCAAACAAGACAATGATTAATTTTCATTGTCTCTGATAGTGTGAATGGTCTTTTGCGTTTAAATGAGGTCGTGTGGGCCACAGGAGTATAGGTTCATATATATATATATATATATATATATATATATATATGAATGAGTGGATTATTAAACTCGTTGAGTATTCATTGACATTTTACGGAAGATCAAGTGACAGTAAGTTCGCTCTCGTATTCTTGATTTTAATAATAGTATCGTCTGAATCGTTTCCACTATTCTTCGTATTTTAACATTTTCCTAAGCACTACTCCATGTACACTGATAATGTAGATGCAGATGATATCATTATCATAATCGTCAGGTTCACCGTCATCATCATTATCATCATCATCATTTGAACCCGTGGGAGTTCAACCAGATAAATGCATAATTTCACAAATTATGACGTAAAGATAGATATATTAGGTGTATACTACTCTAGAAACAAATGCACGCACTGTATAGAATTAAATTATAAATCTGAATATTCCTGTATTTCAGAGAAAATGATACAAAATAATGTATAATTAAATCATTCGGTATTTTTCAAACTATGTTCACCAATTATAATTTTGTATCCAATGAAAAAGAAAAACAGATAAAGAATAAATAAAAATAAATTTAAAAAAATTATCATATAAAAAATTATCATATAAAAAAATATCATATTAAAAAATTATCATATGTAAAAAAATTATCATATCTAAAACTATATCATAACTTGATTGATTGATTGATTTTAACAGCACGTTAACCAATATGTTGTTATTTTATGATTATATTTGATATAATGTAACTCTTAAGAAACAACTACACAAAAATGTAAATATGAACACAATTGCCTAAATTTTGTAAGGGAATTGCCTAACTTCTGTAAGGGAATTGCGTTCATTGTACATTTATATTTATATTTGTAATGAAGTACAGTTCATATTTTACATGTGCAGTTCTCTCTTAAGAATTATACGATATCAGGTATCCCTATTTAATAAAAATCATTTTCACACATATTTATTTTGTCCATATATTGAACCATGACAGGTACTACTGCTTTGAATCAGAGGGAACCTGGGAGTAATGGAAATAAAGAGGTAATCCACACTTCCTAGATCTTCAAACCGGGGCCTCACCGAGAGATGAAGTCTTGTGTCCAATCCAAGACACCCTTCTTTTGAGTGTGTGTGTGTGGGGGGGATATGTTATAATTTGATATTACATAAGATCATATCTAATCTCTGCATATATATTTCTGTGATACTTATAATCTAAGTATATTCTAATTCTTGTAATCGTATCAGAACCGAATAATTTGTAAAGAGAATTGTATTTATTTCTTCTATGTTTACCTATATTGACAATATAAATCCTGTCCTTCCCCCTCCTTCCCCCTCCTTCCCCTCCTTCCATTCTTCTATTTCACCACTCTTTCCTCTCACCTCTTTGTGAACTCTACTTCTTCCTCCTAATCATCGCCTTCTCCCTTCCTCAACCCAACACCTTTTCTCTCTCTCTCTCTCTCTCTCTCTCTCTCTCTCTCTCTCTCTCTCTCTCTCTCTCTCTCTCTCTCTCTAGCTCGCTAGCTAGTTATCTTTGTCTCTAAGATTTTATTAAAGTTTTCAGTTTCTCAAAAAAAAAAAAAATACATTGGGCACTACATGTATATCTATTACTGAAAGAGTGTCACACACGAACGATAGATAGGTTCCTAGATACAAAAGGTATGTATGTATGTTTGCATGTATGTATGTATGTATGTACGTATGTATAAATTATTATTATTATTATTATTATTATTATTATTATTATTATTATTTCTTTATCTTTATCTTTCGTTTTTTCTTCGTCTTCATGTAGTGTCCAGTTTATTTGAAAAGCTAGAGCCATGTCATGGGAGACAGAGTTCGTGAAAGCCGGAAATAAGAGGGAGGTTGTGGGAGAGAATCGTAATGAAGGGCATAGATTAGCCCGAGGATGTGGACATCAGTTTCCTTCTGCAGTTGTGTTAAATCTTTCGCTAAGGGGGTTAAAATGTGGCGGGCATTGTTGTCCAGCTGAGAACCAATGATCAGCGTTTACGCCCCGTTTGCAGTAACCCTGACAATAATACAAGGACTGTCGAGGGCATTTTTCCTTCCACTTTAAGGAATACATGGTTGGGTAGTAATTTCACCAGGGTCGCTGATCGGGACAAAGTAGATTTTCCTCGGGAGGGAGAACATGGGATGGATCCATTTGCAGTATGATAATGCGGCTGAATTGGGAGTTAATGCATTTGACCACGGTGCGAAATGGTCAATCGTTTTCTAATTTTGATGATGACTTTTGGTTTATCTCGAACTTATACCGTTCAATAAGGCATGAACTTACAAATTCGTCTATTTATACTATTTGGATTTTTCGGACTGTTGTCCCCATCTTTATTGTTATATACACAACGTTTCGTGGTGTAATGATTAGAGTTGTAGTAAATAAACTCGTCGACCCGAGTTCAAATCCTCGTCGAGAATGTTTGCATTTCACATAGCGCTAATATTCTTGGGAAATGAATGCATTCAACTACTCTCCCTCCAGCTGTGAATCCAACATACACCCTCTAGCTATGGGTAAATAGAAGGCCAGACTATATATAACGTTTCGGTCGTTGTGACCCCCGGCCTTCCTCGGGTGTTTCTTGTCAAAACGGAACTTTCTCTAACTCAAGAACCTTTTCTTTGAATTCCGGAGCTTTTGTGTAATCCGATACCTTCATGGAACTTTGAACTGAACCCTTTATTCAATCCAGCGGGGTAAACTGTTCTTATTTCGTTATTAAAAAAAACTTTATTCTGTTTATACTCTAGACATTCTTTGTGGAGGTGCTCGTAAAGTAACGATTATCGTTTTTAGAAATAGACGCGGTGACCTGTGTTCAAATCCCGGGCGTTGCTGTTTGCAGCTTGGGCCTCCAGCTATAAGTAAATTTTAGGGTAGACTGGGCTCTTAAGCCTTCGTGCGGCAAATGGTTTATGAGATGAATTCAGGCTGAAACTGTAGGGGAGGGGTTCAATAAATACAGACAATCCTTTTTATCACACGTTTTATTTGTACAAAAGTAACTGAAAAGTTTCTGGTCAGACAAAGATGAGAATGATTTAAAGCTATGAAACGTAATGCTATTCCAATTATTCATTCGACAGTTTCACGCACGTGGTACTTAGAAAGGCAACTGGTTTAGGAGAAGGAAATTCTAAATTCAAGCTAGTTGTAGACATAGCGACGGATAGGCTATGTCGGGCTCTTCCTGATCAACACATAATACATGAGTCCTTCACACGAGCAAAAAAGATTACAGGACAAGATAATTTTAAAAAGTAAATGCTACAAAAAAGAAAAAAACATAAATGATAACAAGATATTAAAACGGGAATATTTCATATTTTTTATCATTTTTTTCGCTTGCGGAGATAAATATTATTCATACAATTTAGTGAAAAAATATCATTATGAAAATATTTACTGTTGTCTTTTAAAAGAAATTCTTTTATCAAATCATTTCAAAGGACGCCTTACTTCTCAGATTTCTCAAATTCTTACGTGGAACCTTTTCTGAAGAATATTGGTTTAGAGAATAAGTCGTCAAAATTGGTGAAATATTGAAGGGGAAATTTGCAACAAAATTTGTGTTTATAGAATAAATAAGTAGTTGGAAAGAAAAACATTGTTCCCCCTCTTTCAATAGAGAACATTATGGAACATGGAAGACTTGACCCTCATAAAAGTCGAAAAGAGGAGGTCATCCTGACCAGATTCAATATCGGACATACACAACTAACACGTACTTAAAAAGGAACATCCCAAATAAATACGTGGATAACTACTCACAATTAAACACATTCTCATAGAATGCAAAAAAAAAAAACTGAAACCACTTAGAAAAATACCTTAATTCAAGGAATCAGAAAGAACTCTTCCCTAAAACAAATACCGACAACATCGTTAACAAGCGAAGGGGCATTGTAAAATATCTAAATTAATTTGCTGATAAAAAGCGAGAAACAGGGTTTGGTAAATATCTATGTTTTGCATTTTTTACGCCTGACACGGTCAAGAAAAACATAGCGCAAATAAGGACAGGAATCCGGGACAAAAAATGTTATTAGCCCCTTATTATCATCAAAATTAATTGATTGAACATCGTTCGGCCAGAAATATTCTGAACAAATCTTCGACACGTTCAATTTTTTCATAGTACCCTCTGCATATACTGTACCATTAGTTATTTTCTTCCAGTCGGTGTGACAGAATACACAGGTTGTAGCTGCTATATTGATTTAAGACCCTCCGTAAAAAGGTTTGTCCTGTTATTATAATGAAACCTCAAGGGTACCTCTTCATAGCTATTACTCACATGTTCACTCTGGTTCAGTGTGGTAGTAACTGTTAGGATCCCATCAACGAGTCAAATAGATATGTCTAACAATTATTCGTACTCCATAAAAATGCTTGGTGCTATATTTGTATATTATTAAAATTATTTGTATTAAGAATAGTTTCTGGAAGCTATAATTGTTTACTAAAGATTATTACTAGTTACTTGAAGCCATACAATTGTGTGCAAACAAATGACTATTATGAAATAGATCTAATTACTTCAAATCATATTATTATTTGTATGAGATATAATTTTTTACAAAGGAGTGCCAAAAATCCTTTAATAACTATATGGAAATGGAAATATAATATACAATGTACATGAGTCCCGAAGATAACCGTTATGCTACATAACACTATGATAGTGTCTATTTTCTCTTTTCACTGTGAAACCTCACAAAAAATAGACCAATTTTGACATTTTCAAGAGTATGCCTAATATGAAATTTCACATTAAAATTTAAAACAATCTTTTTTTATGGGGTTATATAAAAAAATCTAAACACTCCAACTATTATCAATTACAAGATTATATGATGGTTTCTTGCTTTTTAATAATTTCTTCGTAAAACTCTATACATTAGATAATGTTAAATTTCTATCAAAATTAAACAAACTTTATATAAATCAACCATTCCGAGCATGTATTTATTAAAGCTTGTTTTAAAAACAACTGGGACCCTCCTTTCTATCATACTACGTTCACAGCATATATAAATAACACAGCTTTTTTATTATGTAATAATGATATTGACTATAAATTAACTACGCGTTGATAACGTTATTTAATTCCTGGCTACTGTGACGTAAGCAGTAACGTAGTTTCGGTTACAGACAACTAAAGACCGAATCTTCATTATATATAGAGATCTATTCACAAAAGCAGAATTCTAGACCAAACACGTACGCACACACATACACACACACACACATGCTCGCATGCGCATTAACGTGTATTCTTTCCAGCTAATCAAAATCTTCCTGTTCCTCGGATTTTGTCTGATCACCTCCGGGCTAAAGTCGCCATGTCCAGTCTACTCGTCAACAAACATTGCTTTTCACATGCTGTGAGGGACTAGCCTCCACTTGTAATAAACAGAGGCGAAAAACCTTCATCTTTAATGAGAACAACTGCAGATGTTGACAGCTGCCATCAGCAGCGTCAACTGCCGTCGTACCCACAGTTAGAAGCAAAGGGACGGACACCATCTTCCACAGATTTCCCGCCACACGCTCGACCAAACCAATTGCCCCGCTTTCTCTTCGGTCATTTCTGCTTCTTCTTCCCTTATGTAAACGGATAGCGGTCAGGTATTTTGAACTGGACTTGCGTGTCAGCTGGCTTGATAACCGAGAAACCGAATTAGATTGCAGTGGGAGTGGATAGTGGGGCCAACGAAAGACGGGAGATGTGGGCTGGGTTACGGTATTTGGCTGTGTTGTTTGTTAATTGGGACTTGATGAACCGAGGAGAATAATTCGGTTCAACGAATAAAGGAATCGTGCCCTGGCATTGTAATGCCGGAACACATGACTTATTTGAGAGTCTATAAGACTGGCAACCGACCTCTTACCGAGGAGCACTCTTTTTCGATATTTTCTTTCTTTCTTTCTTTTTTTTTTACATTTTCTTCTTCTTTCTTCGCTGAAGTCATTGTTCTCTCTTTTTATCATTAGCAAGAAATTATTTAATATTCGGCTCATCAATTATTTTTTTGCTTTTATGTTTTAAGATATTCACTTTTACTTTCATTCTTTTTATTCATTTTTATCTTCATTTTTTCCAACGTTTTTCCATTCATTTTTTCTTTCCCTTGTCTTTTAAAATCGGAAGAAAATCATCATTATCATCTTTCGTTAAAGACTTATATCATCGTTATGTTTATTTATTTATTTATTTATTTATTTTTGTATTTATTTTTGTATTCTTAGTGCTAATATTATTTCTATTTTTAATTATGGACTTTATAAATACGCTCTCTCTCTCTCTCTCTCTCTCTCTCTCTCTCTCTCTCTCTCTCTCTCTCTCTCTCTCTCTCTCTCTCTATCTATCTATCTATCTATCTATCTTTCTATCAGTGTTTTTTACAGCCGTCAGCGTTCTCATATATATATATATATATATATATATATATATATATATATATATATATATATATAGTGTGTGTGTGTGGCTATATGAAGCTGCGTCTTATATTATAAAGAAGTAAGTAAAAATAAATTAATTTATAATAGGCAAATGAAATTATGTATATATATATATATATATATATATATATATATATATATATATATATATATATGTGTGTGTGTGTGTGGAGGTACGAATGCCATAATATTTTGATAAGAAAAACAAAATCGGGTAAATCAAAGTATACAGCGCTAAAACTGTAATAAAACCATGAATAAGTAGCACTCTAAAAATAAGCACGTATTATGTATTTATACTGTTTTATTCGTTTTTTTTTTTTTTGTTACAGACATGCTGTAGCAAGTGATTATATATATATATATATATATATATATATATATATATATATATATATATATCGTCATATGTGAGAATAATGCACATAATCCAAATTTATGATAAGCGAGGTTAAGATAAAGATTGCTTATCATCACTACGTCATTTTTCAACATGGCAAATCGACAAAAATTTGAAAACTGATGTTGTCAACCTGTGAAAGGAAAACTTTAGCATTCAGAATCACAAAATATGAATTCGTTATCCTGTTCACTGGAATAAAAATTGGTTCTTTTTGACAACTCTTAAAATCAAGCGAACAGAAGCAAATTGTGTAGTCAGGATAGCCTAGACCAGTGATTCCCAATCTTTTGAGGCTAGCGCCCCCTTAGCTTCCCAATGTATAACTGCCCCCTACATATATGCAGTGTTCTCATAAAATACTATTAAAATTGAAAACGGGAGAAAAAAAATACCAAAAGTGGAAACGGAATCAAGGTAAATTCTAAACGGAAAATTGGGGGCCCTACGAGATTGAAATCGACGTGCAGTGCTTGCAAATTTGAGCTGAGCTTTGACCATTGCAGTTGTCTGCTGACTCTGCTCTTTTGTCTGGCTGGGTGGCATGTCGTTACTGGTGCATCATTGCGCGTGTTCTGTACAGGCGTCAAACAAACATTCATACTTTTGACTATGATTTCGAACTAGATAACAAAACTATGCATTCATTTATAATTTTTATTCTGAATAAACTGCATACGTGTTCTTTTACCTTGGTATTTACGACATAATTTGGCCTTTAGATTTATATATATTATGGCAACAAACAGTATTAGTTATCTAGCTTAAACGTTGTCCTATCGGCAATTAAGCTAGTTTATATATATATATATATATATATATATATATATATATATATATATATGTATGTGTGTGTGTGTGTGTGTGTGTGTGTGTGTGTGTGTGTGTGTGTGTGATAGAGACAGAGAGAAAGATGGAGAGAGAGAGAGAGAGAGAGGGGGGAAATTGGGTGTCTTAAAAAACAGCATTCGATATTTGACAATGAACATTGCTACTAGCAGGAAATACTCAACTACATTAGACTTCAAGTAAGGTTTCGGACATAATTATATATATATATATATATATATATATATATATATATATATATATATATATATATATATATATATATATATATATACATGTAAATATTTACTCAGTAATGTATGTAAAATATATATATATGTGTGTGTGTCTGTGTCGTGTGTTACTGTATATATATATTACTGTGTGTTAGTATATATATATATATATATATATATATATATATAGAGAGAGAGAGAGAGAGAGAGAGAGAGAGAGAGAGAGAGAGAGAGGCGAGAGAATAGTGTTATAAAAATGTGCTTTTTAATTGGAGAAATATATACGAAATACATTTTTCTTACAAATGTTTGTTTCCCTGAATTTTAATTGAGAATTTTCACAGTTCGCTATTCCCCATTGCCATGTTTTCCAAACAGTGTTTTTTTGACTGCCGTTTGCTTTATATATATATATATATATATATATATATATATATATATATATATATGCTCGTTCTTCCCCTAAATCGCCATCAAAACATGTACACTTCCAAGAGATACTCTAAAGTTTGAGGTCACCGTTTAACCTTTATCGCAGGTAACGCTATTTCTTTCTCATTTGTTAAAGGTTATGATTGCTCTAACAAATGCCATGCTGTGGGGAGCTTCGAAAAGCGAGAATCTTGCTGGGAATGTATTTAGCTTCATCATTTTTAATTAGTTTGAGATCCCAATCATTTTATTTGGGCCAATATTTTTCTTAGCTTTCTATACACACACATACACACACACACGCACACACACACACACACACACACACATATATATATATATATATATATATATATATATATATATATATATATGTCTGTGTCTGTGTGTGTGTGTGTGTGTGTGTGTGTGTGTGTGTGTAATATAAAAATGTAAAGTCGTCGGGGTGGCCTAAAGTCGGTATCAGCCAATCACCGAGGGAGTCTATCCATTTTCACTAGCGCTAGACGAAGGAGATTGTTTTTGCGTCTGAGGTGGAGTGCCACACCTACTCTCAGCTTCTTACTTTACCGCACGGATCCCTGTGTTACCCATACGCAGACTTGGCGAGGACCGGTATCGAACTAGGAACCTTGTGGTTTCTAGCCGAACGCTCTACAGACTGAGCTAACCTGGCCCTACAACCATTATTATACACGCTTATTTATTTACAACAATTTGAAACATCCATGCTGGTGGGGCCAAGAATACGTCCATTGTATCCCTGTATATCCCCTCCAAAATGGGTGTCCTGTGTCTAAAACTAAACTGCATCCGTTGGGGAGGCTCCATTTCTTGACTTCTGGGCTGTGTAGATTGACCCTTCATTGCCATTACTCCCAGGTCCCAGAGTGGTTTCGTTTGGTTAATTTCTTTAATAGCATATCAACATTCACGAGTCATTTAATGACACATCCTTCCATGTAGATGAATAGTAATGGTATTAATAACCCATAGCTGGGGAATAAGGGCGTTCATAGCTTTCTGAAGGGCATTGATCCAAATGTGAATGCACTTTGTTTTAGGTTTTGTTTTGTTCTCACGTTCTATCGAATACGCATAAGTTAAATATTTGACCCATAGATGGGACCCTAAGAAATATTACTACTCCTGCTCAGAAAGGACTTTGGAGTAATGGTAAAAATTGGATTCGCCACATTCTCCATATATATATATATATATATATATATATATATATATATATATATATATCTTTAGGCAGCATTTTTTTCTTTTATGCAGACTCTATTAAACTGTGTGGACATCTCTTGTCTGATTAGTTTCTTTTGGATTCTTTCGAGTTGCTAAGCCAATCTTTTAACACAGGGTTGAAATTTGTTAGTGAGTGCTCCGTACTATGTGTGTGTGTGTGTGTGTGTGTGTGTGTGTTTAAAGAGGCTATAGAAAAGTTTGTGGAAAGTAAAGCTGTTCAAAATTGAAAAGCGGATAGACTCCCTCGCTGTACAGTTGATACCGACAATAGGCTTCTCTGTCTACTTTACTGACTAGATTTACTTTGTTTAATGGCATATCAACCTTTGTGGTTATCTAATGCCAACCCACCCTTGTAGAAGAACTGTTGTGGTATTAATGATCGGGTTTATACCTTCCCCAAGGGTATTTGTCCGAAAGTCAACGTAATGGCACGACCGGAGTCTGAACTCAAGAAGATTTTCTACACATGAAAATCATAAAAATTATTCCATGGTCTTTAACAAAATATGCTTATATATATAACATATATATATATATTTGGGAGAATATGTGCTTTTTCAATTTTAGTCAGACCTAATTTTTTGA
The DNA here is from genome assembly GCA_023376005.1 of Doryteuthis pealeii. Classification (NCBI taxonomy): domain Eukaryota; kingdom Metazoa; phylum Mollusca; class Cephalopoda; order Myopsida; family Loliginidae; genus Doryteuthis; species Doryteuthis pealeii. Next base: position 7,930,964 of record CM042137.1, read on the forward strand.
AAGTTAATTCATTTATGTTTAATTAGGCGGGATTTAAACATAAATGAATTAACTTTCAAAAAATTAGGTCTGACTAAAATTAAAAAGCACATATTCTCCCAAATATACTGTCGGCTGAAAATAGCTAAAAGTTGATAACATATATATATATATGTATATATATATATATATATATATATATATGTGTGTTGTGTGTGTGTGTGTGTGTGTGTGTGTATGTGTGTGTGTGTGTGTGTGTGTTACAGGAAATTTTGGGCAAAGGTGCGAAGTGGCACCCTTGAAGAAAGTAAAAATTGCTTCAAAATGAGAAACGGAAAGCACAGAGTAACTTGACAGCCAAATAAATTGATCCATCCGTTTAATTCCCTAACAATTTTGAGTAGCACTTAATATTTAATGTGTCCCTGTAGAGACTGATTATGTGGCTGACCAGTTTTTGTCTGCAAGTTCCTGCGAATAAAAGTAAACTTGTAGGAGTGGATCTCTCACCAACGGGGATTTAAGATTCTCTGCGGATGGTGAAATTATTGAATTACTGTGGAGCGACGGAAAACATTCACTAGGAAATCGACAGAACTCAGTATATTTAGGTTTGGTTTTATTGGAGTCATTATTTTTCTTAGCGACACACATACACACACACACACACACACACACACACATATATATATATATATATATATATATATATATACATGGCCTAGAAACAGGTCAGAGTTACCGCTGGAACAGATCTGATGTTGCAAAACCCGAAATCGGTAATGATACCGGCGTGACATCACTGATGACCTCCTTCAGTGCATTTCTAGGATGTTTAACAAGATAAATTAAAAATCGAGGTGGACTAAAGTTGGTGTCAGGTAGTAATTGAAACTGTGATTAATGATGAGAATGTTCTAATGTTTTCCTTTTTTTGTTTTGTTAGTTGCTTTTTTTTCTTTTTTATCTATTAATTTCAATTAGAATAACACATAAACATTGAAACTATCTAAAAATCAGAAATGTAATTTAACTTAAATCGTTCTAAAACTGGTGTTTAATTCATCAAAAAATTGGAATTCATTAAGTTGTCTAGAAATCTAATTTAGATTTTTTTTAAATTTGGAGCAGAATGATCATCAAACAGCATTCATCGTTTGAAAGATGACAATATTAACTATGTATTTTTTACTAAATTTGCAGCAGCAGAACACTGTATACTGGCTAACTGTCGTCTTTATCTAAATTTACTCTACGTTTCATCAGGAAAATTCATATCATTTTATTTGAAAAGAGATTAGAGAAAAGTGAAATATACATATCAAATCTTTGTAAAGGTGAATGTCTGCTTACTAGTTACGATTATTCATTAAGATATGCAGGTATTTACCCAACACATTCACCACGGGTAGGATGTGACACAAGGACGCAAGTATGAGAAATCCTGCGAGGATCAAACTCGCTATTCAATAGTAACTGATCTGCGAGACAAGATTGTTATTAATACTTCACAATAGAATGTCCTTTTTCTACCCAACTTATTCGTCACGGATTGAATTTAACACAAAGTCGCAATATGTAGGAATTCACTTTCATAGGGACATTGCAATTGTTAACTGAATCAAGTTTTACAAGATTGATTGAAATTTTTGCTTTGGTTTCATCTTTTTTTCTTTTTTTTTTTGCTTAATGGCATATCAATCTTCGTGGGTTATTTAATTCCAATGCGATCCTTGTACTATTTAACCCATAGCTGAAGATGAGGGCGTTCATACCTATCCCGAGTGTATTCATCCTAAACTGAACGTAATAGCGTGACTGGAGTTCGAACTCGCTTACTACGATGTCGCAGTTCAGCACATTAGTTATTACGCCACATGAACTCCCTCGAACTTTTCAGTTCCTATACAAAAAAAATGTTATTCAATTGTTATTTTTGTATTAATCGAACCCCCACCACAATTTCAGCGGAGTAGAGTTGGTTTGAATTTAGAGGTTTCCATCTCAAAAACAGGTTGCCGTACCATCTCATAAATAGGTTGCCGTACCATGGCTAAAGAGCCTAACCCCCCTACAATTTCCCGTTAGCCGAAGAGAGGTATTCAAGCCATTCCCAGGGCATTAGTGCAAAGTGAATAGGACACAGCTTCGTCCAGAATTTCAACTCGGCTTGTCATGTCCATTTTCTGTGCCAATCACCGTTACGCCAAAGCACCTCCACATGTAAGATGGCTTTGTCAACCAATACCATCATAATGGCGTTTGCATAAATATTATTTAATTCAATAGTCGATGTGCATATCGAAAACATATTAAAATTTCCCCTATTGACATTTTTAGGGATGGAATTGATTCCGTTAAAATTTTTGGCGCCGTTGTAGTAAATTCGTTGCGAATTCAATTTGTTAAAGTAATTGGTCCAGAAAAAAAAAGGGAAAACAAAATGGTGGATTTTTTTTGTAAAAAAAAAAAGAAAAGATATTCAAACGAAAATATTTGCGTCCACAATTGCGATTGGAGTTTGTTTTGTAAAATTAAATTATCTGTGTTTAAAGAAAAAAGAAATACGCAGAACGCACGACACTAAAACGATGGACGATAGAAAAAGAAAAGGAGTTCTATTGTCAGATCAGCATTATTATTCAATGTTGTAGAGAAGTGATAAAAGATTTCTAGCAAGACTTCTCCAGAAACAACGCTTATTACCGGGCGAATTCTCTTTGAACATGTGGTCACATTAACATCGACAAATTCATTGTATTGACCTTGGCGGAAGTTCAAGTTTGGACTGATTCACAATTGCAAACTTAAAATTGTGGCTTGCTCCAATTTTCAGTTAGGCATTTAGGTGTCACACTTCGCACAAAAGTTTTGTGAGATTGTTGTTCCAAACATCCGAAATCAAAGAAAGGTAAAGAGAATGATAGAAGCAGTAAAAAGAAAAGGATATGTTGTGTAGGGAGAGATAAGAAAAAAGATGGGACGAGAGAGAGAGAGAGAGAGAGTGAATGAGTGTGGTGTGTGTGTGTGTGTGTGTGTGTACTAGAAATAAAAGACATTAAAATGAGATATTTGAAGGGAAACGTAAAGGACTATCTCAAATGCCACCCTAGTGGGCGGCATTTAAGCTTGCTACTACGGAGGGCTCTTGATTGTGCTATCGGCTCAAGGATGACACTTCATGAATTGAGTATTTCTTTTACAGACAGTTTGATGTACATGGATCCTTACTTTCGGTACAAACAATTATTTCTATTTCATGGATGACTTTCGCTGGATTTCCAATTAATTTCGATTATTCCCAAATTTATTTCCAAGTTATAAAAAATGTTATTCTACCAAAAAATCGTCCCAAAAAATCATGTAAACAATCGTTGAAAAAACTATTATTATTATTATTATTATTATTATTATTATTATTAGCAAAAGAAAAAAAACACCCTCCGTGCGGTGTTAATTTGAAGTTTTCAAAAATGTTGCCTGAGGGATTGGACTTAAAAATTCAGTGTTAGAAGGTTTGTATCATAAGTAAGTAAAATCATCAAATTTATTAAAGGAGAAAAAAAATTAAACTATTTGTATCAGTCACATTGTAGAAAATCGTATACTTCGCTTATTATTTCAGTGAGAAATAGTGACTAGCTTTGAAAATCAGCATTCGAATGTTCTTTAATTGGAATTGAACAGTGACATTAATGGAAAGGGAGTAATTATCTTTCTTACTAAGCAACATTGGTTCATTGAATCTCTCTCTCTCTCTCTCTCTCTCTCTCTCTCTCTCTCTCTCTCTCTCTCTCTCTCTCTCTCTCTCTCTCTCTTAGTTCTCTCGTTTTCTCCCTTTTTCTCTTCATCCAATCTATCTCATTCTTCTATTTCTACTAGTCATTAGTGTCTCTCCCTGTCTCTATCTGTGAAACAGAGGTGAACATTCCAAATATCAATAAACCAGCTCATTACCCCAGAGCCCGATATTGAGACAAACAAGAGGTAAGTAATTATTGGACAGTCATACGCATGAGTGACGCCTAAACTCATTGCGACCGACGTTGATGAAACCTGGATCTAAGATTAGAATTTCTAACTGGTGGGAAATACACAAGTCTACCAAAAACAAGCGTCGAAACGAAATAGACGTCAGTCTGAAAATAAAAATTGTCAATTAAAAAGTTCTTTCTCTTACTTTTATCTTCTTCCTTGATTTAATTGGAAAAAACAGTTGTACTGTTTTACGTCATATTGTCAAAATTGCAGGTTGTGTAAAGGCTATTGTTGTAGGAAATGGACTCAGTAACCCAGGTTCGAATCCTGGAGGAGATTTAGGAAAGGGATGTATCCAAATATTCTCCTTCCAGTTATAGATAATTAGTAGGGACGTGGGGGCGATTTAACCTTGGTTTGACAACCAGTCTAGGAGAAGAAAGAGGCGTGTTAAACGCTTAAGAAATTGACCATGCGTCACATCCTAATATATATATATATATATATATATATGTGTGTGTGTGTGTGTGTGTGTGTGTGTGTGTGTGTGACTAAGGTAAAGTTTGCGAGTGCTAGATCAGGGAGATTGTTTTTGCGTCTGAGGTGGGGCGTCACACCTACCATCATCTACGTTCGTAACTTCACAAATACAAGTTGTGCTGATCATGGTATACAAACCAGAACCTTGTGGTTTCAAGGCATGTGCTCTATTGAATAAGCAAAACCGATTATCAAAATCGCTATTTACAGTAAATTCTTATTGTAACGGTACTCGTTCTAATAATTTAATGACACACTTTTTTTTATATTTTCGTGTTTTTTTTTCATATTGTTGCAAGACTATTACAGATTACTTGCAGCAAGACCACGTGATTTCAGTACATATTTTTAAATAAAGTTTGTAGACCTTTGATATAAGGACGCCTAAAGTAATACAGAAATTTGAATTCAAAGAATTCTTATTAATAAAATTTAAATAATTAATTCACTTTGCATAAAAACCCCTCTTAAATCCCCGAGGGTATCGTAATAGCTGATGTCTACTGAACTTAATTTTTAAAGTATTTATAAGAATAAATAATCAAATCAACCTTTTACATTTAAAATAACTGTGTATAAATTAAAGCAAATATAGTTACATTTCAAATACTTATATACTCGTAGGCAAAATATGCTTATGTTTCCAACATTTCTGTCCATTGTATTTTTTCAGAATGGACGAGGGTCAAGTTTGCCACCGCCATTTAAACTATTGGCTCGAGACAAATAACACAATGGTCTTAATCTTGAGTAGAATAACTCTCGTAAATACCGATATTTAGGAAGCTTAGCTTTGTGTGGCACAAGGTCAAATAGTTAGAAATGCAGGATGAATGAATTTACGACACTAATCTTTCAAGTGAATTTCTATCTGTCAACAGGTTTAACTTTACACATATTTATCTATGTAACGATCACTAAATTGATCTGTTTCAAATTGCATCTAATGGTGAATTTCCAATTCTGGAACTCTGGCGAGTGTAGAGTAATACTTCATCACCATTATTCCCAGGTCCACCCTGATCCAGACTGCTAGTACCTGTTAGGATCCCATCTATGGGCTAACTAGAAAAATACATGAATTAAAAAATGTTTAAAAAATGAGTTTTAAAAAAATTCAATACCCATCAAAAATGAATAGAAAAAACATTTCGGCATAATATAACCCAATAAGAGTTGGCATGCCGTAAAATGCAACAAAAAAAAGCCCAAACCAAACCAATTTAATCTTGGAATAATTTAGTTGATGTTTATAAATCCAACTTTTATCAGTTGCTCCCTTAAATTTACTGCGGACTACAAGACTCAAAGAAGAAATGGGTAAGGGACCCAAAGAGCCCATATATCATTCCTCCTAGTTTACTGGTCAGGAGGCTGTTACGATTTTATGGGCCATCCTTAAGGCTTCAAGCAAGAGTGCTTGTCCAGTGGAAATCCTTGGTAAAGAATCCTTTGGTTGTTCCTTGATGCTCCTCAGTATTGCAAGTCCTTCGTCAATGATTGCAAATGGACGTCTCTCAGTATCAGTGATTAAGTAGTCAACCGGCCACGCATTCAGGCTGTTGATTGGCTGAGGTTTAAAACACGTGACCTAGCTTAGTCTATAAATTTAAGTGGTGGGACCATATTACCTTAAGGCACACCTTTTCCTTTTCGTGTCATTAGGTCATTTTTTCATTTACACCGTCAAAATCCGGTTGTTTGTTAGGGGTTTGGGTTAGGGGTTAGGGTTAGGATTAGGGGTTCTAACCTTATCCCCTAACCCTAACCCCTGACACGAAATTGAAAAAGGGTACCTTAAGATAATATGGTCTAAGTAGTGTATTGTAGCACGTCTTATATGCCACAAATAATCCAACAGAGGCAACACGGTAATTAATCGTTTTTTTAAGAACTCTTGTATAAGACACACTGTGTATCCATTTCTTTCTTGTGTTTCCATTTTTATCGAAATGTATTTGTTGTTATCTTTTATCGATTGTTATCTATTTCTTCTTTTATACAGTTTTCATTGTATTTATTAAATAAAATTGATAACATCAGTAGGAGGCGTCAAGCTTTTCTTTCCACTCGACCCGCATATAGCTACAAGCAACACGGATGTGACACAAGGTCAGTTTCTTAAGCGCAATTTACTCATAACTCGAAGTAGAATTAGTTGGATGCTTACCTTTCCCAGGGGTATTAGCACTATATGAGATTCTACCAGCCTCATCCAGGATTAGAACTCGTGTCACTATGTTTATTTCCTACGACGATAACCATTACACAACGAGCGTTGTTGAGTGTACACCATTCCGATGATTGTCAATTAGAATAGTATTAACTCAATGCCTATATCCTTTACGCCATATGTCCGACAGGACAATTCGGAGGAAATCATTGAAACTTTTAAACCTAATGCTTTTTTTACCTAGAATTTACACCTATCCTTATTAAGTATCATTATCTTTTACCTTATTCATATTGCGATTTTTATTTTATTTGAAGAAGGCTGGAGGGCATATTGACCAAAGCGTTAAAGATAACAATAAAGATAAAGATGGCACACGGAGGACAGGAGTCCCCCAAAAGTGGTTCAAAGACCATGTTAAGACTACACTGAAGAAATGAACCGTCACACCTTCAAGCGGGGAGGATCTGGCCTCCAACAGACAGGGTTTGGCGAGACGCCTGCCGCACAGGAGCTAAGAGGCTCAATATCGAGATTAACAGGACTCCAGAGCGGCGACGTTTTTGTCGTCATGAACCACTTTTTGCATATGGGAATTTCCCTTGCAATATGTGTGAACCGCATCTGCAAGTCCAGAATTGGACTACCTAACCACCAGAGAGTCCACAACTGTTGAAGACATGAACCTGACGTCATCGTTGTCTGAGACGGACTTCTAATAGAAAGAAAAAAGAAAGAAAAGGACAACAGTTCTAAACATCTAAATAATAGAAATTATCAAGCCTCAACCAAAACAAATCAGACAAATAGAACAGTATTATTCAATTTCTTGCTCCAAAATTAGATCTTCAAAATTCGACTTATGCACGAGTATATACAACGTTTTTTTGTCTTTATGGAATTAAAACTTTTTGTGTATAGTTTGAGCTGATTTGCCTTGATACCGTCTCGATAAATCCTGCTGCAGAAAAATGCTGGCACCAAATTGAATAGGTCATGAGTTTTGCCGAAAAGCAGCCGAAGGTCTGCCAGAAGATAAACTCTATCACCTCATCTTGGAAATAGTTAACTTGTTGACGTTTCGCTGAGTGTGCTGGCTGTCATCGAGTTTTTCGAACGTAACCTAATTATGAAGATCTTTCGATATGATTCATCGGTAGGCAGATCTCCAGTTATTTTCCAACAGAAACGATGGGGGCAAACCTTATCACGTGAGATGCCTCTCAGCGACTGAAAATATTAAAATCCGCCGTCAGCTTGAAAGTACTTAAAATATATACATTTCAAAATATGTTTTGAAAGGCCCTGACAGTGACTGTAGTGTACGAAGAGCCAGATAGCCGTTATGGTTTGAAATCGACCATTGTTATCTATATATGTGAAAGAAAGATTCTGTATGTCTGTCTGTATGTTTGTTTGTATAACGACTGAGCGCACATCCTTTTATAAAAAAAAATGATATAGACCAGCAAAGACCAAACTTCAATAAAATCCACACCTTATTCTTATTCTTATTCTTATTCGAGAGAGAGAGAGAGAGAGGGGGGAGAGAGGGAGAGAGAGAGTTAAAGCCTTTTTACCCTTCATTTTCCATAGGAAAGGCCAAATAAAATACAAGGGTATAAATCAATAACATATTTTAAAAAGTAATTTAAAAATGATTAAAAATAAAACAAATTAATAAAGTTTTAAACAAAATAAAAAGCAAATATAAGACAAATAAAAGAAAAAATTACAAACAAGAAGAAAAAATAAACAAATTAGGAACAAAAATGTACAAATAAAAGATAAAATAGATAAATAGAAAAATATTTTTTATCAGTCTATATATAAATATAAAGATATTTATTTTCAAATTTTTGAATCCCGGGCAATGCCGGGTAGCTCTCCTAGTTGTTAATAATTTAGCATTTATCAACGTTAGTCGGTTGTTGATTACTGATGTTATGTTTCTATCAGACTGTTGGTGTTTTAAATGTAACAAGTTCAAATATAGCAGACAGAGGAATTTATTATTAACCAGATTATACCATTCTCACGGCTATGTTGAAAACGAAAGAAAAATTATTTTAAATAGAAATTCATTTTATTTCAACAGTAAAGAAGAAAAATATTAGTTCATAAGTTAATTAACCAATTGGATTTTTTGCTAATAGAGTAATATATTTTTTAATAAATTGCCTAATCAGATCAAAAATAGCAATAGTTTTTTAAAAGTTAAGATTAATATGGATGATTTCAGAAAAGAATAGTAAGAAATTAAGAAGAAATTAAGAGGACATTTTTGATAGATGACTTAACAAAATTTGAGCTTTATATAATAATTTAATACATTTTAACTCCACGCAATAATCCCTCTAGTCTGTTTTAATCCCAAAATTTGTCCTGTCCGCTAGGGCAGTAGAATACACTGACTGCACGTCTACAGGGGGTAAATTCCTCCCAATGGGGCTACCTGTTGGCTGTGGATGGTGTCACATGAAATGCTTAAGCATGGAACCATAGTGACTGAGCAGTAAATGACATGCAACACTCTACTTTGGCCCTTACTTAATCAATACGATCGATCTAAACCCCCCTCCGACCAATCGGTTTGACACATCAAGCCATAGCACCTATATGATTGTCCCACTATATTTCTTTTATGTGAAACCCCCAATTTTTTTTCATATATGTGCTGGAAAGAGTCTTAGTGTCCTGGGTAAGAAATTTCAATTTGAAACTCTGAGGAGTGTGAATTACTATCGCCATTACGACCCGGAGTGGTAGTACCTATTAGAGTCTCATCTATGGGTTAAATAATTAAAAATGAGTATCAAAATGTTTTTACAAATTGAGTTTGAAAAAAATTGAATACCCATTAAGAATGAATACAACAAAATATATGTGTCATAAAATAACCAAACAAACCGTAAAATTCAACCAACCAACCAACCTTGATTTACGATCGAGAGTAGTGTTGTGGATGTCTCAATGAAAGTTGGAGGAAACATACGAGTTTATATTCGAAAATGAAAGGTCAAGGTCACAGTAAGAAACCACACACATTTCCCACTGGAACAGGTTGACGTAAAGTGGTATTTTCAAGTCTATCAAGGAAAGATCTATTTTTGAACAAACCTTCCCCCCCCCCTATTCAATAGGGAGACGGTTTCACTTAGCAGCAAAATTTAGATCGTCACTTATCGCTCTCTCGGAAACTGACTAATACTTTTTTTTATATCCCCTAGTATTGTATTTGATCACCTCTCGCACTCAAAACGTTTTGTTGTCGGTCCCGCAACCAAACACCAGGGACCCTAGAGGTGGCCATTACATTATACAAGACACGTTAAAAGAACCAGTTCCTACCATATCAATGAAGCTAAACAGCGATGAGCCTGTTCAGTTTTTTTAATAGGTAACAACTCAGTAACAGCAGACACTGTAAGTAATATTCAACCTGTCTACTAGACGTAGTAAATAACAACTTATAGTTTACTATAACGAGAAAACCAAACAGGATTTTTTGTAAGTTTGTAGATACTAATGCAAAATTTTGAATACTTAGAAGCACTTTCTTTCTTTCTTGATTTTTCCTTGTTGGATTCATGTTATTAGACAAATTGGCAATGCCAATTTTGTGGACATAACTTTCGAGCTGCTTAGTTTATTTTTTTGTAAAATTTACGTACGAAGTATATAATTTTCTCAATTATATAAAAGTCTCAGAACAAAACAAAAAATGAAAATTAAAGGGTTTATATTCACGCTTTCAGCAAAACATGATACAACTAAAATATATGTTTATGCGCGAATATTTCTGGAGTTATTTTAAACTAGGAGAAAAACAAATTCGGACCAGAAATCTTCCTTCTCTCTTCGAAATAAATAGATATTTGTCGGCAGGGGTTGGCGGAGTCTGAAGCGGTCGTCATCTCTCTATACGCCCTTAATCTCTTTTTACAGACTAACAATCGCTCTTTACGACCTATGATTGCCTCTTTCTGGTACCGCTTGATTACTGAACGATTTTCGTTCGCACAAACCGTTCCAATCTTGGCGCTAAATGAAATGTCGGCACTGACGACAATAGGAACAATGGCCAAGAACAATTGATCGCTATTACGCCTCATTGTTTGGCGGTGCCACCTTTTACATCGAATGCAATCAGGGCCAATCAGAGTGTGACAAAGTCAGAATGAGGCTAGATTTATAAATAACCAAAGTGCCTCCATGTTTCTTCTTGCGAAGATTGATACTGATTTGGAATCTGTCCAATATTGCTATGTCATCTATATGTTCTTATTCTATTTTTGAGTCGGAACTAATAACGGATGCTGGTGATATTTAATTTAAAATTTAATCTCCTTAATCTGAATTCATTTACTCCTGTAGTCTGATATTTAATATTTCATAAATGTTCATCTCCATGCAACTGCTTATGTGCTCTTTCTTACTCTGCCGAAAAACAGATATCTATTTTACCTACCTACCTACATATCTCTGTATCTTTCGTCAATCTCCTTCCTATCTATAAAGGGGAAGTGGTGGAGGGGGCTCTCAAAGTAGTTTTATTAACATGAAGAGAGTCCCTTTGGCTTTAATTCGGAGGTTTCCTTCGACTTGATATCAGTAGCCAAACAAAGGCTTAAAAGCCCAGTCTGTTCTACTGTCAACCCATGACAGGAGAGAGAACAGTTGGATGCATACCTTTCCCAAGAGTATTAGTGACATGTGAAACACAAACAGCCTTGTCAAGAATTTGAACTCGGGTCACCGTGTCCATTTCCTTCGCCTATAACCGTTAGACATGAACGCATTTATGTATCTCCCCCTCTGTTATCTATCTATCTATCTATCCATCTTTCTCCCTAGTTGCTATCTATGTCTTTCCCTCTCTGCTATCTATCTATCAATATATCTATCTATCTATCTCCCTCTCTGCTAGCAATCATATCCGTCGTTTATACCTTTGGTGATTCAGAACGAATTATTTAAAGAAAAATGATTATTTAATTCTAGGAAATTTGGTGTAACTTCGAAAACAGAAACAGGTTATTCAATGAGACGGCCATTCGTTTCGAGTATAACGTTGTGGTCTCCAACCGGATGTATCTCTGTGTCTCAATTCCACCGTGTTGGTCGTCAACTTTCTCAGTCCTCTTTCGTTGTTTTACTTCGAACGGCATCCAGTCGAGAGATGGTCACAAGTAAAATCAAACAAACAACCCAAAGACAGACGTAGAGTGTAACTTATCCTGGCCAGAGGAAAATGTAACACTCAGTATGGCTATGTCTAACTCATCTCCTCTGCTCATTCGATCTTAGCTCAGCCATTCTCTGGGTCCCGAGGGGGTCCCTCTAAATATACTCAATCTATCTGCTGTCTAATTATCTAAGTCCATCTAGCTGCTATCTGCCTTACCGTTCTGAATCAACTGTCTACTGGAACAAAGTCTGTTAGAGGTCCCAACCGACTTGTGTATATATTTACCAACGCATGAGAAGGATGCGACACAAGATCAATTTCTTAAGCGGAGTTTAACAGGTTTGAATTCAAAGAATTCTTTCTACTAGACGGCTTACCGAATCATGGTTAAAAAGCCCAGTTTTTTTCAACAATTTACCCATAGCTAGAGGGAGAGTAGTCGGATGCATACCTTTCCCAATAGTATTAGCGCTATGTGAAATGCAAACTGGCTAGTCCAGGAGTTGAACTCGAGTAGACGAGTCCATTTCCTACGATACTAACCATTACATTACGCACCTCCAACCGACTCGTATATATGCAAAATCTACCCCTCCCCATTCTTTTAGTAAGGAACTCACAGACTTTGCCATAACTTAAGTTTTTGGGATTTATGAAACCAAATTTCTCTTAAAAATGCGGACATAAAAATTTGATCTCCGATTTTTGACCATTACTTTTTTTTCTTTTAAATCTGAACGATTGGTCTTTAATAGTTTTCTTGAATTTTCAAATAAAGACACACTGAAGATGTCATACATTTACACTAATAATTACACTACATAATACAATTACACTCTTTATGCGTTTCTTCCTAATTCCCAACTTACACATGTATACATACGAACACACACACACACGCTTACTTACATATCCACATAAGCCTTCTTTCTAATACTGTTTACCTCCTGATGATATGTTACACAAGAACGCCTTCAAGAGTGACTCGAACCATGGACCTTAATTTTGTACTACTTCATCATCATCATCATTATCATCACCATCATGTCACACTGATGGCACGGATACCCATGGCTCTCTCTCGCATACCATCCCAATCGGTCATCGGCCCTGGCAGGGCTTCCCCATCACATCCAGAATCAGCACAGTGATAATTGATGTATGTTTTTACAGGTAGACATACTCTGGATGTAGGTGTCCATATGAGAACGTCACTTACTTTTCAAGCAGTACCTGTCTTATTCTCGTTCATTTTGGTGTTCAATATTAACTGCTTTTGATTAGTCTTGGTATTGTTGAGCTGCTAGTTGGTCTTCCTCTCTCGATCATTTCCTCCCAGGCTGCAGAGTTGATATTATCGTAAAATGTCTTGATCAGCCAATTCTGGGATACCTGGTCCATGTTGAAGGCAGCAGATTCCCTCAAAAACACGTAAGGCTTCCAAACGTTTGATAGTGGAATCGTCACCTTGAGCTGCTTGACTTTAACCCTTTTCGATTTGCTGAGGGGAATGGTTGATGGTGACCTTGAGCTGCTGGACAAACTAGGGCCTCTGAATGATGTTAGGTTTCTTTCTCTTGGCCATGGATGACTCGTCTACGCTAGTGGCCCCCGGCTCATTCCAGACTTTGAAAATGAAGGAACTAACCCCTTTCAAGAAGTTGGCTGCTATTTTCCAGTCACTGAGGTTGGTGGCTAGTACCACAAGCAGGGTGTGTCCTTTCATTTCCTGTGTCAAATTGGAAACTGCTATGTTAATGATGTGGACATGTCTAAAAACAAAGAAAATGTGTCTGTCAATATTTGTCCAATTTTGTGTAACATTATGGTAGTTCGTAGGAAATTAAATCAGTGACATGAGTTCAAATCTCAGACGAGGCTGTTTGAGATTCACTTAGTGCTAATTCTTTTGGGAAAGGCTTGAACTAATTTTTTTCTGCCACATCTCTCTCCGGCTATGTATAAATAGAAGAGGTTTGTAACTGAATAATAATTACCCCAGTGGAGTATACTGGGCTCTTTCGCCTTAAATAGGCAATCAATCTAGTTAAAGGATAAATTCCGAATTCCAGCCAGCTCTACTCGGCTTAAAAATTGACCTTGTGTCATATTCATTACCTTAGGTTTTCTTCCATTTCTGATGCACTCTCAAAAACTTGACGCACTATCAATCTCTTTCTGTCTGTCTGTCTGTCTATCTGTCTCTGTCTCTCATATATATATAATGATATGAAAAAATACAGATGTTTTTTAACTGAATTTATTTCTTCAACTTTACATTGCCGATATTGCAATATTTCGATTTTTTCAAAAATAATCTTCTTCAGTGCATATTGAATCCGATAGAAAACAATCATATGATAAAACGGTTACAATTGCCTTCCTATCAATATACTCTGAAGAAGATCTTTTTGAAAAAATCGAAAATTGCAATATTGGCAATGTAAAGTTGACGAAATAAATTCAGTTAACATCTGTGTCTTTTTTAATCATTTTATCCATATATACCGTTGAATTCATTTCCTTACTCTTAACTAATATATATATATATATATATATATATAGCAAGGATACCTGGCGTTTACCGGAGGGAAGAACACTTCGTATTTGACAAGACTAACGGCGCAAAAATGTTGATAAAGTTTTATCTATTTTATTGTCCAAAAGAGATACAATGGTTAAATTACAAAAAAATACTAATACCAGGTACTCGCTTGGATATTTTTATTTTAGAGGTAACTGGTACTTTTCACAATATCAGAATTTTTCTTTATCGGCATATATGTCCGGTACCTAAACTTTGACCTTTGACACCCCTCCTCTCGGTTCAAGATGGTTGTTCAAAAATCTTCGAAAATATTCTCATTTACAGCCATCCATGTAAAGGCCAAAAGACGAAAAAGACAAAAATACTTCTTGAATAATCGAAAACATTTCAGTAGATTTTTAAAGAAATAAATTAAACTCGGGATGTGATGGCTTTTAAAACTTCATAAAGAAAGTAGATAATAAAATTAAAAAAGATTTATTTTGACTAGCAAAATAAAAAACGCCCTCTGGGCGATGTAAAAATAAATTTTTGAAATATATTGCTTGAGGAGGTGGAAGTTAAAAATTAAATGTCGGAGAGTTTGAACCATAAATCCTGATATCATCAAATTTATCAAAGGAGTAAAAAAAAATAATGAAACAATTTGAAATTGAAACTAAGTTCTATTAACTTTGAATATCTATTAAAATAAAACAAACTATATATAAATATATGATACTGGGGATGTATCTATTAAAACTTGTTTTAAAAAAACAATGAGGACTGTCTAATGTTGCACGCTCAAATTTTGAGTGTATCTATTCTATTTTATGACGATTTCGGGTAATGTGACGTAAGCAGTGACGTAGTTTTTGTTACAGACAGAAACTGGAAGCGTATCTCCATTATTAATAGATTATTTCAATTCTTTTTTCCCAACTCCCCACCCTTTTTTATTTTTGAAAATATCTTAACTCATTATTTTATAAAAAAAACTTCTAAAGCGTGACAATGTTCTTTCATGTTTTATGTTTACAGGGCGTTTTCAAAGAGTTGAGATAACTTAAACAAGACGTGTGAACTTAATGTAGTACATATTTTTCTGTTACTTATGTGCAAACAGTAGATGAGGACACTATTTAGTAGACTGTAGCTACTAGATGTTAGGATAACACGTTTTACCTAAACTTATGGACAGTACTCAAACATATATCAACCTGTATGTAGGCGCATTGTTTAATGGTTACCGTCGTAATAAATGGATAAGACGATACGAATTCAAATCCTAGACGAGTGCATACACAAAAAAGCAAAGAAAGATTACTTATTGTAGCCAATAACAGTAGTTGCAACGTATGGACAAGCAAAAAAAAAACAAAAAAAACAACAAAAGCAAGAAAACAGACATGGGAAGAAAACAATTTTATGGATACTTCAAACGATCAATTGGGGAGGTTGCACATGAAAAGACTTGGACATATATAAGAACAAATTATCAATAAATGAAGGGAATTGTTTTGAAAAAGAAATAGAATTCAGAATATATTTCGATTAATATTAACTGTGCATTGTTCGGAATTGATTTAAAGCAAAAACTATTTTAATCTCACAAGAATATTTGTTTTGAGGCTATTCACAATTAAACAGAGGTCCATATTGAAATGTTTGGTGACTAATAAGTCCAAACCATGTGAAATTTGCAGAAGAATGCGTGGTGGTTACAGAGAAGTATGTTTTAGTCAGAAATCTTTACAAATGAGCAAAAAATGGATTTTCCACTACGGGCCTGAGTCAAAATGAAAGTCCATTAAATGTAAATCCACTGACTTTCCATTGTTCAGTAAGAAATGTCATGCTGACAGTGTTCTGGGGAATGAAAGGAGCCATCATTGATTTCCTTTTTTTCTTTTTGTTATTATTACTAAAAAAATTAGAAAAATACAATACAGAAATACAGTTAGTGATTTTAGTAATTTAGTTTGGCTAGTTTAATTTCTTGCCAAAGACATCCGTTGGGGGGGGGGGGTTACCCCCTCTTCAGGGAAACAGTCGGAGTATCCTGCAAGTAATTTTTGATATTTTTAATTTATTTGTAATTTTTTTCTATGTTAACATGTGCACATGCATACAATTATTCGATCATTAAAACGTACAGTCACTTGTAATATATCCCTCTAGAGCATGGGAGACATTCCCATGCTTATCTTGCAAGCCATTATTTACGAATGCATAATTTGATATTGTGCAGAACTAAGCTAATTTAAATAAATGCTTATAGTAAGATATTATAAGGTTTATGCACTTACTTGCAAGCCTGTATTGATTGATTTTAACGATATGCAAACCCGACTAGAGTTATTCTATCACTAGAGGTTAGGGAATCACGTTCATTGTACGTTCATATTTAGATTCTATGTGTGATTGTTTCTTAAGAGTCGTTTTTTTTGTTTTTGTTTTTCACATGGTTATATAATATCAAATACTATTATATAATATAAATAATCAGCACACAGTGAATGGTTTCAAGTAACTAATAATAATAATAATCCTTAGTAAACAATTATAGCTTTAAGTTTCTAAATAATTTACTGATATATGATATCAAGTATTCTATTACTAATAATTTTCAAGCAATTTTATTTGACCCATAGATAGGACCATAACAGATACTAACATTCCGATTCTGAACGGTCCCGGGAGTAAAGACAATGAAGAGGTACTCAACACTCACAAGTTCTCCAGAACTAGAGCCTCACCATCAGATCCAATTTAGTATCATAATCAGGACGCACCTTTTCTTAAGGGTTCTTACTCCTCTCTGTGGGATACAGTCAGTGTATTCTAAACACCGTCCGCAAGGCGCTTGTATGTATGGAAGTATTCCTGTACGGGGGAGAATGGGAGAGTATGTGTGTTGCGCACGCGCGTGTGTGTGTGTGTGTGTGTACGTGTAAATGGCATGTGACTTTCTATAAAAATAACAATAGTATTAACAAACTAAGACCCGGATGCAGTTTTGTATCATACTCCGGACACGCTTTTGTGGAGGATCTTTCCTCTTCTGCAGGGAATAGAGTCAGGGTATTCTAAGCCCCATCAACAAGGCGCTTGTATGTATAGAGATGTGCCTGTACGAGATAGGGAGATATATATATATATATATATATATATATATATATATAGGGACAAGAGTGTGTATGTATGTATGTATGTTTGTGTGTGTGTGTGTGTGTGTGTGTGTGTGAGTCCGTGTGTGTGACTTTCTATAAAATAAGAGTAGTATTGACAAACCAAGACCCAGTGCAGTTTATTGTCATACCTTGGATCCCCTTTTTGATGGGTTCTTTCCCCTGTGAAGGGAATATATTCAGTGTATTCTAAGCGCCATCCACAAGGCGCTTGTATGTATGGAGGTATGACTGTACGAGATAAATAGATAGATAGATGCAGAGATAGATAGATAGAGAGAGAGAGAGTTAATGTGTGTGTGTGTGTGTGTGTGCAAGTGCGTGTATGTGTCATGTGACTTTCTATAAAAATAGCAGTAGTATTAACAAACCAAATATAAAATCTCGAGGAAAGTATTAAAAAAAGATAACTGACTATTATCACCGAGTGAGTAGTCGGATCTTTTCTTCAGGTTTCTGGTTTGTACAGTTTTTTACAGGATCTGCTTTTAAAAATCTGTTTGCTAATTTAAGTCTAGACACAGATCCTGTGACAAATCCAGCAAATTCAAAACTTGCTTTTATACGCCTGACTTCGGCGGACTTATTCGCTTATTCTGTTGAGCATCTTGTTGGACAATGCTGTCTCGAACAGTGCTTTCCTGTCTATCCGAATCGTCGTCTGAATGAATGCCGATTTGTGCATTACACACGAACGTTTCTTAATGTCACGCTCCTACCAATGGGATTTGGTCTGTATAATAATAATACTACTGACGAAAGAAGTCTGATGGGTAATTGTGCCAGAATATGTCAATGAAAGCAACTAACGAATGCCTTTTTAAGTGACGTGTGTGTTTCACATAACCTATTAGGTCACTGGGGTGTCATACCGAGTAATTCTTCTTCGGGGCATCTCAGGGCAAAGTCCGTCTCCTCTTCGAGTAACATCACCCTGTTGGTGAGGCTTAGAATACGCTGACTGTATCAGAGGGATAAGACACCTCCAATAAAATATAGAATAATCCTGGGTATGGCACTATACAGAATCTGATGAGGAGGTTCCTTTTCTAGAGATCTAGCGAGTTTGAAGAAACCATGTATTGTTATTACTTCCAGGTCTATTCGTATCCGAAGTAGGCGTACCTGTTAGTGTAACGAGATTATGAAGGTCCTGAGTTTTGAGAGGACTGCTATAGAAAGGGAGGAAGAAGAAATAAAACAAGGTGGAGGCTTTGAAAAAGGCTGGAGTGATGCACGGTGATTTGACCGAGGCATAACCCCCGAATGGAGAATTGAAAGCCAACCGGAAGTTTCGGGTGTTGACCCGAACCGGAAGTCACGTGGTGACGAGGAACGACGAACACGATCGTGCCCTTTTTTGATTTCCGACAGGGTGGGATTCGGACGGGCCTCTGGTCCCTAGTGTGGGATCACAGTAATTTATCCCTCTTTCTCTCTGCCTTTCCTCCTCTCCGAACAGAGCCACAACACGAGCCCAAAAATAAAAGCTAAGCCCTTGTGACGATATATCTCACGCGTTGTACGTTTTTTTATCGACAAGACGACCGCCGCGTAACGAATACCTTTTTAGTGCCGTGAATTTGGAAACACGTTGACAAGAACCACCACGTTACATTAGTGTTCAATGTATAGGTCAAATTTAACTGTTCAAAAACTATTCGTATTTAATAGGACTGTGTGCAAGAAAAAACTGTAAAGAAACAACCACAAAAAATCTTGGGCAGTATTTGTGAGGTCTGTCTGTCTGTATGCATATATGTATGTTCAGGGATACAACTTAGAACCAACCTCTGTACCAACATACTAGGCTATATTCGTCCTGTTGCTGTCTGTCTATATATATATGTATGTCCAGGGATGCAATTGAAAACCAAGCCCTATACCAGCATACCAGACTATATTTGTGGTGTCCCTGTCTCTGCCTGTATGTTTGTCCAGGTATGCAACTGAAAACCAAACTCTGGACCAACATACTAGGCTATATTTGTAGAGTGTCTGTCTGTATGTCTGTCAGTATGTATGTGTGTATATATTTATATCCAGGTACCAACTGAAAAATCAAGATCTGTACCAAGATCAAACAAAATCTTTCTACGCTAGAATTTTACAGGGAATTTATTGGTGGTATTTATATTCACCCCTGAATATATGTTGGATTACTAGGAAACACATTACCAATTGATGATTATTAAATTTAAAAGATTAAAAACCGTATAATTATTAGTATTAGATAAAAATACTTAAAACCATACAGTTATGTACAAATTGTTTTCACTAGATAGGAACACTTGATATGCTAGCCGTCTTAAGAAACAACTCCACAAAACATTTGCATATAAATGTATAATGTACGGAATTCCCTATCTGCTATGCATAGAATAACCCTGCACGTGTTGATATGCCGTTAAAATCAATCAATTAACCATTAGACTCATCTTTGTACCATAGGACACTTGCGAATTATTACCCCTTATTTACCTAGAAAATATTGGTAGCCTACTATAGCCAAGACTTAATAGACATTTGATAAGCTTAGTTGTCACAAAAACATGGACACTCGGTGAGAATCTAATTCACTAACAATCGTCTGCTGGCCTAGTTCCTTGACTGTTACTCAACGCAAGGTGCCCAGCAAATGCTTAATAGAATTTAACCGTAATATCTAGCAGTAAGTTTCTAGAGTACTTCACATAGTGTCAGCGCCGGTACGTACGACCATCGAAACCCCTGGCCGAGGGAAAATCCTGCATCGAAGTCCTGGAAGGTTGGGTTTCATATATTTGCTATGAATGCAACTTTGTGCAAATTGACATATAGTAGATTCGGGGGACCTGTATCATAGATCCAGTGAGGGGTGAGCATCAGACCTTAGCACTAACCCTGCATGTTGTAATGGTTAGAAAATTAGATGAGGAGACTCAATGTTTGAGTTCGATTATTTCTGGGCACCCTTTGCTTTCTGGCCTTGTGCCACAACAACGCTAAGCTTAGTAAATAACTATAGTAGTCAGTTTCTATGTTTAACTTACTTTAGCACAGGGCTAGATATTATGGTGTACCCAGTGAGAATCGAATTTACAATGTTACACAGCAGGCTGCGTGATTTTTCTGTTTGAGGGGAAAAGGGTGCGTCTTATATGCTGTACGCCCAGTCGGCTGGAGCTCTAAAATACACCGACTGCACCTCTTCATAGGGGTAAAATCACCCGATGGAAGTACCTGATAGCCGAGGGTGGTAGCCCGTGATTGTTAAAGACAGAATCCTGGTGGCTGAGCAGTCTATGACACTCCACTTTTGCCCTTAGGCTAGACAGGCGGTCGGAGAGGCCCACCCCGATCGATCGTCAAGCCCTAGCACCTATATGATTGCACCGATCGTATTGCCCTTATGGCAATATGGCAATCACAATCCTTTTTATCATATATGTGATAGAAAGCGGTGGCTGAGGATCTTAGTGTCCTGGGTATGAGGTTAAACTGTATTTAATTGTGAGGTTCCAATTCTGGAGCTCTGGGGAGTGTGGAGTATCCCATCTTTGCCATTACTTCCAGGATCTGAGTTTTGAAGATGTAGAATTTATGAAGATTTGAAATATTTAAAAATTGAGATAAAAACATTGAATACCCAACAAGAGAGAAAATAAAACATCTTCGGCATAAGATAACCCAACAACGGCTACTATGCCTTAAAATACAAACAACCAACAATGTTAATCTATACAGCAGACAGGTGGGGGGTGTCTTCCTGCTTTTCTGTTAGAGGGGAAAAGGGAGCATCCTCTGCGCTGTCAACTACGATGTTTCTGTGAGTTTATTTTAGTACGTATCCGTACGTGTAGGAGTTTTTTTTCTTTTTATTCAGTTTCAGTTATAAATTAAAAACTTGGCAAAACGATAACATTATCTTAAACGCATCTCTGTTGACGTTTATGACGCAAATAAAACGCTGAGTAAACTCGGCGTTTAAAAAGAAATCGAGAAGCCGTACATAAACACGAGCTGTATTCCTTCACCTAACTCAACTGCATCTATCGAATCACAGATCTAAGGTTTTCTTCATTTTCTTCTATTTATTTTGCTTTATGCAAGATTGTCAATAGTGACTTAAAGCCTCCTCAGAAGATAATAGTTATTCCTGCACCGTATTTTCTTCATCGCTCTTACATGCGATATTCAGTCGTACATTGTCTAATGAAAATAATAGATTAACTCAATAGAACTAAAATTCTCATTGTGTATGTGCAATATAAGTAATATATATATATATATATATATATATATATATATATATATTATATATACATATAAGTCATCCACAGACACCGTGTTTCGACATTTCACTAGTGTGGCTAGACACAACAACTAACTTCGACCAAAGGCGAACCCCGACTGACTTTACGCCTGGCCGATCCGGTAACCTCTAGGTTATTGCAAGCTGCCGTTTAAGGGGCGGTGTTTTAACGGTTTTAAATACATACCTCTGTGTATATACTTTACGATCAACAGAGAGATCAAATCTGTAAACAGACGGTCATTGAGTTATGATTTTTTGCGATTAAAGTTTATTAAAGTCGTTCCTAAGGAGCTCTACCAGAGGCACCGTGTTTCGACGTTTCACGTCTCATCAGTGTGGCTTGACATAACAACTAACTCCGACCAGAAGCGAACCCCGATTGACTTTACGCCTTTATATTTACTTTATATATATATATATATATATATATATATATATATATGTGTGTGTGTGTGTGTGTGTGTGTGTGTATGTAGAATTGATAATATAGTGTTATATTCATGAGAAAAGAGTGCTCAATATCGAGGCTATAGCATGTAAACCCGGTAACGTGAATATGTAGTCAACGGCGCTGGTTACAAATAGTTTCTCGCCTATGAAATTTTCAATCTAAGTGGTTTGAAAAATGCGTAGGCGAGAAACTATCAAACTAAGTTGTTTAAAGATCGTACATGTGAGAAACGTTCATTAACCCAGCGCCGTTGATTTTGTGTCCACGCTACCCTAACTTCTATGGAGACGTGTGGTGCAATGGTTACTTCGTAGGAAATGGACACGGCATGATTAGTTCAAAACCTGGACGAGGCTGTTTGCATTTCACATAGGCCTAATATCCTTGGGAAATGTATGAATACAATTATTCACCCTCCAGTTATGGGTAAATAGTAGGGCACAGTGGCCTCTTTAATCTTGGTTAGGCAACCAGTCTAGAAGAAAAACTCTGAATTCAAAATTGTTAAACACCGCTTAAGAAATTGACCTTGTGTCACATCCTGATCATGCAGAGAGGTTGGTATATATATATATATATGTGTGTGTGTGTGTGTGTGTGTGTGTGTGTGTGTGTGTATCGTATCGGCAGGACGTGAATCTCTTTTAGAGAGGTAATACATCACCGTATTACCCCAAAAGTAGTATTCTGGGGAGGATAATAAATTGCATATCGTGGTGATGCTCTAGTTACGGAACTGTGTATTTGATATGGAGTAGTAGTATTTGTTACGATCCTATCTATGGGTCAAATAGTTATACCCTCGGTGTATTTTCATCACTGTTACATGTGATCTTCAGTCGTACATTATCAAGTGAAAACAATAAATTAACTCTGTATGACTCAAATAATCATTCTTTGCGTGTAATATATATATATATATATATATATATATATATATATATATATATGGTATTTGTGGAAAAAAGTGGCTTACCGGTGAAAATGGTCACAGTGGTTAGTTGATTCAAGTTTCACAATGATAAAGTAGCGATATAACAAATATAAAGTGCTCAATACGTTAGTAGAACAAATTCATTAACATAAAGGTACACGGTATTAACCTACTCGAGTTTCACCATAAGGATCTTCAGGGTTAAATCTACTGGATTAATCAAGATATTGATTAATGGCAGTCGATTACACCTGTGTGTTTGTGTTTTCTTATCGCAAAAAACACACACGTGTAATCGACTGCCATTATTCAATATCTTGATTAATCCAGTAGATTTAACCCTGAAGATCCTTATGACGAAACTCGAGTAGGTTAATACCGTGTACCTTTATGTTAATATATATATATATATATATATATATATATATATATATATTAAATCTTTTGAGTACGGAGGTCGGCGAAGAATCTCCTAATGAGCTAATCTTTTCTTGGTTTGGTATGTACGTGTCGTTTTATAAGTTACAATATAACAATATATAACTCAGAAAGGACATGCTATCGAGCATTAAAATCGCACAAACACCTTGATATGATTATGATAAGGATATGTACAAAATTTAGTTTTTGATTTTTACTGATTAAATGATATAATTCAAAAATTAAAAATCAATCGATTTATGGAACTCACAGTTTTTCATAAGTAAGTTCAAAAAGCACGTGCAGATCTTCATTCTTGTTGTGTTTAAATATCAGATTTTATGGGCGAAATTTGAAATTAATGCTTTTTCGAAAATTATTGTTTCGTAAATTTTATAAATTATTACGAATCATAAAAAATGTTAATTTTGGAGATAACTGAACAAAAAAATCATAAAAATGTTTAAAATCATGAAGTATTTTTTAAAAATATTCTAGTGATCAAAACAAAAGCAAATCTGAAGGCATTGAATCTTGTGAGTACGGCGGATCGAGAAGATCCACTAAATGATCGAATCTTTCTTTTCTCTGTTTTTTTGTTTTTTGTTTTTTTTTGGTTTTTTTTTTACTTGTGTGTCCTTGAATAATTCTAGAAACAGTTTCATACTATTTAATCTTGCTCCTGCCTTGGTTGGCTGACTGATAATTATTTAGCGGTGAAGTACGTAACCTCTTCATTGCCATTATTCTCAGGTCCACTCTGACCTGGAGTAGTAGGACCTATTCGGGTCGCATCTATGGGTCAAATGAAAAGGATTAATATATGATAGAAATACATGGAATAAGTATGTTGAATGCTAAGCGGGCTGTTTTGAGGAAAAGCAACGTTTACTTCATTGTTAACTTTTGTCTTTATAAATAAAGCTTCAGTTTCGATACTTTTTGAACATGCCCCGTATTTCTATACGTCCCCAAATGTGTGTGTGGGGGGGGGCTTCGCTGATTAAGTCATTTATTTTCTTTTGCAAAAATATGGAATACAGAGATTTTCCTCATTCGTAATCTTCAGTTATCTTTTAGGGATTTTTGGTTGTTGTTTTCTTTTTTTTTTTTTTTTTTTACAAATGCTAGTTATAAATATACATTATTTAAATAATATTTCTCTTCGGTTTTGATATTAATATAGACAACACCCTGGTGAAGGTTATACAAAAACTGAATGCTGGAATGAGAATATTGCTTCTTGAGGGAATACATTATAAAATTATGAATGGACTTTTTCTTGTTTCCATAGAAACCTATCGGTTGGGGGTTGCTGATCTGACAGGAGTCAGAATTTGACATCGAAGTCATTTTTAAGACTGTCTACATTTCAGTTAGATTATCATACAAAGATGTTGAATTGCATGTGTAATCAGTTTCACACATGCTGTTAAGTTGTTATGCAGAAATTCAGCATATGTTATATTAATGCAGTGAATTAATCTTAGGAAAGGGATGAAATTAAGGAAGACACAGAGAGAGAGAGAGAGAGAGAGATAATAGGAGAGAAAGGAAGAGAACATTTTCACAAAGTCATAATAGAAAGTCGTAAATCAACCTTGTATTATTATAGAATCTTCCGATACCCACCGATTTTCTTAAGATTCACTTCTCTCTTTATACCTTCCTTTCATCTTTTCGCGCTCTTTTCTGGGCTCTTTTCGCGCCCATTTCTTTTATCGTCCTCCTCTTTCTTCTTGCTCTAGTCTTCAGTTCTTCTTCCTCTCCACCTGCCTTCCTTTTAACGCCTTCCTTTCTTCCTCTCCCTACCTTCTTTTCAACACCTCTTTCTTCTTTTTCTTTCTGCCTTCCCTCTATTATACTGCTTTCTTCCCCCTCCTCCCTTTCAACATCTACCTTTCTACCTCTTCATCTTCCTCCCTTTTAATACCTTCCTTATTTCTGTCTCTGTCTTCCATTCAGCACCTTCCTTCTTCCGCTTCCTTCCTTTCAACACGCTCCTTTCTTCCTTTTCATCTTTTAATGTTTTACCTATGATTTTCTTTCAACTTTTATATTCCGTATTGATTTCTATCAGTAGTTGTAGTAATAATAAAATATTACTCATCTTTGTTCGCTGGATATTTAATATTAATAATATTCGCCTGGAATTTTTTCTTTCTTTCAGTTGAATATTCTTTTCTCGTTTTTCTTAATTATATCTTGTTGCTTTTTCGGTATTTTCATCTATCTATACGGTTGGGCGCCACGTGTGGTGTAATGGTTAGCGAGCTAATAATATAATATTGTTACTGAATTCGGATCTCAGTGGGGGCCAAATACTTCTATCCTTGTGCCAAACTAAGCTAATTTCATTGAATCAAAACCTCTTTGTATTATTTAGATTTTTCGGACTGTTGTCCTGATCTTTATTATTATATACACAGTTGTAGATATGTCGTAACGGACATAAGGGTTGATTTAATACAGTTCTAAGCGACAGTTCTGGAGGCTGCGGATTAAATCCTGACTACAAGCGAAAATAATATCGAATACCTAATATAGCTTAACACTTGTACCCGGTCGTGAAAAACGAAATGAGAACTATATACCCCAATGGATTAAATAAAATGTTCAGTTCAAAATTTCAAGAAGACTCCCGACTCCGTCATGAAGGCTCCCGTGTTTGACAAGAAACACCTGCAGAAGGTCGGAGGGTACCTCGACCGAAACGTTGAGTATATAGCCATAAAGACAACAGTCCGATAAATCTAAATGATATAAATTATCTAGCTACGTCTGAATAATTCAGACAAAGGATGTCTAAAACTCTGCCTCTCATCCTTTTTGTATTTCTACTCATACTTTACGCTCTTACACTTTCGACAGGGTTTAGGGTACGCTGACACCATTCCCTGAAGAATGTAAGTCCATCTGAAAAAGAGATATTCTGGGTATGAAACTAAATAGTATATGATGATGAAGTCTCAGTCCTGGGAAATATGGTATACTATGTACCACGCTGACATAATGTGGTAGTACCTGTTATCATTATTGTTTGCATTTTTCTTTTATTTGCTTTTTTATTAGGTTTTATCATTTGTTAATTTGTTTTATTTTTAATCATGTTTAATCAATTTTTTAATATATCATAGATTAATATATCCTTATTGAATTGTTATTTAGCTTTTCATATGAAAAATGAGAGGTAAAACGGGTTTTAATAGCCTCATGGAAAACATAGGGTGTTGATTATGTTAAACCTTGGTCTTTG
>CM042137.1:7960400-7964924 GCA_023376005.1 Doryteuthis pealeii
GTAAGAAAATATACATGATAAATATGCATAAAAATGATTTGTGTATGTATGTCTGTATATTTGTTTGTTCAACGACCTGGGGGGGGGTCTTTTTTTTTCTAAAGGAATGTTGGTGGAGATCAGCAAAGATCAACGTTCAATAAAATCCATACCTTATTTTTGTCCGAGTGGAGAACTTTTTACCAATCATTTCGACAGGAAAAGCTTAATAAAAATATAATAAGGATATAATTCAATGATATATTTTTAAAAAATATTTTTTTTAAATAGTTAAAAAATAAAAACAAATAATAAAGGATAAAATAGAATAAAAAGCAAATAGAATAAAAAATACAAAGAAGCAGAAAAAAAAAGTAAAACAACTAAAAAAAAACAAGAATATATAAAGAATAAAAACAAGAATAAAGAATGTAATAGAAATTTTTTATTTATTTTATTAATCTATGTATGAATACATATATAGATAAGAGATTTACTTTTAACTATTTAAATCCCGATCAACGCTGGGTAGCTCAACTAGTTGCTAAAATCTTTCGTTATTGATATTTCTGATCAGTTCAGATTGGTGACGTATCTTAATATGTATTTATATATTAATGGAATATTCAAAGCATAAGCCCTGGAAGAGGTATAAAGATTGCTTAAAAAGCAACCTTGTAAAAATGAATATAGATCCTGACAACTGGGGAAAGCTGGCATTGAAGAGAACTAACTGGAGAATTCATGTGGATGATGACTGTACCAGTTTTGAGAGTGAAAGAATTGAGCATGAAAACCTCAAGCGTCAAGTTCGAAAGGGATACACCTATCATATTGGAGAGAACATGGAGGGTTTGGAAATGTCAGACAAGTGGTCGATTCTGCTTTCTAAGGCTGGATATGTCAATCAAAGGTGGTGCATAAGCATGACATTTTATAATCTGATTCATGTGATAAAGCGAGAAGGACGTCCTTCCTATATCATATTTGCATCAAAACTTTGTAGATCTGCAGCGGGTTTGATGAGTCATTTGAGAGCTCATGAGAGGAAAGGTTCTAGTGGTGGGATTATAGGATTGTGAGGACGGCAGTGATCTGTAACGATTATGCTATTGCTATATATTCAAATACATGTCAATGCTTTGTGCAATATAATTAATATTTTGAATAAAGGAATGTATATAATGAATAGAAAGCAAATAATGTGTTAGCATGAGAATATGATACGGAGGAAATACCTAAACGCTAAATAATTTATATGAACAATATTGTAGACACCTAAATAACGCCGTTTAAGAATTTCCACAAATCGGCTAACCATCGTAACATTTTTAGTGCTTAACATCTTTAGTGCTTATATAAATGACGAACTCATAAGTGATGTTCTCTTGTGGACATTTACATATGGCAGACACTTACATTGATCAGCATTGTGCGGATACAGAATGTGTGAGAGGAGGAGTTGTCAGGAGCTATGACGATAGGGGCGAGTGGCGAGAGAGTCATGGGAATCTGTGGCTGTCAGCGCGACATTTAAGCCCTTTTCTTTTTACCAATTATTTTGCTCTGTTCAATAATATTGAACATCGAGCTCTCTCAACTTGGACCTGAAAAACTCTAACATTTCGCTGTTGGAAGTAATGGCCAACTTTAGAATCATCATGATAGCAAATTATCTGGTAACCAATCTACGGATATATATAATATATATATATATATATATATATATATATATGTGTGTGTGTGTGTGTGTGTGTGTGTGTGTTATGTATAAACTTTTGTTCTTGTGAAATTTGTTTTTTTTTTTTTGTATTTTGAAGCATTGGGAAAAAAAAGAACAAAAAAAAAAAAAAAACAGAAAAAAAACAGAATTTTAATTACATTGTTGTTCTGTCCCTGGTTCGATCAATTCTGATATTTCGGGTGCACGTTCACCTTTTTCAAGGTATAGGAAATAGAGACTATCTAGAGAAAAATGAAAAATGAGAGAAAAAATTAATGAAATGAAAGGAATCTGGCGTTGTTTAGCCGTTATTTTTTCGAAATTGTGTGTCGTAGCTCATCCGAAATCGATCATGTCATGTGCCGAATTCGAACGATTACGTTCGAAATTCGGCATGACTTTGATCGTGAAAGTCATGCAAAACTTGAATAAAATAAATATAAATAAAAAAAATAATAATAATAATATATATATAATATATATATATATATATATATATATATATATAATATATAATATATAAGATTTGTCCAAACTTGGTAGTAAGGGATGATTCTATATGTGATTTCTAAGATCACTGTACTAATATTGATGATCCAATATGTATAAATACAGCGAATCTTTAAATCACTGAAGAGAGCTCAATGTATAATAACCTTTTAGATTATATACAGAGCAATATTATCAATAAAGGAAGGAAGACTCAACACCGTAATTCCCATAATAAATTTATTTCGACCGAAAATTGGGGCCCATATAAATCCAAGTTGATTTAAACCGGCTCCCCAAATTTTCGTCTCATCAGATGGGTCTCAATTCACTTATGGACAAGCATACATATATATATATATATATGTGTGTGTGTGTGTGTGTGTGTATGTGTGTGTGTGTCGGGTTAGCTCAATCGGTAGAGCGTTCGGCTAGAAACCACAAGGTTCCTAGTTCGATACCCGCCCTCGCCAACTCAGCGTATGAGTAGCACAGGGATCTGTGCGGTAACGTAAGGAGCTGATGGTAGGTGTGGCGCGCTCCACCTCAGACGCTAAAATAATCTCCTTGTCTAGCGCTAGTGAAAGGGGATAGACTCCCTCGCTGCATGGCTGATACCGACATTAGGCCACCCCCGACGACATTACACTTTTATATATATATATATATATATATATATATATATATATGAGTACTCTATGAAAAATACATTAATTTCTTTTAATAATAAAAAAGAATATGCATATAGTAGTAGTAGTAGTAGTAGTAGTAGTAGTTCTCCGTCGCGCGCGATTTATTAGCGTCAAACAGTTCCGATGTGAAATGCAAGTCTGCTTACACAGGTGGCTTGTTATTCGTAATAAAGATTTGTGTGTAGGTCCAACCACACTTTTTGGGGATGTCGTTGGATAACAGAATAATGGTTTCTCTAGAGGACCACAAATTCCCAGAACGACACTCCTCGGGTTTTGTACACAGTGCTTTTCCTTTATTACCTATAGCTGGAGGAAGAAATAGATAGATTCATATCTTTCCCATGGACATTAACACAAAAAAAACGCAGTCCAATGCCACTCAAGATAACCCTACATTACCAACACCCCCCTTTCTCTCGCTCTCTCTCTCTCTCTCCCTCTCCTCTCTTCTCTCTCATCTCTCTCCTTCTCTCTATCTATCTATCTATCTATTCTATCTCTATCTCACACACACACACACATACTCATACACACATATATATTCTGTTTATTATATTTTGTTCTATTAATGGGGCGCGTTGTCCTAATGGGTAGAGTGATAGAATATCTAGAGAGATCCTCCACGCAGCATCCAGTATCCTCGCATAGTTGGGTTAATGTAGTCCTTGGTGACCGGCCACATTAGTATGTCTATGTGTTTGGCTTCCACAGGAAGGACGTCGTTTATTAGATAGGAATAGTTCAAACATACAACCGAGTGCAAATTATTTCTATTAGGTAAGATATTGATACCATATAACTGTGAAAAAAAACGCTTAAGCAACGAACACAAAATGTAAAGGAGGCACAGGACGGTGGTGTAAATGGTCATCGTCTTAGGAAATCGACAGTCTACATGAGTTCAAAATCCTAGATGAAAGACTGGTTGCACTTCACATAGCGCAAATACTTCTTGGGAAAGCCATGGGTAAATTGTAGAGCAGACTGGGCTCTTTAGCCTTGGTTGATAACCTTGGTATTATAAGAAAGGAAAACTCCTGAATTCAAAAACTGAATAAAGGTTTGCTTAAAAAATTGACGCTCTTACTTACTACTCGTGCGAAGGGGTTGGTATCACATAACACACACAGAAATGTAAATATATCTTTATTTAATGGTGTTGGGTTTATGTCTAAACCGAAAACTATTATTATTTTCAATCAATTCCTCCATTTCTTAATAAACATCACACCCTTTTTTTCACGATTTAAAAAAAACTTTATTTTAAAACCTCAATTACAATAAAATTGTTAACATTATAATACAGTTAGCCATATCTACAGGTTATTTGCCTCATTACCCCACTTTGTAATGGCTGGGCACAAGCCCGTTTTAAACCGTGGGCCCACCACAAGCGAACCTCAGCGTCGATCCGTCGGCATTCCCCTCAAAGGGGCGCCTCAGGCGCTGGGCAATAAAAACCCAGCCCTGCCCCTTTAAGTCAAGGGGACAGGTATTTGCCTGGGGGGATAGAAACTGGGATCGAACCGCTATTATCTTGTAAAGATCCAGGGCGAGCCACTGGACCCCACCAGGCCCGTTGGGCCCGGATCTACCATCTAATAACATGCAAAACAAACAAAAAAAAAAAAACAAACC
>CM042137.1:7965024-7972524 GCA_023376005.1 Doryteuthis pealeii
ACACACACACACACACAATTGCATGTTTTTAGTATTGTTACGATATTGGTCAAACAGTATTTAATAATGTAAAACAATTTTATTAATACGTTGGTATTTTGATAAAAATAATATCATGGAGGAATGTAACGTAAATAACTAAGAAATTGTAACTTGAAGTAGTAATGTAGTTTGTTTACAATTCCATTATATAAAAAAATGTGCACAAATACCATTTTTACATTGATACCAAAAAAAATCCCTAAATTTCATGCCATATGCTAAATATTCTTTTTGTTATTATCTAAATGAAATATTTTTTTTATTTTTTATTTCTCAGATTTTAGAGTACTTGCCCTTCACAGTGGCTAACCTGAACCTAAGCTGCATTGATGGTATCAGAAACCAAGCCCAGCCACATGCGTAAAGTCTTCAGACCGATTTTGATGAGCTTTACCGCAGAAGGTGCTCACCTGTTTTCCTCCTTCCCCAGCAGGCTTTCCACACGGAGAGCTGCGGGTAAGTATGGTAAGCAATTTTGGGCTAAAACCTCATCCCTCGCTTCTGCTGTTGGACAAGCATAAGAATTAAAAGATTTGAAACCAAAAGAGGCAACAACTTCATGAAGTTTTTTCACATTTGAAGTATCAATTGAATAATTTCATTTTTCTTTTCTTCATTTATTTCTCTCAGGCTTAAATCTTCATCTTTATTTTATTTATAGTTTTTATTTTATTTAATTTTATTTATTTATTATTTTTTATTTTTAAAGTACAGATAGCATCTAATTGTTTAATGCTATCTTATCTATAGTTTTATCATTCTTAATTAAATAAGACTTTTACTATTTGCAGTCCTTGAATTGCGAAAAGAAGGAGAAGTAATAGAATATGCTAAATAACAAAAGAATTTATTTTGACTAGCAAAATAAAAAAACGCCCTCTGGGGATGTAAAAATAAATTTTTGAAATATATTGCTTGAGGAGGTGGAAGTTAAAAAAATTAAATGTCGGAGAGTTTGAACCATAAATCCTGATATCATCAAATTTATCAAAGGAGTAAAAAAAATAATGAAACAATTTGAAATTGAAACTAAGTTCTATTAACTTTGAAAATCTATTTTAAATAAAACAAAACTATATATAATATATGATACTGGGGATGTTTATATCTATAAAACTGTTTTAAAAAAAACAATGAGGACTGTCTAATGTTGCATGCATCAAATTTTGAGTGTATTTATTCTATGTTATGACGATTTCGGGTAATGTGACGTAAGCAGTGACGTAGTTTTTGTTACAGACAGAAACGGAAGCGAATCTCCATTATTAATTTCATTTCTTTTTTCCCCAACCCCCCACCCTTTTTTATTTTTGAAAATATCTTAACTCATTATTTTTAAAAAAAACTTCTAAAGCGTGACAATGTTCTTTCATGTTTTATGTTTACAGGCGTTTTCAAAGAGTTGAGATAACTAAACAAGACGTGTGAACTTAATGTAGTACATATTCTTTCTGTTTCTTATGTGCAAACAGTAGATGAGGACACTATTTTAGTTGACTGTAGCTACTAGATGTTAGGAATAAACACGTTTACCTAAACTTATGGACAGTACTCAAACATATATCAACCTGTATGTAGGCGCATTGTTTAATGATGTTACCCGTCGTAATAAATGGATAAGACGATACGAATTCAAAATCCCAGACGAGTGCATACACAAAATACGGCAAAGAAAGATTACTTATGGTAGCCAATAACAGTAGTTCCAAGCTATAGACAGGAAAAAAAAAAAAAAAAAAAAAAACAACAACAAAAGCACCGCGAAGACTAAATGGGAAGAAACAATGTTATGGATACTTCAAAACGACCAATTGGGGAGGTTGCCACATGAAAAGACTTGGACATATAAAAGAACAAATCATCAATAAATGAAGGCAATTGTTTTGAAAAAGAAACAAAATTCAGAATATCTTTCGATTAATATTAACTGTGCATTGTTCGGATTTGGTTTAAAGCAAAAACTATTTTAATCTCACAAGAATATTTGTTTTGAGGCTATTTAAAATTAAACAGAGGTCTATATTGAAATGTTTGGTGACTAATAAGTCCAAACCATGTGAAATTTGCAGAAGAATGTGTGGTGGTTACAGAGAAGTATGTTTTAGTCATAAATCTTTACAAATGAGCAAAAAATGGATTTTCCACTACGGGCCTGAGTCAAAATGAAAGTCCATTAAATGTAAATCCACTGACTTTCCATTGTTCATTAAAAAATGTCATGCTGACAGTGTTCTGGGGAATGAAAGGAGCCATCATTGATTTCCTGCTTTTTCTTTTTGTTATTATTACTAGAAAAATTAGAAAAATACAATACAGAAATACAGTTAATGATTTTAGTAATTTAGTTTGGCTAGTTTAATTTCTTGCCAAAGACATCCGTTTTTTTTTTGTTTTTTTTGGGGGGGTACCCCCTCTTCAGGGAAACAGTCGGAGTATCCTGCTAGTAATTTTTGATATTTTTAATTTATTTGTAATTTTTTTCTATGTTAACATGTGCACATGCATATAATTCTTCGCTTATTAAAACGTTCAGTCACTTGTAATATTTCCCTCTAGAGTAATGTCTCCCATGCTTATCTTGCAAGCCATTATTTACGAATGCATAATTGGATATTGTGCAGAACTAAGCTAATTTAAATAAATGCTTATAGTAAGATATTATAAGGTTCATGCACTTGCTTGCAAGCCTGTATTGATTGATTTTAACGGTATGCAAACCCGACGAGAGTTATTTTATGACTAGAGGTTAGGTAATCACGTTCATTGTACGATCATATTTAGATTCTATGTTTTTTTGCTTTTCACATGGTTATATAATATCAAATACTATTATATAATATAAATAATCAGCACACAGTGAATGGTTTCAAGTAACTAATAATAATAATAATCCTTAGTAAACAATTATAGCTTCAAGTTTCTAAATAATTTACTGATATATGATATCAAGTATTCTATTACTAATAATTTTCAAACAATTTTATTTGACCCATAGATAAGACCATAACAGATACAAACATTCCGATTCTGAACGGTCCGGGAGTAAAGGCAATGAAGAGGTACTCAACACTTACAAGTTCTCCAGAACTAGAGCCTCACCATCAGATCCAATTTAGTGTCATAATCAGGACGCACCTTTTTTAAGGGTTCTTACTCCTCTCTGTGGGATACAGTCAGCGTATTCTAAACACCGTCCGCAAGGCGCTTGTATGTATGGAAGTATTCCTGTACGGAGAAGAATGGAAGAGTATGTGTGTTGCGCACGCGCGCGTGTGTGTGTGTGTACGTGTAAATGGCATGTGACTTTCTATAAAAATAACAATAGTATTAACAAACTAAGACCCGGATGCAGTTTTGTATCATACTCCGGACACGCTTTTGTGGAGGATCTTTCCTCTTCTGCAGGGAATAGAGTCAGGGTATTCTAAGCCCAGTCAACAAGGCGCTTGTATGTATAGAGATGTGCCTGTACGAGATAGGGAGATATATATATATATATATATATATATATATATATATATATATAGGGACAAGAGTGTGTATGTATGTGTGTGTGTGTGTGTGTGTGTGTGTGTGTGTGAGTCCGTGTGTGTGACTTTCTATAAAATAAGAGTAGTATTGACAAACCAAGACCCAGTGCAGTTTATTGTCATACCTAGGATCCCCTTTTTGATGGGTTCTTTCCCCTGTGAAGGGAATATATTCAGTGTATTCTAAGCGCCATCCACAAGGCGCTTGCATGTATGGAGGTATGACTGTACGAGATAAATAGATAGATAGATGCAGAGATAGATAGATAGAGAGAGAGAGAGTTAATGTGTGTGTGTGTGTGTGTGCAAGTGCGTGTATGTGTCATGTGACTTTCTATAAAAATAGCAGTAGTATTAACAAACCAAATATAAAATCTCGAGGAAAGTATTAAAAAAAGATAACTGACTATTATCACCGAGTGAGTAGTCGGATCTTTTCTTCAGTTTCTGGTTTGTACAGTTTTTTACAGGATCTGCTTTTAAAAAATCTGTTTGCTAATTTAAGTCTAGACACAGATCCTGTGACAAATCCAGCAATTCAAAACTTGCTTTTATACGCCTGACTTCGGCGACTTATTCGCTTATTCTGTTGAGCATCTTGTTGGACAATGCTGTCTCGAACAGTGCTTTCCTGTCTATCCGAATCGTCGTCTGAATGAATGCCGATTTGTGCATTACACACGAACGTTTCTTAATGTCACGCTCCTACCAATGGGATTTGGTCTGTATAATAATAATACTACTGACGAAAGAAGTCTGATGGGTAATTGTGCCAGAATATGTCAATGAAAGCAACTAACGAATGCCTTTTTAAGTGACGTGTGTTTCACATAACCTATTAGGTCACTGGGGTGTCATACCGAGTAATTCTTCTTCGGGGCATCTCAGGGCAAAGTCCGTCTCCTCTTCGAGTAACATCACCCTGTTGGTGAGGCTTAGAATACGCTGACTGTATCAGAGGGATAAGACACCTCCAATAAAATATAGAATAATCCTGGGTATGACACTATACAGAATCTGATGAGGAGGTTCCTTTTCTAGAGATCTAGCGAGTTTGAAGAAACCATGTATTGTTATTACTTCCAGGTCTATTCGTATCCGGAGTAGGCGTACCTGTTAGTGTAACGAGATTATGAAGGTCCTGAGTTTTGAGAGGACTGCTATAGAAAGGGAGGAAGAAGAATTGAGACAATGTGGAGTCTTTGAAAAAGGCTGGAGTGATGCACGGTGATTTGACCGAGGCATAACCCCCGAATGGAGAATTGAAAGCCAACCGGAAGTTTCGGGTGTTGACCCGAACCGGAAGTCACGTGGTGACGAGGAACGACGAACACGATCGTGCCCTTTTTTGATTTCCGACAGGGTGGGATTCGGACGGGCCTCTGGTCCCTAGTGTGGGATCACAGTAATTTATCCCTCTTTCTCTCTGTCTTTCCTCCTCTCCGAACAGAGCCACAACACGAGCCCAAAAATAAAAGCTAAGCCCTTGTGACGATATATCTCACGCGTTGTACGTTTTTTATCGACAAGACGACCGCCGCGTAACGAATACCTTTTTAGTGCCGTGAATTTGGAAACACGTTGACAAGAACCACCACGTTACATTAGTGTTCAATGTATAGGTCAAATTTAACTGTTCAAAAACTATTCGTATTTAATAGGACTGTGTGCAAGAAAAAACTGTAAAGAAACAACCACAAAAAATCTTGGGCAGTATTTGTGAGGTCTGTCTGCCTGTATGCATATATGTATGTTCAGGGATACAACTTAGAACCAACCTCTGTACCAACATACTAGGCTATATTCGTCCTGTTGCTGTCTGTCTATATATATATGTATGTCCAGGGATACAATTGAAAACCAAGCCCTATACCAGCATACCAGACTATATTTGTGGTGTCCCTGTCTCTGCCTGTATGTTTGTCCAGGTATGCAAC
Organism: Doryteuthis pealeii; assembly: GCA_023376005.1. Lineage (NCBI taxonomy): Eukaryota > Metazoa > Mollusca > Cephalopoda > Myopsida > Loliginidae > Doryteuthis > Doryteuthis pealeii. Next base: position 7,970,534 of record CM042137.1, read on the forward strand.
TGAAAACCAAACTCTGGACCAACATACTAGGCTATATTTGTAGAGTGTCTGTCTGTATGTCTGTCAGTATGTATGTGTGTATATATTTATATCCAGGTACCAACTGAAAAATCAAGATCTGTACCAAGATCAAACAAAATCTTTCTACGCTAGAATTTTACAGGGAATTTACTGGTGGTATTTATATTCACCCCTGAATGTATGTTGGATTACTAGGAAACACATTACCAATTGATGATTATTAAATTTAAAAGATTAAAAACCGTATAATTATTAGTGTTAGATAAAAATACTTAAAACCATACAGTTATGTACAAATTGTTTTCACTAGATAGGAATACTTGATATGCTAGCCGTCTTAAGAAACAACTCCACAAAACATTTGCATATAAATGTATAATGTACGGAATTCCCTATCTGCTATGCATAGAATAACCCTGCACGTGTTGATATGCCGTTAAAATCAATCAATTAACCATTAGACTCATCTTTGTACCATAGGACACTTGCGAATTATTACCCCTTATTTACCTAGAAAATATTGGTAGCCTACTATAGCCAAGACTTAATAGACATTTGATAAGCTTAGTTGTCACAAAAACATGGACACTCGGTGAGAATCTAATTCACTAACAATCGTCTGCTGGCCTAGTTCCTTGACTGTTACTCAACGCAAGGTGCCCAGCAAATGCTTAATAGAATTTAACCGTAATATCTAGCAGTAAGTTTCTAGAGTACTTCACATAGTGTCAGCGCCGGTACGTACGACCATCGAAACCCCTGGCCGAGGGAAAATCCTGCATCGAAGTCCTGGAAGGTTGGGTTTCATATATTTGCTATGAATGCAACTTTGTGCAAATTGACATATAGTAGATTCGGGGGATCTGCATCATAGATCCAGTGAGGGGTGAGCATCAGACCTTAACACTAACCCTGCATGTTGTAATGGTTAGAAAATTAGATGAGGAGACTCAATGTTTGAGTTCGATTATTTCTGGGCACCCTTTGCTTTCTGGCCTTGTGCCACAACAACGCTAAGCTTAGTAAATAACTATAGTAGTCAGTTTTTATGTTTAACTTACTTTAGCACAGGGCTAGATATTATGGTGTACCCAGTGAGAATCGAATTTACATTGTTACACAGCAGGCTGCGTGATTTTTCTGTTTGAGGGGAAAAGGGTGCGTCTTATATGCTGTACGCCCAGTCGGCTGGAGCTCTAAAATACACCGACTGCACCTCTTCAGAGGGGTAAAATCCCCCCAATGGGAGTACCTGTTAGCCGTGGGTGGTAGCCCGTGATTGTTAAAGACAGAATCCTGGTGGCTGAGCAGTCTATGACACTCCACTTTCACCCTTAGGCTAGACAGGCGGTCGGAGAGGCCCACTCCGATCGATCGTCAAGCCCTAGCACCTATATGATTGAACCGATCGTATTGCCCTCATGGCAATATGGCGACCACAATCCTTTTTATCATATATGTGATAGAAAGCGGTCGCTGAGGATCTTAGTGTCCTGGGTATGAGGTTAAACTGGATTTAATTGTGAGGTTCCAATTCTGGAGCTCTGGGGAGTGTGGAATATACCTTCTTTGTCATTACTTCCAGGATCTGAGTTTTGAAGATTTAGAATTTATGAAGATTTGAAATATTTATAAATTGAGATAAAAACATTGAATACCCAACAAGAGAGAAAATAAAACATCTTCGGCATAAGATAACCCAACAACGGTTGATATGCCTTAAAATACAAACAACCAACAATAACATTGTTATACAGCAGGCAGGTGGGGCGGGGGTCTTCCTGCTTTTCTGTTAGAGGGGAAAAGGGAGCATCCTCCGCGCTGTCAACTACGATGTTTCTGTGAGTTTATTTTAGTACGTATCCGTACGTGTAGGAGTTTTTTTCTTTTTATTCAGTTTCAGTTATAAATTAAAAACTTGGCAAAACGATAACATTATCTTAAACGCATCTCTGTTGACGTTTATGACG
>CM042137.1:7977524-8072524 GCA_023376005.1 Doryteuthis pealeii
TCCTTTTTGTATTTCTACTCATACTTTACGCTCTTACACTTTCGACAGGGCTTAGGGTACGCTGACACCATTCCCTGAAGAATGTAAGTCCCTCTGAAAAAGAGATATTCTGGGTATGAAACTAAATTGTATATGATGATGAAGTCTCAGTCCTGGGAAATATGGTATACTCTTCATTGCCATTACTCCCAGTACCACGCTGACATAATGTGGTAGTACCTGTTATCATTATTGTTTGCATTTTTCTTTTATTTGCTTTTTTATTAGGTTTTATCATTTGTTAATTTGTTTTATTTTTAATCATGTTTAATCAATTTTTTAATATATCATAGATTAATATATCCCTATTGAATTTTTATTTAGCTTTTCATATGAAAAATGAGAGGTAAAACGGTTTTTAATAGCCTCACGGAAAACATAGGGTGTTGATTATGTTAAACCTTGGTCTTTGCTTGTATCAACAAACTTTCTTATATATATATATATATATATATATATATATATATATATATATATATATATATATATATATATATATATATATATATAATCGCATAGGCAAGAAACTGTCAGTAACCAAGCGCCGTTGTCTTCATGTCCATGTTACCCCTAACTTGCTCTATCCACAATATTGAGCACTGTTTATTTATAGATATAGGAGCCATTTTATCTATGTTAATTATATATATATATATATATATATATATATATATATATATATATATATAGAGAGAGAGAGAGAGAGAGAGAGAGAGAGATGGATATATACTTGTTGAACGTTTACATAAAGAATATCTGGTTGTTTTATTTAGAGATACAGTGATTATTAGTCTCTTCTATAAACCAATACACTCATTGTTATTGCAATTGATTTTTAGTAATGTTGGCTTTTGGATTGTTTCGGTTCTTCCTCTGGTTACCAATTCTCTTTTTGCTTTTTGGAACGAGTCTTCCTGAAATGTTTTCTGAGAGCGTTAATATTAATTGGTTAGAATTCTATCCAAGTATTTTTTTTTTTCAGTTAAAAAAACAGGAATTTGAGGCTGAAGAACAGCCTAACTTTTTTTTTCAACACCTTTTTCTGACTTATCATTTTTGCGCTTACGTTTCTTATCACTCAGTTTCATCTTTTCGCGCTTTTTTTTAACTCTTCTCTTAAAATAGGCACTAGACGATTCGTGAACCCGTTGGGTTCCTGTCGTAACAGCTTGACACCGATGTTTCTATTTAAGAAGGCAGTCGGTAGAGAATTCACCTAATTTCCGTGTTCGATACTGGCCCTCGCCAACCCAGTGCATGAGTAGCACAGCTTGGATCTGTGCTAATAGTAGGTTTGGAGCTCTACTTCAGACGCAAAGACAATCTCCCTGGTCTAGTGCTAGTGAAAAGGTTATAGACTCCCTCGCTATCCGACTGATACGGACAATAGGCCACTTCACCGAATTTACTTACTTTTTACTATGATTCTAGTGAATATAACTAATTTTCTCATCATATTTAGAATTTGTTGCTGTGGTTGTTTTGTTTGGTTTTACGGCATATCAAAACTTTTTCGGGTTATTTAATACAAAATCAAGTCATTTTAATAATGAAATGACTGAGGTTTCTTACAGTACCTGCTGTTGCTTAAATGGTCATTCAATTGAAAATTGAACAAGCTTATCCTTGCTTAACTTCGGTGAACAAGTGTGAATTTAAAACTAAATAATAATTTAAGGTGTGGGGGGGGGGTTTATCAGAACAGAACTCATTTTTTTTTTATTATTGTTTTACTCACACAAATTCTCATTACTGTCAAGTCACGCTGAAGGCCTTCAGCGTGACTTGACCATAATGAAAATTTGTGTGAAAAAAAAAGAAAAAAAAGAAAAAGAAAAAAAAAGAAAAATGAGGTTCTGCTCGACTAAAACCTTCGCCCCCCCCACACACCTTAAATTACCATTTAGTTTTAAATTGGACAGGAAATTGCTTTATTCTCTAAGTAGAGCATTTTAAGTGTATTCATAAGTCATGTTGATAACACGGATTCACTTGAATCTCTCTCTCTCTCTCTCTCTCTCTCTCTCTCTCTCTCTCTCTCTCTCTCTCTCTCTCTCTCTCTCTCTCTCACACACACACACACATACACAAACACACGCCATCCGTTTCTAGCGGCCATCGATTTTGACAGGTCCTCTACACGGTATCCAGTGTCCATAGGAAAAACTCGATGGAACAAAATCTTCTGTTCCCTTTCGCTTGCTCGACTCACTTTCTTTTGCGATTCATCTCCTCCTTCGTTTCTTTACCTTATTCTTTATTCCGCCTCTTTTCCTTCACTTTTCTCGTTCCTCACCACGCCCCCTACCCCCGTTCTTCTTTCTCATTGAAAAGAAAATTGATTAGAAGGCATATTGCACTGCAGCGAATCGTGGGAACTTCAACATTCGTCTATATATCTGGATAATCTCTCATTCAGCATTACAATTTTATACACCACCGATCACCATAAATAAAGACCCGGCCTTGCACATTCAAAGATATTTCTTTATATCAATGTAAATCTTCATGCGTATATATATATATGTATATATATATATATATATATATATATATATATATATATGTGTGTGTGTGTGTGTGTGTGTGTGTGTGTGTGTGTGTGTGTGAAGAAAAAATGGAAGTAAATCCGACAGTATGTAATATTGTAAAATTTTAAAGACACAAGTTTCATAAAACGAATAATGTTTATTACGTCTACGCTGCAGAGTTTCGGTCTGTTTAAATAGACCTTCATCAGGACTTTCGTTGGTTTAAGGAAAAAATAAACTATTACTGAAAACAAAAAGTCTGCGAGTCTATTGTCATCAGTGGATAGTAAGAAAATATACATGATAAATATGCATAAAAATGATTTGTATGTATGTCTGTATATTTCTTTGTTCAACGACCTGGGGGGGGGTCTTTTTTCTAAAGGAATGTTGGTGGAGATCAGCAAAGATCAACGTTCAATAAAATCCATACCTTATTTTTGTCCGAGTGGAGAACTTTTTACCAATCATTTCGACAGGAAAAGCTTAATAAAAATATAATAAGGATATATTTTTTATTTTTTTTAAATAGTTAAAAATAAAAACAAATAATAAAGGATAAAAATAATAAAAAGCAAATAGAATAAAAAATACAAAGAAGCAGAAAAAAGTAAAACAACTAAAAAAAACAAGAATATATAAAGAATAAAAACAAGAATAAAGAATGTAATAGAAAATTTTTTTTTATTTTATTAATCTATGTATGAATACATATATAGATAAGAGATTTACTTTTAACTATTTAAATCCCAATCAACGCTGGGTAGCTCAACTAGTTGCTAAAATCTTTCGTTATTGATATTTCTGATCAGTTCAGATTGGTGACGTATCTTAATATGTATTTATATATAAAGGAATATTCAAAGCATAAGCCCTGGAAGAGGTATAAAGATTGCTTAAAAAGCAACCTTGTAAAAATGAATATAGATCCTGACAACTGGGGAAAGCTGGCATTGAAGAGAACTGACTGGAGAATTCATGTGGATGATGGCTGTACCAGTTTTGAGAGTGAAAGAATTGAGCATGAAAACCTCAAGCGTCAAGTTCGAAAGGGATACACCTATCATATTGGAGAGAACATGGAGGGTTGGAAATGTCAGACAAGTGGTCGAATTCTGCTTTCTAAGGCTGGATATGTCAATCAAAGGTGGTGCATAAGCATGACATTTTATAATCTGATTCATGTGATAAAGCGAGAAGGACGTCCTTCCTATATCATATTTGCATCAAACTTTGTAGATCTGCAGCGGGTTTGATGAGTCATTTGAGAGCTCATGAGAGGAAAGGTTCTAGTGGTGGGATTATAGGATTGTGAGGGACGGCAGTGATCTGTAACGATTATGCTATTGCTATATATTCAAATACATGTCAATGCTTGTAAATATATTAATATTTTGAATAAAAGGAATGTATATAATAAATAGAAGCAAATAATGTGTTAGCATGAGAATATGATACGGAGGAAATACCTAAACGCTAAATAATTTATATGAACAATATTGTAGACACCTAAATAACGCCAGTTTTAAGAATTTCCACAAATCGGCTAACCATCGTAACGCTTATAAGTAACATCTTTAGTGCTTATATAATGACGAACTCATAAGTGATGTTCTCTTGTGGACATTTACATATGGCAGACACTTACATTGATCAGCATTGTGCGGATACAGAATGTGGTGAGGAGGAGTTGTCAGGAGCTATGACCGATAGGGGCGAGTGGCGAGAGAGTCATGGGAATCTGTGCTGTCAGCGCGACATTTAAGCCCTTTTCTTTACCAATTATTTTGTCTGTTCAATAATATTGAACATCGAGCTCTCAACTTGGACCTGAAAAACTCTAACATTTCGCTGTTGGAAGTAATGGCCAACTTAGAATCATCATGATACCAACTTATCTGGTAACCAATCTACGGATATATATATATATATATATATATATATATATATATATATGTGTGTGTGTGTGTGTGTGTGTGTGTGTGTTATGTATAAACTTTGTTCTTGTGAAATTTGTTTTTTTTTTTTTGTATTTTGAAGCATTGGGAAAAAAAAGAACAAAAAAAAAAAAAAAAAAAAAAAAAAAAAAACAGAATTTTAATATTACATTGTTGTTCTGTCCCTGGTTCGATCAATTCTGATATTTCGGGTGCACGTTCACCTTTTTTCAAGGTATAGGAAATAGAGACTATCTAGAGAAAAATGAAAATGAGAGAAAAAAAATTAATGAAATGAAAGGATCTGGCGTTGTTTAGCCGTTATTTTTCTTTCGAAATTGTGTGTCGTAGCTCATCCGAAATCGATCATGGTAATCGTTCGAAATTCGGCATGACTTTGATCGTGAAAGTCATGCAAAACTTGAATAAAATTAAATATTAAAATAAAAATAATAATAATAATATATATATATATATATATATATATATATATATATATATATATATATATAAGATTTATCCAAAACTTGGTAGTAAGGGATGATTCTATATGTGATTTCTAAGATCCACTGTACTAATATTGATGATCCAATATGTATAAATACAGCGAATCTTTAAATCACTGAAGAGAGCTCAATGTATAATAACCTTTTAGATTATATACAGAGCAATATTTATCAATAAAGGAAGGAAGAACTCAACACCGTAATTCCATAATAAATTTATTTCGACCGAAATTGGGGCCCATATAAATCCAAGTTGATTTAAACCGGCTCCCAAATTTTCGTCTCATCAGATGGGTCTCAATTCACTTATGGACAAGCATACATATATATATATATATATGTGTGTGTGTGTGTGTGTGTGTGTGTGAGTATGTGTGTGTGTGTCGGGTTAGCTCAATCGGTAGAGCGTTCGGCTAGAAACCACAAGGTTCCTAGTTCGATACCCGCCCTCGCCAACTCAGCGTATGAGTAGCACAGGGATCTGTGCGGTAACGTAAGGAGCTGATGGTAGGTGTGGCGCTCCACCTCAGACGCTAAAATAATCTCCTTGGTCTAGCGCTAGTGAAAGGGGATAGACTCCCTCGCTGCATGGCTGATACCGACATTAGGCCACCCGACGACATTACGACTATATATATATATATATATATATATATATATAGAGTACTCTATGAAAAATACATTAATTTCTTTTAAATAATAAAAAAGAATATGCATATAGTAGTAGTAGTAGTAGTAGTAGTAGTTCTCCGTCGCGCGCGATTTATTAGCGTCAAACAGTTCCGATGTGAAATGCAAGTCTGCTTACACAGGTGGCTTGTTTATCGTAATAAAGATTTGTGTAGGTCCAACCACACTTTTTGGGGATGCGTTGATAACAGAATAATGGTTCTCTAGAGGACCACAAATTCCCAGAACGACACTCCTCGGGTTTTGTACACAGTGCTTTTCCTTTTAATTACCTATAGCTGGAGGAAGAATAGATAGATTCATATCTTTCCCATGGACATTAACACGAAATAAAACGCAGCCAATGCCACTCAAGATAACCCTTACATTACCAACACCCCCTTTCTCGCTCTCTCTCTCTCTCTCTCTCTCTCTCTCTCTCTCTCTCTCTCTCTATCTATCTATCTATCTATCTATCTATCTCACACACACACACACATACTCATACACACATATATATTCTGTTTATTATTATTTTGTCTATTATGGAGGCGCGTGGTCTAATGGTTAGAGTGATAGGAATATCTAGAGAGATCCTCCACGCAGCATCCAGTATCCTCGCATAGTTGGTTAATGTAGGTCCTTGGTGACCGGCCCACATTAGTATGTCTATGTGTTGGCTTCCACAGGAGGACGTCGTTTATTAGATAGGAATAGTTCAAACCATACAACCGAGTGCAAATTATTTCTATTAGGTAAGATATTTGATACCATATAACTGTGAAAAAACGCTTAAGCAACAACACAAAAATGTAAAGGAGGCACACGTGGTGTAATGGTCATCGTCTTAGGAAATCGACAGGTCTACATGAGTTCAAATCCTAGATGAGACTGGTTGCACTTCACATAGCGCAAATACTCTTGGGAAAGCCATGGGTAAATTGTAGAGCAGACTGGGCTCTTTAGCCTTGGTATGATAACCTTGGTATTATAAGAAGGAAAACTCTGAATTCAAAACTGATAAACGTTGCTTAAAAATTGACGCTCACTTACTTACTACTCGTGCGAAGGGGTTGGTAATCACATACACAGAAAATGTAAATATATCTTATTATAATGGTGATTGGGTGTTTGTCTATAACCGAAACTATTATTATTCAAATCAATTCCATTTCTTATAAACATCACCTTTTTCACGATTTTAACTTTATTTAAACCTCAATTACAAATAAAATTGTTTTACATTATTAATACAGTTAGCCATATCTACAGGTATTTGCCTCATACCCCATTTGTATGGGCTGGGCACAAGGCCTCGTTTTAACGTGGGCCCACCCACAAGCCGAAGCTCATGCGTCGATCCCGTCGGCATTCCCCCTCAAAGGGGGCGCCTCAGGCGCTGGGCAATAAACCCAGCCCTGCCCCTTTAAGTCAAGGGGACAGGTATTGCCTGGGGGGATAGACCACTGGGATCGACGCTATTATCTTGTAAAGATCCAGGGCCGAAGCCACTGGACCCCCACCCCGTTGGCCGGATCTACATACTAATAACATGCAACTGTATTTATATATAAAACAAAATAACGGTTTACAGTGTGAACGGGAATATTAGTTTGCATATTGATATTAAAAATTTGATTTCAATAAATATGTGCGTAGTATTATTGATTTCTAAACATGTGGTTTTATCTTAATGAATATGAGCAAAAATCTCGGGGATAAATCTTAAAAGAAATTCATTAACAAGAGGAAATAAGTGTAATTTTATTCTTTAGTTGCTAATTTAACTAAATAGTTAAATTAGGAAGATTTAGCCATGAAAGACGGGAGTGATGGAAAAGTAAGTTTCAGTCGTTCTATTTTTCGATTATACCCCTTCTGTTTCAAATCTTTTTATCTTCATTCTTATTTAGTTTCATTAATCTTTCTAATTCAATATAATATTTTATTACATCAAAACTTAAATATTTGCAACCGGGGGGGTGCATATATTTGGTAGTATGAACAATGAACGTGATTCTTTAACCTCTAGGCATAGAATAACACTAGATGGGTTGACATGACGTTCAAATCTGTAATATGTAATTTGTAAGATGACTTATAGAAATAAAAGCCCATAATTAGTTTGCTGACTCTTAAATAAACCAAAACAAACTAAACATTTATAGCACTTGTATATGTATATATATATATATATATATATATATATATATATATATATATATATATTCTACAATTATAAATGCTCTATATTTTACGAAATATATTGAGCACTTCTGGATTAACTACTAATGCTAGTGCAATGAAAACGTTGTTGCAACTTTTAATGAATATATATATATATATATATATATATATATATATATATATATATTATTTCCAGATCCGTTCTATCGTAATGTCGGCGGCTAAGCGCATGCGCTTTGGCCATTTTCAACGTGATCATCGCTACTTTGTTATTGGCTGGGATCACCCATTCCAATATACAGAAAAAGGTCAACACTACAAACTGATAGCATTGTCCGCTTTGGTCCAAGTTCCTCTTAACCTTTTGCCAGCTGCTTATCTTACCTTGTTTCAGTCTGGCCAGGACTGGGGAGGTCAGATGGAGGCCACATTCGCCCGTGGAACTTTGTCTAATTCCTGTCCGGCAAAAAGGTTGCCGTTTCTATTTTGAACAAGTGTCAGTTTCAAATGGCAGCTGATGAGTGGCGACAACTTTTGAAAGCGACATTTCAAGAAACTAAGATAAGTATAGTATTGACTGGCGGTTGCGAATGGTGGTGGGGTGGGGGGTTAAAGACAAAAGGGCGGTGAACCCAAGTGGAAATCTGGATGACAATCGGAAGCGCGCGAAATAAATACAAACACAAGTATATGTATTTAAATAAATAAGCATCATTATATATATATGTGTGTGTGTGTGTGTGTGTGTGTGTGTGTGTGCATACATATAGAGAGAGAAAGAGAGAGGAAGATGGAAAGTATGTGAGTACATGTAAGTATATATATATTATATATATATATATATATAGAGAGAGAGAGAGAGAGAGAGAGAGAGATGTATGTATATTTATAGAGAGGAGAGAGAGGGAGAAAGGTATGTGTATATATCCATATATATATATATATATATATATAGAGAGAGAGAGAGAGAGAGAGAGAGAGAGAAGTATATATATATATATAGGGGGAGAGAGAAGGGGGAGAGGGAGGAGGGGTGCCTGTATATATATACATATATATATACATATATATATATATATATATATATATATATATATAATGAGAGAGACAGAGAGAGAGAGAGAGTGGGGTAAAGTTGTATACACACACACACAGACACACATATATATATATACATATATATATACATTTATATATATATATATATATATATATATACACCTTTCTCTCTCTACCTCTCTCTCTCTCTTTTCATATATATATATATGTATATATATATATATAAAGAGAGAGGGAGGGGGAGAGAGAGGTGTATGAATAAATGAAGGAAAATACATTAAGTTTGCTTCATGTAATAATTCACTTAAGCTCTCTCACCCATTCCATTCTTTCCTCCCTCACCCAAATTATACACTCCCACAAAAAAGAACAGAAACACAGTTATATATGTTCAAAAGATATTCAGAAAAATCAGTCATACCCATTTTTCTCCTTGTCTGAAGATGCTGTAATGAGCTAAGCTAGTTGCAGTTAATATAAAATTATCTTTTCCTTTCTTATAATAGGGAAAACTGTATATCGAACTCTCACTACGGATTGCCTGCATCACAACAGAACCCCGCATGGAGTTATCCTCAACACCAATATATGTGTATATATGTAAAAGTATGCATATATTATAACTTAATATATATATATATATATATATATATATATATATATATATATCTAGACACGTCTTCTGTTTAACAATTTTAGAAGACACGTCTTCTGTTTAACAATTTTATTAACGAAGTGCCGTCATCAGCGGCGATATGTTTGTGTTCCAGTTTTTCAATGTTAGTAGTAGGGAGAGTAACTTGTGCTGAAAGTACTTGGGATCAAAACTTTGGTGGACTAATCCACGGATTCCAAATGTTAAAAAGTTGGTCAGAAAGCTCGTAAAGATCGTTGATATCATTGTTAATCAGGAGACGTGTCTTTTGTTTAATTCTACACACACACACACACATATATATATATATATATGTGTGTGTGTGTGTGTGTGAGTGTGTGTGTGTGTGTGTATGTATGTGTGTGTATTTATACATATGCATGTGTATAGTTGTATATATATGCATATATATGTCTATATAAATATGTACATATATATGTACATGTATATATATATATGTACATATATGGTGATTGCCGCTTCTTGACAGAATAGGCCTATGTGTGTGTGGTGTGTGTGTGTGTGTGTGTGTGTGTGTGGTGTATATACATTAAGGAGAATTGCTGGTTGTATTCCTTTAATTGCTATTAATGAGCATAGTAATGTATCGTTAATTTGGCAAACTACCTCGATTAGTTACGGATCATTACAGTTATCTATTTGATATTGAAATAAAACCATAAAGGAGTAAATGATAAACACTAATGCAGCCTCCCATTTGCTAGTTTTCTATGTAAATACTAGAAGCTTTCAATTGGATTTTTCTCGTTAATCTTTCATATAATCGCAGATATCATTAACATATGTGGCTTATAGTGTCTAATGTCTGTATCGTTGTTCGGCCATATGTTTTCGATGCGTCTGATATCGGTAGATTGGGTCGGCCATTTCAGCACCTGAATTTTATTGCTATACATTAAGACTGTGACTCGACTGGTCGTCGCTTTCAGATCGCCATCATGCCGAAAAAAAACCCTCATAAAACGACCTATCAGATTTTGAGCGTATGATAACATTACCTTATCTAGTATTTAGATCTAACTTAGTTTTCAGATAGCCTTGTCGGTGGGGCTTAGAATAAGCTGTGTGTATCCCCTGTGGAGGAGTTAGACCTCTCACTCCCCACAAAAAAGAGGGATGTTTTGTCTATGACACTGAACTGAATCTGATAGTGAGGCTCCAGTTCTGGAGAACAGGTGTCAGAAGAAAGATGGGTATCCCTTCATTTCAATTACTCATAGATCCACTCTAAGCCGAAATGGTAGTACTTATAAGGGTTCTATCCTTGGGCCGCCCAGTCGGATGGGGCAGTAGAATACACTAACTGCACCTCTGCAGAGGGATAAAATCCCCTCAATATGGTCACCAGTTGGCCGTAAGTGGCGAACTGTGATGCTTAAGGACGGAATGTTGGTAGCTGAGAAGTCCATGATATGAATATGCTGTTTGAATGTCACATTACTATGATATACAAATAGCCTCGACCTCCTTTGGAAGATATATGCATCGAACTAGTCATCCTCTAGCTATGGGTAATTATGGAGCAGACTGAGCTCTTTAACCACTAATTTGACAACCAATGTAGGAGAAGGAAAACTCTGAATTCAAATCTATTAAACTAAGCTTAATAAATTGACCTTGTATCTCATCTTTTTCGTGCAGAGTGGTTGGTAAATATGTAGAATACTTAGAAGAGTCTTGGAGACCTGAAGAGACTTGCTGTTACTCAGACTTCAGCGAAAAAAAGAACTCCAGTTAAATCAGGTATGAAAAGCTCACTTAGAGGGAGCATAGAATGTATGATAGTCAAAAATATCATCATATAATGTGGTCAGCATTTGGAAACTGTTGAAAACTTACAACAGATCGCGAAGAACCTACTCAAGTCAGAGTAAGACTTTGTCAATTAGTGGATTTTGCCGCGTCACCGGACCACAGAGTGAATGAAAAGAATGAAAATATAGACAAATACCTGGATCTTGCCAGAGAGCAGAAAAAAATGAGAAATAAACATGACATGATACCAATTTTAGTTGGTGCGCTAGAAAAGGACTCCAAAAGCCTAGAAAAGAGATTGGTACAATTGGTTGGCTAGTTGATTAGTTGGATGGTTGGATTTTACGGCATGTCAACCCTCGTTGGATTATTTTATACATGTTTTTATTCATTTGATGAATATTGAAAGTTCTTTTTTAACTCAATTTTAATACCCGTTTTAAAAACTCATTTTTCTATTTAACCCGTAGATGCGACACTCACAGGTCCTACTACTCCGGGTCAGTGTGGACCTGGGAGTAATGGTGATGACTCTACACTTTCCAGAGCTCCAGAGCTCGAACTTCATCATTAGATGTAGTTTAACGCAATACCCAGGACACTGATGGAACTGGAGATCAGAGGAAAGATCAATACCATACCACTGGAAAAAGATAAAATACTCAGAAGAGTCCTGGATAACTGAGGAGACTTGCAGTTATTCCGAGTTCAGTTTAAAAACATTAGTTAAAAAGGTGTGAAAAACTTGCATGAAGTGATGATAATAAAAATGATAATAAAAATAATAAATAATATCAGCACTAGATAGCTTCCTTCTAATTATGATTTTTTGTTTGATTCCTTCTCTGAACACCACAAAAATATTTGTTTACATTAATACTTTTCAATTAGTGTGCATAACAAATTTGATAGCTCTGCATTAAAGCGTTTTGCTGTTTATAAATAATTTAAAAACAAACTTGTCCGACTAATTAATATAGATAATTAATTTCACTTTAATATCTATGAGTAAAACTTACAATTACATGTGACATTCTTACACTAAACGGCAATAATGTTTAAACCAGAATGTTATTTGAAAGAAATGCATTTCTATAATTAAATTAGTATCATCAAAATAAGTAGTTAAAAGAGACATAAGTTGTTGTTTTTTAATTTTAAAAACACAAAATTTAAAACAATTTTTTTTATTCGTGTCCTTCTATCAAGTCACGCCATTATATAGACTTGGCATGTATTAATGATTATTAATGGTGTTTATATTGAATTTATACACGAAAGTTTTTTTTAGCAATCCATTAATCATTTTCCCAAAATGTTAACGAGACTAAACACACTGAAATGAATATAATTCACCCACAAGAAAGAAGCATACACAATTCTTTTTTTGCATAGACATACGATGTTATATGTTGGACTTGAAAGATCACATGACTTGGTCGGTCGCCCAGGACAATGGGAAAATACATTTCTGCTTAACCTTCCTTTTATCCATCTTTTTCAGTTCGAGGGAATATAGCACAATAAACCACCACAAACAACACCACAATACCGATTGTAGGTGAAATTGATAAAGTGTGTGCTTATAAAAATGTCTTTCATCCTATAAAGAGGCCCATCCCATTTCAGTGAAATATGGATTACGTATGACGTGATTGTTTGTCCTTCCACGTAATGCTTATTTTTCATTTACAGACAGTTTTTTGTTCCTCCTCCCCCTCCCCTTCCTCCTGTCTATTATTTTTTGTTTCTTACTCTCCCACTCATTTTTCTCTTTACTCTCCCATTCACTTTTCCCCTTACTCTCCCATTCACTTTTCTCCTTTCTCTTTCTATCAAGAATGCATTTAAGCACCCCAAACCCAACACCACTTTTCATGATTAATATCAGCAGCTATCTGTTTTTCTTAATCCGACGGATATTGGCGATTGAATTCATTTCACTTATGAAATGTCTATAAACCAGGTTTGCTTAAAAAGAAAATAGGAGAGTCCCCGTGACATAGTGGATAAAGTGCTGAACTGCGACATCGTAGTAGGTGAGTTGGAATTCCAGTCGTGCTATTAAGTTCTCTTTCGGGCGAATACAATTGGGAAAGGTATGGACCTTCTCATATCCCCAAGTATGGATTAAACAGTATCACTACTGTTCTTTTACAAAGGTGGCTTTGGCATTAAATAACCTAAGAAGTTTGATATGCTATTAAAAGAAACCAATCGAAACCATCAAAAGAAAACGAAAAAAAAAAAAAAGTCAGTAACATTTTAAATTTTACTGTTTCCTTTTCAAAGAAAAGTTTGTTTTTACTTTTAGAGATGATATTACTTTATCAAGACAATAATGGTCAGTCGTCTCACGCAGAGAAAAAAAAAAAAAAATTCCAATCGCTAATAAATAGAATAAGATAAATAAATAGGAATAAAATAGTTTGAAAATAAGGAATGAAAACATCAAATAAACAAAAGACGCTCAACCTAAACATAAGAAAACAGTCAAATAACGAAATATGAATTAAATAATTTTGTTTTGTATGAAACAAATTTTTTTCCAGAATTTTTTTCGATAAATGTGAACTCAGCATTGTTTGGAAATGTGCAAAAATTATTTTAATCTCGCAAAAATCTCTTTTGAGACTATTCAAAATGGCGGAAGATCAAGCAGTGTCCAGGCTTGAACAGACGTCTGTCATGAAATTTGCACAGAGAAGCAAGTCTTAGTCAAAAAAGTATTTACACATGAGCCTGGGTCGGAAAGACAGTCGCTGGAATGGAAAACACATTACATCTCCGGTAAAGAAAAAGTTTCAGATGCATGTATCAGTAAAAAGATTCTTCTGATTATCTTCTGTAACATGAAAGGCCAATCGCTATTGATTTTCCTTAAAAAATGGGCAACTGTAAACAGTTCTTGTTATTACCAACAGCTTAGACAACATTCACCTTATTTATTGAATAACCCTCGCATTTGTCTGGCTATTAATCTATCTTTCTATCAATCTATATTTCTATTTCCGACTATTTCAATCTATCTGTCTACCTCTGGGTGTTTCTATCAATCTATCTATCTATCAAATACCTAAACATCTTATAATTATTAACGTATTTAACTACTTCCTCCTTTTGAGAGGTGGGCTCATCATAACGGTTATCTTCGTAAGAAATTAAATCGTCAACCCAAGTTCAAATGCTGGACGAGGCTGTTTGCATTTTATTTCATCGCAATACTCTTTTATGTTTATTGTCGTAGGAAATGGATACGGCGAGACGGGTTTAAATCCTGAACGAGGCTAGTTGCATTTCACTTAGCGCTAATACCCTTGGAAAAGGTATGCATCCAAATATTCTCCCTCCAGCTATGGGTAAATAGTAGGATAGACGTGGCTCTTTAACTTTGGTATGGCAAGCGGTCTAGAAGAAGGAAAATTCTTAATTCACACCTATTGATGTCCAATTAAAATATTATCTTGTGTCACATCCTGCTTGTGCGGGGGGGGGGGGGGTAGTAACTAGATAGTCTTGGGAAAGTCACGAATACGTCTGTTCTATGCTATGTTCAGCTATGGGTAAAGTAGTGGGGCAGACTGTGCTCTTTAGACTTGGATAGGCAACGTATCTAGAAGAAGGAAACCTAATTCAAACTAGCTTTACTTCAACTTAAAATTGACCTTGTGTCACATCTTACCCGGGTAAAAGGGTTAGGTAAATACATCCTTACAAGTTTCCAAATTACTCTGTGTTTAGAAGTCGCTGGTTTGATTTAAACAGCAAAGGAAATGATTGAATGTCTACTGGTCAGAGGTCCCGTATCGAGTAACTGGTAAAATAAACGAATTCATTCGAACAAAAGATCTATAAAGAAGAGCTTTTATTTCTTATAAGAACAAATAGCCTTTTTTTTCAGTAGTGGCGGATTATTTATCACTCTAAGCTGATATTATTCTTACGATGACTTTCATTATATAACGAGTTGGTGTCGCTAATGCGGTACGAAGTCCGAAAAGTTTTACTTGAATAGACTTACGTTTTTGGAACCTGTGAATCTTACGTGGTTACTGATTACCAAGTGTGATTAGAGGACCATTAATAGTAAGTTTGATTCTCACTGGGTTCCCCATACTTCTGGCCTTGTACCATATCTAAGCTAGGCTTAGTAAATAAAGTATTTGTATAATCCTAAATATTAAAGAATATTAAACTAAAATACTGAAAACTCGGCCAAAATACTCACTTGTACACACCAAACCATTTTTTCAGCTGACGGATCCCTTTCACTTTGAGATTCCTGTCCAACCCGAACCTCTGGGTTTAAACTTGCTGAGCGTATTACTGATCAAGATAGCAGTGGATCATTAAATCTGCAGCCTGACACACATGCATCATCATGATCATCATCATCATCAACTATGGGTAAACAGTAGGACAGACCTGACTCCTTACCCTTGGCACAACTGGTCTACAAGGGATCTCTAAATCCAAACCAGCTGTATTCCACTTCAAAGATTCACCTTGTGTCACATCCTGTTCGTGGCGGAGGGGCTGAAGGCCCAGTTTTAGCGTCAGAATAGGAACCACAACGTTCCGGGTTCGATACCAGCCCTCGCCAACTCAGCATGTTAGTAGCACAGTAATCTGTGCGGTAAAGTGAGGAGCTGATGGTAGTTGTAGCGCCCCACATCAGACGTCAAAAAATCTCTTTTGTCTAGCGCTAGTGAAAAGGGATAGACTCCCTGTTGTCTGGCTTTAGGCCACCCTGACGGCCTTTTATTTTACTTACTTATATATGTACCCATTAATTAATCTGTAACTGTCTGTGTCACATACATTGTCATCAGTACATTTAATGACATCAACTGATCAAATCTGATGGTAATATTACAATACCAATATATCAAAATTAATATTCTCGATATACTTTTACTGAACCAACGAGTCTATGACAAGCAATACTCCACTTATACCCTTACTTAGGCTAGACGGGCGGTCGGAGAGGCCCCTCAAGCCCCAGCACGTATATGATTGCCCCAACCCTATTGTGCTTCTGGCAAGCCCCAACCATTTTTATCATATGGGTGCTAGAAGGTGGTGGCTGAGGGTGTCTTGGGAATGACGTTAAATTATATTAGGGTGAGGTTCCAATTTTGCAGGTTTGTGGAATGTGGAGCACCTCATCATCATCATTGCTTCCTGGTCCACTCTGACCCGGGGTGGTAGTACCTGTTAGGGTCCCATCTATGGGTTAAATAGAAAAATGTATTTATAAAAAGAATTGGGTATCCGTTAAGAATGAATTTATTTCAAAACTTCATCGGCATTAAATGACCCACTGAGGTTTATATGCCGTAAAACAAAACAAACCAACAAAAAAACTGAACCAACGACAACAGACTTTATTTTTGTTCAGTTTGAAAGTGACAACAATGAAACAGTGAAAAAAACCTAAATTTCAAACACAAAAAAACGATTACATGTGATGGCCAGTCTCCTTTAAAATAAAGATCTGTCGGTGCGGCTAAGAATGCACTGAGAATAAAGAGAAGTAAGGTGCCCCATAAAAAGGAGTGTCAACTTTGTGTTGGATATTTGGATTACCACTATGCAACTACTTCTGGCCTTTTGATAAACCAATTTTATCTTCATAAATTACTGCTATTATGAAACTACTACTACGTTAGCGCATTATTATCCTACCATCTATATATTAATACTTTTGTTCCGACCATTATTATCCTGCAACACCCTCTGGTTAGAAATGAAACCGTCCAAATCGTACAAAATGTAAAAATGTAAATCCTGATTATCTGGTGCGACACCTGATAATCAGGATTTACATTTTTGCATTTCATTTTATCCGCCGAATTCTTATCTCTTATGAGTGTCGTCACCTCAGATGAATGATGGACCATTCCGTTTTTATTATAAAGAGAGAAAGGGTGAGAAAAAGAATATGTTATACAGAAAAAATATAACAAGAAAGAAAGAGAGTAGAGGAAAGATAGAGGGAGGGGTGAGAAATCTGTATTTGTAGATTTCAGTTAGTGTTTTAATTAACTAAGTTAAGGAAGTTCTGTGTGAAGCACGTAAGTTTTTGTTGTTTTATTTTAAAGAAAAGTACAACTTGGTTATGTTGCTGTGTTATATTTCGGCCCAACCAAGCAAATATTCACTTAGATGCACTCAATAATGAATCGTTAAGCCGTGAGGAATTTTTGAAATCATATGTCACTGGTGCCAATCTTTGACACGTTGCACTTTCTTTTTTCCCTTCTTCGCTTATCCAAGCATTCGTCTTGTCAGATATGCAAGGGAAATTCAACCCCCTAATTCAGTCATGCTATCCGCTTCCTTTCCTCTCCCTATTTAGGACGACATTACAGTTTACTTTTTCTCCTCTTTATAATCGTCTCAAACTTTGCTTTTTTTTTCACCCTCGCTTGTTTTACTTCCTCCCTACTTTGTCTCATCTTCATCCTTCTTTTTTTTTTCTTTTTTGTATTTCTTCTTATCTTTCCTTTTTGTTTTCCCTCTTCTTTCTCCATTGCTAACTACGTATAATGGTATTTTAATTTATAAAAAAAAACAAAAAAACTTTATACTATAATTACTGGTACTTGCACAACAATCAATTCCAAAAATCAAGTAATCTCCTCTGTGTTATAGTGAATATATAGATATATAAACGTTGCTATAAATAATGAGATAAATAGAGGCGCGTGGTGCAATGGTTATCGTCATAGGAAATTGACTCGGTGATGAGGCTGAATTTCAAATAGCATTTTTACCCTTGTGAAATGTATGCATCTAGCTATCCTCCTTCCAGCTATGGATAAATAATAGGGCAGACTGGGCTCTTTAACTTCGGTCAGGCTACCAGACTAGTCTTCTTCCTTGATTTAATTCGAAAGACAGTCGTGAGGTTTCCCGTCATATTTTCAAACTCGCGCGCGTGTAATGGTTATCGTCTAAGGAAATAGAGACTGTTTGGACTTCAGATAGCGCTAATACATGGGGAAAGGTATGTATCCAACTATTCTCCTTCCAGCTATGGGTAAATAGTAGGGCAGAATGGGATCTTTAACTTTGGTGAGGCAACCAGTCTAGGAGAAGGATAAATTAAACTCCGAGAAAGAAATTGACCTTGTGTAACATGCTACTTGTGTGGAGGGGTTGGTAAATATATAAATAATAAAATAGATATAATAAATATAAGACGTGGCAATAGGTAACAAGTCAGTGTTTATGCTCCTTGGAAAAGGAATAAATCTAACTATTCTCCCTCTAGTTATGGGTAAATAGGAAGGCAGACTGGGCTCTTTAATACTGGTATGACAAGCAGTCAATGTAGAAGGAGAGCTCGGAATTCAAACCTGCTAAAACCTCTCTTAAAATGAGTTTTAAAAAGTATGTTTAAAAACTTGAGTTTGAAAATAAATTGAAAAACTCGACAATAATGTATGGAACAAAGTGTTTATTGAGCATGGAATAGCCCAACAAGGGTTGACATGCCGTAGAATCCAACCAACATACTTGATAAACAAAATACTTGAACTATTCACTTACAGATCATATTTAATTTAAAAAGATGATTTGGCATTAAATAACCAACTAGGGTTGATATCCCATAAAACCAAACACCCATACGGTGAAACATATTTAATCCATAAATCAACTTTTAAAATACTAACATAAATGCTGGTATACATTTGAGAATCTATTAGTGAAATAGATCACTAATTAGGACTGAGCCTATTCTAGTAGTGACCACCCCATACGGAGTTTAACAGGTTTGAATTCAGAGTTTTTATTCTCCTAAACTAGTTGCCTAACCAAGGTTAAAGAGCCCGGTCTGCCCTACTATTTATCCATAGCTAGAGGGAAAGTAGTTGGATTCGTACCTTTCCAGGGGTATTAGTGTTATGGTAAATTCAATCAGCTTCGTCCAGGATTTGAACTCTGGTCGACGTATCCGTTTCCTACGACTCTAACCATTACACCACGCGCCTCCAACTTATCTATCAATATGTATTGACATATTGATGGATTTAGACACATATTTATACACACGTATATATTTATGCATATATATATATATATATATATATATATATATATATATATATATATGCGTAAATCTAACAGTGGTAAGTATTTACTTATCTACATAAATCTATATGATGAGATTAAATCATATTACTTATCTGGCGCATGCGTACATCGTAACCTTCATTCAACAGAAACGTTGTAGAACATCAACTGTCATTTGACTTCCCTCTTAATAAAACCTATTTTCCTGACACCTGTCACACAGATTACACCTTGCCAATCACAATTGACATAGCTCGTCTAATCAATTCCAGCTCAAATTACAACTATGAAGACTCTTCGTTATATATAATTTCTATTTGAATTATTATCAAGATTTCGTTATTGTTTTTATCGTGGAATTTAGCTCCATTCAATGCTAGTTTATTTTTTTTATATGTTTTTGTCTTTTCTTCATAAAAGGCACTTAGAAAAATACACTTTCCTTTGTTTGTAATCTTTCGCCTACTTTATCATATATATATATATATATTATATATATATATATATATATATATATGTGTGTGTGTGTGTGTGTGTGTCTGTGTGTGTGTGTGTGCGTATAAATATCTACTTATACAATATACATATATATGTATACATATATATATATATATATATATAATGAGTCTATTCTTATATGTATATATTATATATATATATTTATATATATCATACACACACACACACACACACACATATATATATATATATATATATATATATATATATATATATATATATATATATATATATATATACATATACATACATATATATATGTATATAGCAAAATACATTTTTGATTGTTTTTAGAAGCATGAGAAAATGAGCGAAATATATATATATATATATATATATATATATATATATATATATATATATATATATATATATATATATATATAAACAATTCAGATACTTGTGCAGATCTTTCTTTCTTCGTTCAAAATAGAAATAGCTTTAGTATTTTTTTAAATGGCACATTGTCAGGTGTTATTAAGATTTATTTATATTCCATCTTATTTCTGCTGCTTTTTGTCAAATCGATATTCTAAAATCGTTAGATAAGCAATACAGATAAAAAAAATGAAATTAAAATATTTAACGAGATTTGATCTCGTATCGCTCATCCTTGAAAATCTTTCCCGTGATAGCCTTTCAGTGATTCAGCTACGAATGCCAAGCAGTAAAAAGTCATTAGCAATATAGTTGTATTCTTTCAACACAGTATGATGACACCTTATTAATTTTAATTTTCACCCTATGAGTAGTTCTTTACCCAAACCATTCGCCTCAGGTTGGATGTGACTCAAAATCGCAGGTATTGGACATCTAGCATCTAATCGCTATTTAGTAGTGATGAATCTACGAGACTAGATTGCTAACCATTATATCACGATGGGACGCCCAGAATACCAAACCCGTTTGCCACGAATAGAATGTGACACAAGGCTGAAAATATGAGGCTTCAAGCGAGGATCGAACACACTACTCAGTTGTAAGGGATCTACGAAAATAGCTTGGTAATCCCGTTCTACCTTTGGGAAATGTATAACTCAAACTATTCTACTGAGCTATTTAATCTTGTTATGGCAAACTCTTGACACCCGTCCCTATCTGTTATCTCCTCAGGCAAGTCCTTTTCACGGCATATAGTAGCCTAATAGTGCTGATTGATGTATTTTTTTGCGATCAGCCAGCAATCGAGTATTCATGTGTCGTTGTTCTCAGAAGAACCTTACTTCGTCCTTAATTTTCTAGTACGTATTGTTAGACTGTGTGATAGGAGGTAAGTGGCCATACAACTGCTTCGAGGATTTCTTAAAATACAAATCCAAGCATCCTCGCAGTTCCCATCTAGTTTCTTATTCAGGCGTTTCCTTAATGTCCAAATGTATGTAGTTCAACCTGACTTAACGATCGTAAAATGACAATTTGTGAGTTGCGATAAAAAGTAACAGAAATAAGATGAAAGAAATACCACTTAAGAATTATTGTTACTGATGAGAGTTTATATGCGTTGATTTCTTTTAACAAATGTTTGTTTTGTTTGAATTTTGTATTAATTTCTTACGACGTTTCTCATTACTTTTTTCTCATTTTAACACTCCGGTTGTTTTACATTTTTGTAACCAGGACCGGAAATTAGGGCGTACAAAGGGAAAATAGATTAAGCAAGACTATATATAGGTAGATGACTAAATTTGAATTTCGCCCACAGATTAACCTCTGCCGCCAAACTTGTAAGGTATCTTCCGTAGTAGGATACCAAGAATAACATGATGCGTGTTCAAATCTTGTAGGAAGCGGCTACATACATAAACAAATTATTATGGCTTTAGTAATAACTATTTACTTGTTGTATGCACCTAAAGTCGAAGTGTTGGCACCATGTCGTTTGCGAATACAGTTGAATTTTATATTACGTTCAGTTTATGGGTATGCGCTTAGCGTAACAGTAATCGTCGTAAATTGTAGGATAGACTTTTTTATTTCTCTTTAGAAAGATAACCAATCTAGGAGATTTAAAGCTTTGAATTCAAACCATCATCATCATCAAGGCGTGCCAGCAGCTCATATTCTCTCTCTCTCTCTCTCTCTCTCTCTCTCTCTCTCTCTCTCTCTCTCTCTCTCTCTCTCTCTCATTACTCTTAGTATGTCTTCTAGAAGGTACCCAGTGTCCGTACAGGGCTGGTGAATGTAAGTATGCTTATCAGCCAATACTAGTGTGTTCATGAGCCTATAGGAGATCGTCGCTTATGAGTTCGTCCCGGATTCCCTAGCAGTATTCAGCATATATAAACCGTCTTTCTTAGAGGATTTGTGAGATGGGAAGTAGATAGCCGTACAACTTTTGTTTTTAGCTTACCTCTTCCAGGGTTTCTTCAAAAACAGTACACAGTATCCTTTTGTCGTTCGCATCTAGCTTTTCATTGAGCGTTTGGTTAATGCAAGTGGTGCAACCACACAATAGTAATGATACGGCTATAGCTTGGTAAAATTCCCTTTTTATTTTGTCTGGGAGATCAGTTTATTAGATGGTCGATAACCTGTCATTAGCAGTTCACCTATGCGTATATTGACATCGCTTTCATTAAATGTGATATTACTACCCAAGTAGATGAGCAGGTCTAATAATCTTATAGGCTATATATTTATATCTGCTTTAATCCCTTCATGACTGCTTCTACATTGTACGTAGTTCTACCTACTCTGATGAGTCAAACATTTTGCAAAATTTCAAAATATTTTCAAATTTTTCGGCGTCTGTTCACAACTAGGCCACAGAAGAACCAGAAGAGAAAGTAATACTCGCCAGATTGCGTATTGGGCACACCCACATCACCCATTCTCACCTTTTAAAAGGGGAGGACGTCCCAGTGTGCTCAATATGCAAAGTACAACTTACAATCAAACATATCCTCCTAAATTGGAACAGCCTCAAACACACCCGCAATAAATACTATCAAACAAGAAACCTGAGGGACGACTGAAGACATTTTAAACTTTCTAAAAAAAGCAATCTTTTCAACAAGATATAACAAAATATAACTGAATACC
The DNA here is from genome assembly GCA_023376005.1 of Doryteuthis pealeii. NCBI lineage: Eukaryota > Metazoa > Mollusca > Cephalopoda > Myopsida > Loliginidae > Doryteuthis > Doryteuthis pealeii. The sequence goes on from CM042137.1 coordinate 8,000,527, forward strand.
TCCATAGAATCACTACTTTAAAGACTGAAATCCAAAATAACCTTTTCTGGCATTAAATGACCCACAGAGGTTGATATGCCGTTAAACAAAACTCAAAGTCAAACAAGCAAGTGATGTGTAGATTGATGTTTTTTTTTTTTTGTTTTTTTTGAAGGAACACATTTTATCGACAATGTACGCGTGTATGTGCATTATATTTTTTCAACCATTTCAAGCAAGGACACATCTTCCCAAACAAAATGTTTCCCTTGTCTTGATTTTTCTTCGAAACTGGTTATAGCATTCTTGAAACATCTGAAACAGTTTTGTTCCACACATTCGTTGACAGTTTTTCTTTTTTAGATGACATTTGTGGTACGTAAAATTAGTAGGTTAAATTGGCGGAGTAGCCTATGGTCGGTATCAGCCGGACAGCGAAGGATTCTAACCCCTTTTCACAAGCGCTTGTTTTTGTGTTTGAGGTGGAATGTCACGCCTACCATCAGCTCCCCACTTTACCAAGCTGTTCTACATATGCACTGGGTTGGTTTCGAACACGGAACCTTGTGGCTTCTAGGCAGATTCTCTACCGACTGACCTAAACAAGCATCTTGTAGGACTCCAGCGACAATGTCAAAGAAATTTATGTCACCATCAGGTGAAAGCATGTGTAACTATTTTAGCCAGGAAACAAGTTTCATATTAGCATGAGAATTTTCTATAGGCTAATGGATGCGACTCATAATATATTTAAGAATGTGACGCAGATTGGACGAATATATTAGAATACCAACCCCTGGAGTCCCGGACTATTTTGAGTCGACCACTGTTGAGAAAATGGACAATATACCACCTGTCATTCATTCAGCTGTCTATAAATTAAACGTGTTTTAGAAAGAAGCTTCTTTAGTGCCATTGTTATTACCACATGGTTCCCCATAGGTGATAAACCTTAATACCAGTGGCGTGTCCTGGAAACACACCGGGTTAAGCAAATGCCGGTATTATGATCTTAGACGAGAATTAATCATTTTCACTAATAGAAAAGTCGACTGAAAATATAATGCTTTTAAATCCGAGATTTAAAAGAAATTTTCAAATCAAAATCTTCAACACATTTGTTTGTAGATTTTTTCCAATGCTTTTGCCTCCATGGATAGAACAAATACTTTTAGCTTATGGTTTCCCCATTAATAAAATATTATAAATGAGCAAGTTGTATAGCTCAGCTCAAGAGGTGTGTAAAGTGTGTATTTACCCAACCCCACCACCAAGAGGAGGATGCAACACGAAGTCAAATTTTAAGCGGTGTACAACTGGATTGAATTCAGAGTTTTCATTCTCCTAGACTGGTTGCCATACCTAGTTTATTGAGCACATGCTCTATTATTTACCCATAGCTGGGGGAGAATAGTTGGATTCATACCTTTCCCAAGAGTAATAGCACTATTTTAAATGCAAATAGCCTCTCCAGGATTTGAAATCTAATCGCCGATTCTATTTTCTATTACGATAACCGTTGCGCAACGAGCATCTATGTGAAGTAATTGCAGGTGGAATTAAAGATAACAATAATTAAATATTATACCAAGTGCATCACATTACCTCTAAAATATAAACTGAATTTATTCGAGTGTTTGTGTTTAAAAAATAGAGGGGTTAATTATAAATACTTATTAATACTTATTTCTAATTATTCCTTTATTTGTCAGGAGGTCTGATGTTTTCCATATCGCAGGCCAAAATGAGTTTCTATTTCGTTTTTGATCTCACCCTTTTCCTCCATACTGACCTAATATGCTTGAGAATTTCATCTTCCCGTTGTCCTGGACGTCTTCCGAGTTGTTGTTTCCGGTCTTTGAAAACTTTTCTGTTACAAAATAACAATTGGATTAAAACACGTTTAAAAAGGTTCGAGTTTGGGTAACCCTTACCGTGCTTTTAAAACCATACAAATGTATGTAAATCATTTGGATCAGATGGGAATACACAAAATAGTAAATGTAAACGTACAATGAATGTGAGTCTTTAATCTCTAGGCATAAACTAATCCGAAATGGGTTTATATGACATTAAAGTCAATCAATCAAAGTAAACGATCTCATCAATGATTTTAACTGAAGTCACCGAATCTATTTCCAACGATGATAACGGTCACGCTAAGTGCTGTATAATATCGTTCTAGATTTGTTTTACATTTGAATATGGATCTTACAGGTCGGTAACTTGTCTGTCTGTCTGTCTGTCCCAAGGATATTAGTGCCAGGTGAAACGCAAAATAGACCCATCCATGATAATCCTTACACTACCAACGTATATCTCTCTCTCACTTACACAAACACTCTCTCACTCCTCATCTCTCTCTCTCCCCAAACACACACTCACTCTCTCCCTCCTCATCTCTCTCTCTCCCCCAAACACACAACATACACACGCACGGGCACTTTCAGTTGCTCAGCTTTTTTAATCTGATATGTGTGGTAAAGCGGGGAGCTGACGGTAGGTGTGGTGCTTTGTTTTAAATTTGTATATGAGTCTTACATACCAGTAACATGACTACTTCTGTCTGTCTCATCTCTCTCTCGATATATATATATATATATATATATATATATATATCTCATAGATAGTAGTTCGATATCGCCAACTATATGAGTATATAGTAAGGAGCTATGGTATACCTCAGACGCCAAAACAATAGCGCTATTGAAAAGGGGATAGACTCCCTCGCTAACTGGCTAATACTGACTTTAGGCTGCCCCGACGACTTTTATATATATGTATATATATATATATCCCCCTCTCTCTCTATATATATATATCCCTCTCTCTCTATATGTATATATACATATATATCAAGGATATTATTGCTAAGTGAAACGCAAAACAGACCCATCCAGGATTATCTTTACACGACCAACGCATTTCTCTCTCTCTCTCTCTCTCTCTCACACACACAATCACACACATACACACACACACACTGTGTGTACAACTTACATGCCAAATGTTTAACGAGTGTGTGCAATGATCAAGGAAGGAACTTTAATGTGTTTTCATTTAGCTTTTTAAATAGTTTTTTTTCTCTCTCTCTCTCCGAGAAGCTGGCTCAGCAACAATGACATTTTTCTTGGAAGTACATTTCCACTCGTAAATTCAAAGTGAGGCTATGAAAAAGCCGGATGTCTTAATAAAAATGAGCCTTGTGCGCGGCTCATTTTAAACATTTCTGTACACTCTTGTATATATATATATATATCATTAAACTATTTCTTTCTATCAAGACGACGATGATTGCCAATTTAACAAACGCAAAAAGGGACAATCATTGCTCTGCCGTTAGCAATCTTTCATAGAAAAACAAAAACGAACAAAAATGAAGATAAATTTTGTTGATAGAAAACATTGTGTTTTTTTTAATGATAATGTGTTCTCATTGCTAGCGTTGTTTTCTTTCTTTCTTTCTATAAACGATTTTATCAAAAATTGTTCCGTTGTTGTTTGTCATTCTATTTCGATTTTCCAAACGACAACATTCCCCTAACCATCTTTTAGCAGATCAACAGTAAAGAGGACAGACGCAAGGGATGTTGTTGTAATTACCTTGATCCAGTTTCCAGAGAAATAATGAAAATTACACACAGAGAGCAAAAGAAAAGAAAACAGCGATTCAGAAGAATCAAGCAGACTTCATTACACAGCAAACAAACAAGATGTTATTAGAGTTGTTCAATCACAATGAAATTTTATTTCGTTATAAAAATCCTCTTCATTAGGTTCTTTCATCAACGGTAAAACTCGACACGGATATACGGAGGCCATGTCGGCGGGGCTCTGAATATGCTGACAGTGTCGGATCAGAACCATAAGGTTCTGGGTCCAATATCGGCCCTCGACAACTCAGCGTATGAGTAGCACGGCTTAGATCTGTGTGGTAAAATTGCAAGTTGGTGGTAGGTGTGGCGCTCCACTTCAGACGCAAAAACAATATCCCTTGTCTAGCGATATCGAAAAGGGATAGACTCCTTCGCTGTCTGTCTGATACCGACAATAAGCCACTCCATCTACTTTACTTACTTTATTCTCTGTAGAGAGATAATACGCCTCAACCACTGAAAAAAGGTGGGTGCCCTTGATATGAGACTAAATTGATGGTGAGGCTTCAATTCTGGGAAGTGTGGAGTACCTCTTCATTGCAATTATTTTTAAGTCCACTCTGACCCCGAGTGGTAAAACCTATTAAGGTCACATCTCAGAGTCAAATAGATATGTTTCAAAATTGTTAGTATTAGATAGGAATACTTTGTATATGACTGTAAATTAGTAGCACGTGGTGTAATGGTTACAATCGTAGGAAATGGAAACGGTGACACGAGTTCAAATCAAGGACGAGGTTTCTGCATTTCACACTAATAGCATTGGGAAAGATATACATCCAACTCCTCCCCCTCCAGCTAAATAGTTAGTCGGGCTGGGATCTTTAACATAGCTTAAGATGCCAGTCTAGGAAAACGAAAACTCTGAATTCAAACCTATTAAACTTCGCTTAAAAAATTGACTATGTGTCACATCCTACTCATGCGGAAGGATTGGTAAATTATCTATATTAAGAATAGTTATTTGAAGCTATAATTGTTTACCAAAGATTATTATTAGTAGTAGTAACTGAAATCATCTGTGTGCTAACAAATGATTAATATTAGATAGAAATACTTGAAACCATACAACTTTGTGCAAATTATCTGTATTAGATAAAAATACTTGATATTATATAAGTGTGTGAAGAAACCATTTGCTTAAAAATGAGTGTTCTGGATATGACACCAAACTGGATCTGATGTCGAGATTCCCTTTTTTGAGATATGGGTAGCGTGGAGTACCCTTTCATTGCCGTTACTCCCAGGTATACCATGACCTGAAGTGGTAGTACCTGTTAGGGTTACATCTACGGATCAAATAGAACAGTTCGAAAATTATTCGTATTCGATAGAAGTACTTGATACTATATAACAGAATTATTTGCATTAAGAATAGTTACTTGATACTATAATTTTTTTTTTTTTTGCTACGATGGAACATCATACCTACTGTCAGCTCCCTACTTTACCACACAGATCAGATTAATCAAGCTGTGCTACTCATGAGCTAATATGGCGAGGACAGGTATCGAACATAGAAATTTCTAGGCGTGTGCTCTACCGACTGACCTACGATTTGACAGTGACCATTAATTTCGATGTCTAAATACATGATATTTATAGAACCAGTTACTAAACTGTCACAAACTGACGAGATGTGTTCACAAGAGTGAAGAAATGTTTCCCTTATTGTTGTTTTATGTTAAATCATGGAAAACCTATTTTTGAATTTTAGCCATTTGTTCCAATTTGTTGCAAATAACTGTGAACCATTGAATAGTTTGAATTAAGTATTTTGGGGTTGATGTCTTTTTTCTTTTCTTTACCTAATCAACCGTAATAACGCTAATTTTATTTCTATTTCTGTTTCTATCGAGTTCAGATAAAAGTAGAACATCGTTAACTTTGACAACAGTTTGTGGCACATCTAATTTTTCTCCTAAACTATTTTTCAAACCATCTTCTGCAATTTCTCTCATAAAGGAATAAACTATTTTGGGAGGGGGTTTTACGGCATTTCAAACCTTGTTGGGTAATTTTATGCCGAAGACGTCATGTTTGATGGGTATTCAAATTTTTTAAACTCATTTTTTTTTAACATTTTCTATTTAACCAATAGATGGAGCCCTAACAGGTACTACTATTTCGGGTTAGAGTGGGCCTGGGGATAATGTCGATGATGGGGTACTCCTCATTCCCCAAATCTTCAAAAGTGGAACTTCACCATTAGAAGAATAAACTATGACTATTTCAGATTGCTTCGGTAACAATATTGTCTTTTCTAAGCACGTAGTGTTACATAGTAGGAGAGAGAGAGGGAGAGAGAGAGGAGAGAGAGAGAGAGAGGGAGAGAGAGAGAGGGAGAGAGAGAGAGAGGGAGAGAGAGAGAGAGAGAGAGGAGAGAGAGAGAGAGAGGAGAGAGAGGGAGAGGAGAGAGAGAGGAGAGAGAGAGAGAAGACAGACGGAGAGAGAGAGAGGGGGGAGGAGAAATAGGTGATCTGTAGACACGCCCCTTTTTCATTGCCAAGTTAAATAAATTTTAATCTGACAATGTAACTTATTCCGTTAGGTGTATATATTTTCCTGACCCCTACCCCTGACAGGCCGGATTAACAAAGTATTTTTTAACGTGAGGAGTAGGTACCACAAAAATAGGTCGCGTGATCATTTTAGGCCATATTGACGGAAGAAACATAAATATTTTTCAGCTTTTTTTTAAATCTCGCAAAAAGAAATAACGAACATAAAGAGTTGTTACAAAGAAAATCAGTTAAATCAAAGATAAGATTATCCGATTGGGGAAAGATTACTCACCGTAATCTTGAAAAATAAGTAAAAGAGTCCGTTTTTTACAACAGGGTCAATTTCTTTATTGATATTTTTTAGCAGAATTTTGTATTCATGTTTTTTACTAAAAAGCTCTCACATCGACACTTATAAAAATATTTTGATATAATTATTCAGACACTTATCTTTAATGAAAAAAAGTAAAAATCGTTATTTGTCGGTTCATTTTTTCATATATCATAAAAATGTATCCACACCCATTCCAAATAATTGAAGCAAATGTCTGTAGTACCCGTAAGTGTTAAATCGAACTTCTAATTTTTATCTTCTTACTTGGGTCTCATCTTTGCTATCTGGGCTGACTTCTCTCGTCTTCTTCATCTCGATCTTGTGTCGTCTAGGTCTATATCTCAGGTCGTATATCTCTGTATTTATTTTGGTCAGTTATTAATGAACACGAAGACAGGTGGAGAAAAGTTTAGACTGGTCATATCTAGCGTCTGGCTCCTTACAGCACCTAAACGTAACTCTACTAGACTGCTAATCTTTCCGACAAATTCACGTCTAGGTCAATAAGAGGTCAAAGCTGTCTATCAAACAACTAGTTATTTTCCATGACTACGGGTTCATTTTCAGATTCAAATAATTTTACACTACATTTCAAAATGAATAGGTTCCCAAATTTATCATAAGCATAAGTACTGCTAGTTATATTAATACATCACGTAATAACAATAATGTGCCGTTACTTCTAACAAATATTTATTTTTGTGATAGTGATAATAATGATGTCGAGTTTCTTTGTGCCTCGTGTGATGAAAAGTGAAACACCGCAATATTTTAAATTTTCAGAAATCTATTTCACCTTCTAGACAGTGTATTCTTGCTTGAATTTCCGAAGAGAAACAGAAAATGTAGAGATAACAGTTCATCATAGCTTTCTTTTTGTTTGGTTGTCTTTTTTTACTTTTTTTTTTATTCTATTCATTTTTATTTTATTTTTTTTATTTTTTTTTTTTTTTTGAAAACCTTGCTTTTCTTGTAGGACAGAAAGGAAACGAAATAGTCTGTATTCAACTCGAGAAGCCCGGGGATTAGATAAACCATTCACTAGGCTTAAATTCTAATTTTAAACACAGCGCACTGTCTGAGACGTCTTGTTTTTATTTGTATCTTGGTTTGTTTTTTTGTTTTTTTCATTTATTTTCTATCATTACGCCCCAGACGTGTGCGTCTCGAACTTGAAAAGTCATATGCAATTGAGTTGTGTATTTACATGGTTTGTATGCTTTGGGATTTTCGTGTTTGCAAACACGAAGTTGTTTGTGCTGGTCCATTGTGGCTTCTGTACTTGCAAATGATGTATTTTTAAAGGCTACATAATGTGCTGATTGGGTCGATACGTTTAGAAAATGTATCGGTTTGTGGCGAATCTTTAGAAAATGTACATTTTTCTCGTCGTGTTTAGCCGGAGTGTAATACTTAATGAAATAAACAGATGAATAAATAAACAAAATCTAACTGCGAGTTAGTGTGATCACTGTGTTAGATATATGATTCTGAAAATATATATATATATATATATATATATATAATATATATATATATTGTAGTGGTAAGTTAATATGGGCTATTTTCAATTTAATGTGCTTATATTCATTGAACACAAGGGACTATGGCATGCGCTTGCTTTTCTCTCGTGCAGATTGATACAGATAAATACCATCATACCTTGATTTACGAGTACCCCAACGTACGAATATTCTGAGTTACCACCTGTTACTAGGTCGACTTTTCGCTTTGTGTTACGGTCTAAAATTTGAGGTACAAGCGAGCTTCGGATAGGCTTATGCTAATAAATTTACTAAAAACATTTACTTTCCAAATTTATCACGCCGAACAAAAATTTTAATTATTAAAAAAAAATAACAATTAAAACATATTACAATACATAATTCATTAGAATTCTATTTTATGGTGGTTTTATACAATACAGGGCTATTTTTCTTATTTAAAAAAGGAGACAAACATAAAGTGTTTTTTGCAAGGCTGGAACGAATTGATGGCCTTTCAGTTTATTTCAATGGAGAAAATTGATTTGATATACGGGGAAATTAATTTACGAAAGGAACGAATTAAATTACTAAATGAAGGTACCTCGGATTTTTCTAAGAAAATATACAGCAGCTCAAAAGTATAGTTAAGGCATGCAAAATCTATTGATATGAAGTTAAATAAATTAACAAAAAGAGTAGGTTTTTTTGTCTGCTTGGTTTAGTTAATAATTAAGACACAAGGTTGAGGGAAATTATGTTTGGTATTTTTTTAGGAGAGGCTCTGCCAACACTATAAATCAACACTGGTAATCCTAGCGTTTAACTAAACTCAAAGAAGGAATAGTTGTCCAGGTAGGAAGTACACAACTACCTCAACCACCTAGCCTCATCTCGCCTGATGATTGTAGAAACACATAAAACTAAAGGCGTAAGCTACGTGGAAACATCATTTAGTATTTTAGGTTTTAAACCTGCAATGTCACAATAACATACAGCACTTTTCTGCCCTTCTCTATATATATATATATATATATATATATATATATATATATATATATATATATGTGTGTGTGTGTGTGTGTGTGTGTGTGTTGTGTGAGCAAAAATGAAACTGGAAGTTAATCCGACGGTATGTTGTAAAAATAAATAAAGGAAAGAGAGTATAGAATGGATACAATTGGATACTTTAATCAATTTTTTACTTCGGTCAGGAGTATATCCATGTGTACATTATCAAAACTTTTTCCAACGAAATAAGGATTTACTCTGATGTCGAATTTCTACATTTTTCTATTATTATTATTATTATTTCATTTCATTTGGTTAATCAAAATAATAATAGTTTGTAATGTACACTTCCTAAGTAAAATTGATTAAAATATCCTATTTTATCCATTCTATACTCTCTTTCCTTTATTTATTTTTTCAACATATATATATAGATATCATCATCATACTGTTAGTACGAATTCCCATGACTCTCTCTCTCTCTCTCTCTCTCTCTCTCTCTCTCTCTCTCTCTCACACACACACACACACACACCTAGCGTCCTTTTCGGTCATTGCTCCTTGTAGTTCTCCTTAGCGGTATCCAGAGTCTGCACTGAGCTAATTGGTGTAAGGTTTTCTTGGTCGACTTATACTAGTGCGTCATTGTGTAGGTGTCCAAAAGAGAACGGCACACGAGTTTCCCCCCCCCCCCCCAGTGTCCGACATGTCTTGTTCGCCTCACCTCACCTGTATGGTTGGTGTAATAAAAAGCAGCTGAGATGATGCTTCCATGATTTGTTTAAGGCAACACGCAACATTCTCGTTCTGTTTGCATCTACTTTATTCTCCAAGCTTTGGTGCTGTCGTACAGTAGCACTGCTATGGTTACGGCTTGGAAGAATTTTCAATTTATCTTTTCAGTGAGATTAGATTTCCATAAGATAGATAATCTGTCCATATATATATATATAAGGAAATTGATATCCCAAATTTTCATGCTGGTTTCATGACTATAAGCTTCACGCACTAAAGACGCAATTAGTATTAATCTTGAATCCATGAAAGATAAAGGCATGAAACCAACATGAAAAGGTGAGATATTCATTCATTTTAACTTTTATCCTGTTCTGCTGGCCAACATTTGAGCACTTTTTTGGTTTTATAATTAAAAAATGTTAAATGATTTTTTTCATACAAATATGTTTGCGGTTCACTTTGCAATAATGCTCATTTGAAAGGCATTATTCCTTTTCTTCTTCCCGCCAGGTCTGGGTTAATTGTAAGGAAGATTGGGTTCTTTAGCTTAGTGAGGTAACCCGTCTAGGTGAAGGAAAACTCTGAATTTAAACCAGATTTCGTCAGCGTTAGATTTGGCCTTGTGCCACACACTGCTCGTGGTGGAAGGGTTGCGTAAATGCACACATAAGAAGGTGTATATATCTGTGATTTTAGAATTGTTTGCTTTCGGTTTTTCTGGTGAAACCGTGAGAAAGAGTAAAAAAAAAAAAAAGAAAAGAAAACGTTAATTCTACACCAGGAATTTTCCGGTGTATAGATTATTTATGCTTCTGAGCATAAAAACGAGCGGTATGTTTTCGTGTGTGTGTGTGTGTGTGTGTGTGTGTGTGTGTATGTGCGCGCGTAATTTTAGCCTCGGAACAGTGTAAAAATATACGGCTTTCTCTATGTACAATATGCAGTACCGTGCATAAATATATGCTTGTTCGAACACCAAACCTTTTGAGCCTTTTCTTTTTTTTCATTTTATTTTATTACTTTTCTCCCCCACCCACCCATTTTATTACTTTTCTTTCTCCTTTATCTTTTTTTATTTCTTTCATCTTTTTTTTTCTTTTTTCTTTCTTTCATCTTTTTTTCTTTTCTTCTTTTCTTTAGTCTTTTTTGTGTAACTTTTACTTTTCGCTCTCTGACCAGAGTGTCATATCTCCTAAAGGTAATCCTGTCTGAGCCTTTTCTGAACACTTTTCCATTGCTTTGTTCCTCTCTTTCACTTCTGGTATTTGGCGACTTCTGCATTTTTTTCTTCTTCTTCTTTTTCTTCTTCCTAGAAATGATTGCATATTACTCTCATTTCTTCCGATGCCTTTTACATAGTTGAATTGACTTGTTAGTTTCGTCAGTCTGATGTTAAACTAATAATTACAAATACACAGAAAATATATCCAAGATATTTGACAAACAAATTTAAAGAAAGCAAAAAAATGAACAGTTCTACTATAGCTATTAAGCCCGACTGCTTGGAAATTTTAGATGCAGACGGCTTTGCAGTCGGATAGATGACAAAATAGTAGAGTCCTATTTGTGTCTGTTGCTAACGGTTGCATAAATGCACACCATAAATGGAATTACCAAACTGAGCTCCTGATATCACTTATATATTAACTGCTTTGAAAAAGGCATGAATCTAAGCTCCCTAGTACCTCTTTCAACTATTAGTGATACTGAATATAATGCATGAAAATACAAATGCAATAAGTTACTTGATATACAGATGGTGGGCAAAAGTTGAAGAATGTTTGTATTGGATAAAGACAATGAATTCCAATTAAAACCATTAGTAAAAATAAATACAGTCACTCCTTTTCTTAAATAGAATAGGATCTCGTTATCCGCAGTAGGCAGATTTCAATTCACCCCAATTGTGAAATTCAAGAATATATGTGTGGAGAAGTTCTGACTGATTGAAAATCGGTAGAGTTTCGATCATGGCTTGAAGCAGCCTGCAAAGTCTAGTCGCACTAAAGAGTTGAGATACGGCGAAACAGTACTGTATGTGGATTACTATATGTATCAGGATTGGAATGATTCCGACAGAATGTGGTGGATATATGAGGAACACAAGAACAAAACTCAGACAAACGTATGCAGATATATTTCGCTAGAGCATTGAGCTCGGCATCATCAGTCGCTTTATAAAGCGACTGATGATGCCGAGCTCAACGCTCTAGCGAAATATATCCTGCATACGTTTGTCTGAGTTTTGTTCTTGTGTTCCTCATATATCTACCATATATATCTATATATCTATATATCTATATATATAAGGTCGGATAGCGTAGATACAGAATCAACACCGATTGGTGACTGTTAGTTTCTCGCTTATGCAATCATATGCGTATTCTCTATCATCGATATGAAGCACTTTTCTCTAATAATAATTGAGAATATGTGTGTCAGTGTGACATTTTTTTCAACTTTACTCCTCAGGCCGTAGACCAACACATTATTCCATTTTGGAATCAGACCAACTCCGTGAGCAAATTAATATTCCGGACCGAATCCAAACATGCAATCTTGAAGTTCCGGATTCCCAAATTCTAATTACTGCGATTGTTTCCGACAATTTCTACGTGATTTTTTGTAACGAATTTTTTTTTGTCCAATTCCTGAAGTCTCATTGTTGTCTAAGGCTAGACATAATTTAATTGCTGACCGACTTATATAAATAAATGTCTAAGCAAAAGTTCACATGCCGTAAAACCACCTCCAAATTAATACATTATCAACGATCTCCGAGACTAAATCGTTAATTATTAGGGAGAGTCGCCGTGGCGTTATAGCTAACGTATTGGACTGCGACATCATTGTAAGCGATTTGGAACTCCAGTCGCACAATTACGTTCACTTTTGAACTAATACCCTTAGCAAAGGTAGATGAATCCTTCTCATACCCTCAGCTATAGGTTACGACTACTGTTCTTCTACAAGGATGGCTTAGGCATTAGATAACCCACGAATGTTGATATGCCATTAAATAAAGAAACCATACCAATCGTTAACCATTACACTATGAAAGATTCCCTATTTTACAGTGTCATTTCAATTTGATAAGTTTTAAGTGCAATCTTTTGTAGGTTAAGCCAACCGCGGATAAATGAAACCGTGTTGGCGATATTTTACTGCTAAAATCATTGAATGCTCTTTGTGTGTATAGACATACCGAATTTATTTTCCGTAAAGTATCGATTCTCTTGGGAATCTGAGATTTCTGTGTCAGATAAGATCAATCTTGTCATTGACATTTTAATCGGAGTAGAAATGGTTCCAACCTCACAGAAGAGTAACAGCGAAATGAGCTTCATAAATGTCTAGAAGAATGAACGGGACGTCGTCGTAAGAAAATAGACGCGACGTCCTGAGTTCAAATCCTGAACGAGTCTTTGCATTTCAAATAGTGTTAATACCCTTGGAAGAGGTATGCATCCACAGATTTTCCTTCCAGGTATGAATAAATAGTGAGTCAGACTGAACTCTTTAACGTTTGTATGGAATCCGGTCTAGAAGGAAATCTCTAAATTCAAACCCGTTAAACTATGAAAAGAAATTCACTTAGTATCACATCCTGCTCGTCCGGAGTTGTTGGGTAAATACAAACATCCAATAAATACGTGTTAATATTATCGTATGATTTTTGTAGTCTTTTATCTAAAGTCTGTAGTAAGCCTTCAGTATAAATATGCAGTCCTTCATTTGTGTGCCCTAACAAACAGTTAATGATCTTAAATGCTTTTGTCCAGTCTGTTTATTGCCCCCTCCACCGGAAGTTACTGCTGTCGCTGCTGCTACAGTCTATATACAGAAGCGACGATTCTTTGTAGGTCTTATACCAAAATATAATATGGAGGCGCGTGGTGTAAGGGTTAAGGTCGTAGGAAATGGAGTCGTCGACCCGAGTTCAAATCCTGAACAAAGCTGTTGACATTTAACATAGCGCTAATACACTTAGGAACGGTATGCATCCAACTACTCTCCCTCCATCTATGGGTAAATAGCAGGGCTGATTGGGCTCTTAATTTTGGCTAGGTGACCAGTCTATAAGGAGGAAAACTCTGAATTCAAACCTGTTTAACTCCGCTTAAGAAATTGACCTTGTGTCGCATTTTGCTCGCATGGATGTGGATATATATATCCACATCCACGCGAGCAAGATACGACACATAAATAAAAATGGGCACCTCACGTGGCGTAATGGTTAGCAAGCTACATTTGCTAGACCGTTGTTAGTGAGTTCAATTCTCATTGGGCGTCCCACACTTCTGGCTTTGTGACACATCAAAGCTAAGCTTAGTAAATATCTATACCAAAATATAATCCAAATATGCATACCAAATTTGGTAGTTTGATATAAAACTATTTGATATTATATAGAGGAGAGACAAACAACAGATTAATAAACTGGTTAAAACCAAATTCATTATATCTTTTGGTGGCGTAATGGGCAATAAACTGGACAGCGACATCGTAGTATGCAGGTTCGAACTCCAGTCATGCTATTATGTTCACTGTTCACTTTCGGTCTAATACCATTGGGAAAGGTATGAACCCCCCATGTCCACATCTATGGATTTAATAGTACCACTACTGCTCTTAAAAGTGCCAGTTTACCTCAGTCGGTTGAGCATCCACCTAGGAACTGCATGGTTCCTGGTTCGATACCGACCCTCGCCAACTCATTGGATGAGTAGTACAGCTTTGATCTATTCGGTAAATTAAGGAGGTTATTGCATTAAATAACCAATGAAGGTTTATCTGCCATTAAAACAAAGGAACTAAACCTATATCTTTTGTATTAAAAAAGAATTGATGCTCTACTTCCTATATGCATGGTCCCAGCCGGACTTGTCCAGCCTTTGATTTCATTTTCCCTCCGACCCGGTGGTCTAAGCAAGAAAGCAGACAGCAAGTATGATGAGACGTAGAAGGAGGTTTAAATCATTTTGAATCAGCCTCCAAGTAATTCAAGCATAAGACCTCGCATCAATTATAGTCCCTCGAAGTAATAGTTGTCAGCATTACTGACGCGACTCGATCATCAAACCCAAGAGATAAATATCTTAGCCAATATATTCTCACCCCCGGGCAGCCCACGCCTCAGTCTACTTACAACAACTAATCACTTATGCTCTCTTCGTTCGCTAGCTTTGGTTACAGACAGTTGTAAAAGTGAGAGGATATTTGTATCTTAGAGCTGGTGATAAGCTATTCCGTGATACAATCCTCTGTCATCGATAAACTGTTTCTTGTCATTTCTCTGCTATTTGATTATCGCTTCGTTATGTCTTTTATTCTGTTTTTAGGTACACTAAACACTATTTATCTTTATTCTTTTTACCTAGAGCTCTGTTGACGGAGCTAATAATACGCTGACTCTATCCCTCTGCTGACCTGCACTCAAAGAGTGGTTCCTGAATATGACATAAAACTAGATCTGATAGTGAGGCTGCAGTTCTTGCGGTTATCCCTTTATTGATATGTGCACTGACACGGAGTGGTATATCTGTTAGGATACTCTCTGTGGATCAAATTAGCTATATCTTTAGAACGCCTTGTCGACAGAGTTTAGAATATGCTAAGTGTATCTCCTGCAGAGGGGTAATACCCTATCCCCCAAAAGAGGTACCCTGGGTATAACACCAAACTGCATCTGATGGTGAGGCTCCAGTTCCGAACTCTTAATTACCTATACTTTCAGGTTCACCCAGACCGGGAATGGTAGTACTTGTTAGTGTTCCATCTATAGGTCAAATATATCTTTTTAAATATTATTTGTAATAATTTTGCAATTAGGTATACTTGATGCCACATCACAGTATATTACTTGTATTAAAAATAATTAAATCTATAATTATTTAGGTTTGATTTCGTTACCTTGTTTAATAGCATATCAATCTTCTTGAGTTATTTAAGTAGTGGTACTATTTTACCCATAGTGGGGAGTGAGTTTGTTTATGCCTTTCCCAAGATTATTAGCCCGGAAGTGAACTTTTAGAGAGACTGGGGTTCGAACTCGCTTACTACGATGACTCAGTCCAACGCGTTAGCCACTACGCACCCCTATAATTGTTTATTAATGATTATTATTAGTTACTTGATGGTTATCTGGTTGGTTATTTTGTTTTACGGCATATCAACCTTTTCGGGTCATTTAATGCAGAAGCAAATCATTTTCTGATATCACTTTACTGAGTGTCTGTTGTTGCTTAAATGGTAACCCATCTAAATACTGAACAGGCTCATCGCTACTTAACTTCAGTGATCTAGCGCGAACCTGTGCTTTAAATTAGTTACCTGAAACCATATAACTGTGCAAACAAACGATTATTAGTAAATAGAAATAATTACTTAAAACCATATGATTGTGTATAAATTATTAGCATTATATACTTGAAACCATACATATGTGTGCAAATTATTTGTATTAAGTTGGAACACTTGATATCATAATTGTATAAAAAAATAAACAAAAAAATAAACAAAAAATGCAAATGTAAAAATGCTGTCTCTTACTGAGAGAATGTTTCTTATAATAAACAAAATCATCAGGAAGCCATCTTGCTGCAAGATGCAACTAATCGAACAGATTTAACTTTCCAATGTTAAAAAAAAAAAAACTAGCCTTACTAAAATATTCATTTAAGATTGAATAATGCTAATTATGTTTATAGTTACTTAGTAAGATTTTCTTGGTTTGGAGACTTGAACCCACTAATATTTGACCGCCGGTATAATTTGCATTATACCACGTGACACGCCCCTAATAGGTTTATAGATAGATCTTCAAGTTGAAGACAATAAATTCTGGAATTATTGATATTTATTAAGTGTAGGTTAGTATACCTCCCGGTGACAAGTATATGGACGTCGATCTAGAATCGAACCCTCTACGGCGCTGGATAAATTACCATTATTATAATTATTATTGTTGCTGTTGTTGTTTTAGTCCAAAGTCTTTTTTGTTTTATTTTGTTTTTAGAAATGCTAAAACATCTCCTGACATTATGCTTAAATCGATATCCTTGCCGTATTCAGCAATACTGTAATGGTAATGTGACTAGATATTCGTCTGCCACAATCTTTCCTTAAGGGATTTTTTGAAAATTACGAGGCTGGTTATCATCACCATCACCATCATTATTATCATAATTATACAGAAATAACAGATTTGGCGACGCACATGTACCCTAATAACTGTTTCGTTGAATGAAACCCCTAAGTAGGTGACGCCATTTTATGTAGGTTATTTTTTCAAGTTGATGTTCACCGAGGTTGAATTCGAAAAATAGTCCTAAATTTATTTCGGAAATTATTCTCAGTTTTTTTTTTTTTTTAAATGGGGAAAGGGGGTTATTTTTATGCATTTTCATTTTTGAAACCATCTTAGCCGCTAGGTATACAGGAAAATTATTTTATAGTCGCAAAATCTAAAAAAAAAATTAAAATTCAATGACGTGAATGTGTAATTTGCAATTGATTTTTTTTTCCGAATTAATGAAAAATGTTGTGAAGGGGGAGGGGAGTCGACAGAGACACGAAATAGGAAGGTGTGAGAAGATCGATAATTTTTGACATGCCAATTTAATATCAATTATAAAGGATAATAATAATAATAATAATAATAATAATAATAATAATTAGAAGGACCTGTGGACATACCACAGTATGATAAATTAATTATTACAACGTTTGATATATTTACTTAAGAGCTATTGCTACATGCTATAATAATCTTAATTTAACTCTCTCTCTCTCTCTCTCTCTTCCTTCTTATTATATTGTTGTGTACCATGCTCTTTCTTTCTTTATGATGAGAACGGAATGGTCCGTTATTTAGCTGAGGTGACGACAGTCATAAGAAATAAGAATTCGGTCGATAAGCAACACCAGATAATCTTAATTTACATTTTTGCATTGCATCTTGGACGATTTGGACGGTTTCATTTTTTAACCAGAGGGTGTTGCAGGATGATAACGGACAGAGGATTTAGGAACACGCGTATTAATATATATATATATATATATATATATATATATATAATCATCAAGGTGTGCTTAACTCTCTCTCTCTCTCTTTCTCGATAAGTCATCTAGACGGCATCCAGTGTCCGCAGAGAGCTGATTAATATAAGTTTTTGCTGGTCGGCCAATAGTGTGTCGGAGACTACAGGAGAATGTCGCTTGCGAATTCTTCCCTGCTTCTCCAGCACTATCCAGGATGCCTCGTTCCCCTTTATTGGGTGGTTTGTGCTGCCAAGCGTAATCTGCTGCCAGTGGTTCTCGTACGTGTCATGTGGTTACATTGAAAAATTACTCAGATTACAATAATAATAAGACTTTATTTGAGTGAGTTTTGAGGTAAATAGAGAGTGAACTTTGAAATATTCCTTAATACAGGTAAACAAAAATACCAAGAAAATTTGGTACAGCCGTGGGTTGAATTTGGTAGGCAAAGAGTTAAAAAATCATTTTGATATACCAAAATACATATAGTTATATTAATTATATAGTAGAATAATAGATACTATGACCATTATATATATATATATATATATATAAGGATTATAGTATAATCATAGATACTCTTTAAATGGGCAGCTGAAATAAGGTTTGGGATAATGGCCTGATATTACCTGATATACTTGATAATGATAATAACACAATTCGTACAATGCCACAGAAGAAAGTTGCGAATTCAAAGAATCTGCTGAGATATGAGACTTTACCCCACCTGACTTAGTGCTACTCATAGTGCATATTTTCGACAATAATGTACAACTTGATGCGCAAATTAAAAATGCCACCGTAGATTACAATGATAACATTGATAATAAAGTAGTCGTAGATTGTCTTCAAATGAGAATAAGATACTTTTTGCTGCAAAGGTCTTTTAAAAAAAGAAATATTTTAATGCATCATAATACATATAATAATAATTTTAATGGTAGAGAAAAATTGTAATCTTTAAATGCATACAGTCGAGATCTGTAAAAAATGAAAATATATTTGATACATTCTAATCTTATTATAATGGAGATTGTGGGTTTGTATGTCTGTAACCGAAACTATATTACTATTCAAGTCACAATTCCCTTTGTTATTTACATCACATTCTCCATAATTTTATTTTTTTATTTAAACCTCAATTATTACAAAAATTGTTTTACATCATTAAGACTGTTGACCATATATACGTTGTAATAACATGCAATTGTATTTATATATACAAGAAAATAGCGATTTACAGTGTGAATTGGAAGGCTAATTTGCATATTGATCTTAAAAATTTTATTTTAATAAATATATGCTTAGTATTATTGATTTCTAATTGTTTGGTTTTATATTAATGAATATGAGCAAAGATCTCGGGGATAAATCTTAAAAGAAATCCATTAACATGAAGAAATAACTGTAATATTATTCTTTACTTCCTATCTTAACTAAATAGTTAAATTAGGAAAATTTACCAATGAAAGAGGGGAGTAAGGGAAAATGATGGAAGAGTTAGTTTCAAAGTTGTTCTATTTTTCAATCATACCCCCTCTGTTCCAAATATTTTTATCTGAATTCTTATTCAGTTTCATTAGTCTTTCTAATTTAATATATTTTATTATATTAAAACTTAAATACTTGCACCCGGAGGGTGCATATATGTGCTAGTAAATATAATAATGATATTATAAAGTAGTCATAGATAGTTTTCCTATGTGTACATCTTAGTCTGTAAAAAAACACGATACTTTTAATACACACTAATATATCTATAATAAATGCAACTATAAATGTGCCAGTGTGTCATTTTCTTCCCACTTTATTTGAGAATCAGGCCGACCCCGTGTGCAAATTAAAAACATTCCTAAGTTTTAATTACTGCGATTTTTTCGGTTATTTTTACGTGATTTATAATTTGGAAATAAATTTGGGAATAATCGAAATAAATTTCAAAATCCAGCGAAAGTCACCCATCAAATAGAAATAATTATTTGTATGAAAAGTAAGGACCTACATTCATCGAATTGTCTTTATATTAAGTAGCAGCAGAAGAATTATCGCTGAACTTTAAAAAGGTAAGCTTAAATTAACATTTGATATGCACTTAATGTATTAAGATTATTATTGAACTGAAGGCCCTATAAGGAGTCCTTCACAGGAGCTAGGTTAATTGCTGTCCGATAGGTCGGATTTTCCGAGTTCGATACCAGCATTCGCCAACTCAGCGTATGAGTAGCACAGGGATCTGTGCGGTAAAATAAGGAGATGATGGTAGGTGTGGCGCTCACCTCAGACGCAAAAACAATCTCCTTGGTCTAGCGCTAGTCAAAAGGGGATAGACTTCCTTGCTGATTGGCTTATACCGACTTTCGGCCACCTATGACTCATTTTTAATATTATTATCATTATAAGTAAGTAAAGTCGTCGGGACTTTACTTACTTATTATGATAATAATATTACAAATGAGTCATAGGTAGTCTGCTGATGTGTACATATTTGTCAGTAAAAAACGAACATACATTTAATTTACCTTAATAATTTATTCAGGCTACAAATACTTTAATACTCATTAAAATAACAGCCATGCTAACTAAAAAAAAAAAAGTTGTGTTAACGGCTACGATGGCGATGGTTTTCATATTAATAACTAGCAGAGCAAAATCAAGATGATAATAGCAAAAACTATGAATAAGCAAGGAAAATACGATATTTGATAATCATAATTGTGCGTGATTTAACTTCACAAAGATAATGATTCCCCCAAGGTTCGCAACAAATGTCTTGATCAAAGAACAATCGTTACAATATCCTAGAATCACTATTCGCAAAGCAGGCGACTGTATGACCACTAGCTTTGCCCAGCTGAATTTTAAACACTTCTAAATTTAATGATTCTGCGAATTAATTCATGTCGATTCAATCATTTGATATTTAATTTATTGTAATTCAAGCGAGAAGTCCCTAGGTAAAAGACCTGCAAGTCAAGCATACTCGAAAAACATTTGCAAGGTTGTTGCTTCTTTTAGCTGCGCGAGCAGGGGGGGGGGGTCTTTTCATTTAAATTAATTTGCAATTTAAGCAATATAATTTTTTTTTCAGAGTATGCCTCGTTTCGAAGTAGAAAATTCAACTGGTAAATCGCAGGTCGTCAATAATATTCTGTTTTTGAGTTGAATTTTTTGGTATAGCTAGAGGAAGACTACGTATGTTTGTATTCATCAACTCCTCCATACGAGCAGGTTGTGGCACAAGGTCATTTTAAGTGGAGTTTAGTAGGGTTGAATTCATAGTTTTCCTTCTTCTAGACCGGCTACCATTCAAAGATCAAATAGCCCAGTCTTTAGTCAGGATTTTCTTTATCATGGGTCTGAGTGTATTGGTTGCAGATTAGTAAGACCCCCGAACAAAATGTAGATCTGCAGCGTGTGCAGTATCGAATCATTTCCATTACTGCCTTGTCCACACTGACCCGGACTAATAGTACATCTTATGGTCACAGCTAAAGACCAAATAAATCTGTTTAAAAAATGTTTGTATTCGATAGGTATACTTGATACAATATAACAATAAATTATTTGTATTATTTACAAATAGCTACTTGATGCTATTATGGTTTTTACTCGAGATTATTATCATAAGTTACTTGAAACCATATAACGTACAAACAAGCGCGTTCTGTAATGGTTAAAATCATGGAATTAAACTCGTCGCCCCGAGTTCAAATCCTGGACGTGGAAACTGCATTTTTACTTAGCGCTAATACCCTTGGGAAAGGTATGAATCCAACTCTCCCTCCAGCTATGGATAAGTAGTAGGGCAGACTGCTCTTTAAGCTTGGTTAATCAATCGGTCTAAGAGAAGGAAAACTCTGAATTCAAACCTGTTAAGCTTCGCTTAATAAATTGACCTTGTATCACATCCTGTTCGTGCGGAGGGGTTGGTAAATATATATAATGTACAAACAAAGGATTATAACTTAATAGAAATAATTACGTGAAACCATGTAATTATTAATATTAGATAAAAATACTTGAAACCATATAGCTGTGTGCAAATGTTTCATATTACATAGGATAATTGATATAGTTATTTACTAAGCTTAGCTTAGATGTGGCACAAGGCTAGAAGTATGGAGCACCCAATGAGAATCGAACTCATTAACAATGGTCTGCGAATCTAATTTGCTTACCATTACACAACGTGAGGTGCCCAGGATAACTGATATATAACCTGACACAAAAATACTCTTAAGAAACGACTACTCAACAAATGTAAATATAAATGTATAATGAACGTGTTTCACAAATCTCTAGGCATAAAATAACCCTATGCAAATTGACGTGCCAGGAGAGTCAATCAACGCACCAGTAGGTTCTATTATGCTGTGGATTTAGTCATTTTGCGTTTTAGCTCTTTTTCTTGCCGGGTATTTTTCTTCTCTACTTACCTGTCTGCATCTTTCTAGAACTTCAATATCCAAGAACCATTAACGCCTTCCTCCCATTAATATTTCTTTAGTCTCTTTGTGTGCGGTTGCTTTTAAAATAGCAGTCGTAATTGTTGTCTTATCTACTTCACATCCTTTTTCTGGCCTTTTAAAGTATTATTATAATAGCAATCAGGGGAATTGAAGTCCGGTGTGTCCGGTAGATTCATCTTATGGTAAATTATTCGTGGCTAAATTCAGAATTTAATCATTGCTTTTAACAATTTAATAAGAAAGGCTAAAGCTTTAGAGTTAGGAAAACCCTATATTATAAGAGCGATTAATTTACCTGTGATGAATTTACTGGCAATAAATTTACCATTCGATGAATTTGCCGACAATAAATTTATCACTCGATGAATTTATCAAGAATCAGGGGGTCCTTTTAGGTGTACATGAAATTAGAAACGTCCAGCATACGCAGGGTGTTGCCCGGGATCCTATGAAGGCTATCAAGAGACCATCTGCTGATCTTGAGACTCAAATATGTCATTTTAGTCCCACGATTATTCGTAATAAATAGATATTGTTTATTACCAATGTTCTTGTAACGTGGGTATTATGGTACCCTTTCTCAGAAAAACACGATGCTTCAGTCCAGCACGTTAGCCACGGGGACTCTCCGCCTTTTCCTTTCTTATAAACTAATTGTATAAGAAACCTTTTACCTATATTTAATAAAAGTTTATTTTCTTTCAACATTTTAAACTTGATACTTTCCCTATATTTTACACTTATATTATTCATTAATATATTAGTTGATTGATTTTAATGGTATGTTAACTTGTCTAGGGTTATCTTATGTATATAGGTTAGGGAATCGTGTTCATTTTACTTTTATATTTTCATATTTGGGTAATTGTATCTTAAGTGGTATTTTTTATTTATTTGTTTTGCACACGGACCTATAGAATACAAATACTTTTTAAACATATCTATTTGACTCATAGATGGGACCCCAACAGTTACTACCACTCCGGGTCAGGGTGGACCTGAGAGGTACGGAAATGAAGGGATACAACACACTTCCCAGATATCCCGAATTAGAATATTACCATCACATACAATTTAATTTTATAGATAGGAAACTCCATTTAGGAGGGGGGGGTAACCTGAGTGATTACCATCTCATACAATTTAATGTTATAGATAGGAAACTCCATTTGGGGGGTAACCTGGATTGGTAGTAGTTGTTGGGGGTCCCATCTATTGCTCAAATAGATCTACCGCTACTTTCCAGCGCCACAATAAAGTGGTTAAATATTCGTGGGTTATTATACTTTCAGTATATGATGTGTGCTGATTTTTATACTTGCAACTCATGATTTCAGCATTTACGCACGTGAAAACCCACACATCTAATCGGGAAATACATCATGTCGATGCCTCGAGTAAGGTCGTCAGTAATGTGCTTAGTTTCATCGCTTGTGTCAGTAACCTTAAACTACATCCAAAATGTCTCTTCCTCCTTTTCGATTACAATGTGCTACGTTCCATACTGGCAGGTTTTTAGTACAGTTTATAAATTTATACAATATGTACTGGGTATGATAATAAACTCAATCTGTTGGTGAGGCTCTAGTTTAGAGTTCTCGTGATTGCGGATTACACCTTCACTGCCATTACTCCCAGGTCCACTCTGACCCGAAGTGTTAGTACCTGTTAAAGTTCCATTTAATTTTTTATTATTTTATAGGGATAGTTGATACCATGTAACTGTAAAATTATTCGTATCAAGAATAATTACCTTAAGTTGTAATTGTTTACTAAGGATTACTAGATGTAGTTACTTGAAACCATATTACTGTGTGTAAACATTATTATTATTAAATTGAAATAATTATTTGAAACCATATTACCGTATAAATCATTAGCATTAGGTATGAATATTTGATATATAAGTGCACAACTCTTAAGAATGAACTATGCAATGAAATGTAAATATACACGTATAATGAATGTAATTACTCAACCTATAAGCATAAAATAACTCTAGACATGTTGACATACCCTTAAAACAAATTCATCATTTGTTAATACAGTTTATGGCAGTTGATAGTTCTGCACCAGCCACACAATTTTAAGCATAACTCAGTTTACACCTGGTTTGTTAGAGTTATCTTTCCTTGGATTTACCCGCCATTCGCCGCCTTGCGGTAAGCTGTTAATTTTCTTTCAATTCTAAAATTGTAGAGTTTTAATTTAGTTAAAATCCGACGGTATCCCTTTGGGGAATCGCTTTAGGATTTAAGTTATCGCTTGATTTGATTTAAGAGATTTAGTGAAATAGAAAAATACAAACATAAACACTCCAAGATTTGGAATAGTCAACGAGAAACATAAAAAAAATTAATACCTCTATAGTTGTTCTAGCTTCTTGTCTTATTGAAGATTTAAATTCATTTTTTTTTGTCATGGAAATTCAAAGTTAGAATTGGGCAATTGCAAACTAAATAATATAAGTTTGCTTCCCAATTTTTTACCTAAGCAATTAGTTAAAATAATTCCATTGTTGTGTAGATTTTGTCAGCTGTCGATTTAGGAGTTCAAAGGTAACTTGCAATTTCATTACAACAGATCTTGTATACAACGATGGAATTGAATAGTAAAGAGTAGAACGACGAGACTGATAAACCGTTTGGATGGGTTTTAATATCAAAACAATTGTAACAGTTCAACAAAATGCCCGTGTTCGTGTATATATATATATATATATATATATATATATATATATATACACGATATTCCCTAGCAGGCAGGGGAGATAATTAGGAGTTAAGGTTATTAAAAAGGAAATAACTATTTAATTTACAATATATACAAATTACAACATATTTTATATACAACAATATCTGTACAAATGTACTAAAGTCCTTGAATCTGCCCTTATATTTACAGAGTAAGCAGAAAACCATTGCCTTAGGTAGGGTGCCAACTTGAATTTTCCCTGTCTTCTAGTTGTGGGAGGAGTGCTGGTAAGAAAATGAATAGTTTGAGTTGATTTATGAGAATTGCATATTATAGGGGCTATGAGTGGATAAATTGTCTATTCTCAAAACTAAAGCTGGTGGACACATTTAAAATTAGACGGTCAGAATTTTATCACTTACCATTTGCTTTTGTAATGTCAAGGTGTGTCGATGTAACAACACTTTCATGGAGGTCATCTGACACTTCTGGAATCAAATCGGAGTTGATGTTTGATCCAAGCAGGTTTTCCAACTCCCGCGTACTGAAGAGCGTGGCCTAGAATACGCCGACTGTATTCCCTGTAGAGAAACATACTTTTCCATTTTTTTTTTTTTTTTTTTTTTTTTTTTAGGGCGTGTTTTTTTTTTTTTTTTTTCATCTTATTGTGACAACGGGTGCTTTCAGAGTACAAGTAGTAATAAAATGTAATTTCTTTATCAAATCTATCGGAATTCATGCAATTACCAATAAAAGAAATAATTTGTCATTTTTTACTATTTTACACCCGTATCATCATTTACTATTATTTAATCGTTGCAAATGAACAGTTTTTGAGATATTAAATATTCTATTTGCCATTTAAATGTCTTGTAAACCCCTCAATGATTGCTGATCGTGCTGCGCCAGTGTCGATATAAGTGACTATACCAGAATAGCACAGTGGAGACCTCATGGCGAATACGGCTTCTAACCGGTCAACCCCGTAGATACACTTGGATTTTGTATAAGCATCGAACTATGTGCAGTTTACAAAACCTGTACATGGCAAATCGACCCGACTCGTAATTAACGAAAATCAGTTAATATTTGGTGGTGCAACTAATCAATAGTACTGACACGGCTACAAAATTGAAGAATTTTTGTTTTATCTTACCAAATTGGCAGGGTCTTTGTGTCCCAGATACATCGTTTCACATGGCACACGATATCATGCTTAGCATGTAAGTTTTTACACCTTCATTCTCTACTAGCTACATGTCAAGGAATCAACACTTTCTTTGCTGTTATTAGAAAATGTTTTGAAAATACTAACTTCTCTACAATCTTCGGATGGAGGAAAAACTCGAAGAGTGTCTTAATGTTTTTATATTTGTTGTTGTTGTTGCTATTAACCCTTATCTCTCGTT
The DNA here is from genome assembly GCA_023376005.1 of Doryteuthis pealeii. Classification (NCBI taxonomy): domain Eukaryota; kingdom Metazoa; phylum Mollusca; class Cephalopoda; order Myopsida; family Loliginidae; genus Doryteuthis; species Doryteuthis pealeii. The sequence continues at coordinate 8,026,848 of CM042137.1, forward strand.
TGATTGGTTGAATAGGTGATAAAAGTCACATAACCTGCTAGCCCCCCCCCACACACACACACACACATATATATACACATACACATACATACATACATTTGTTAGGGTATTCATAATTAATCATGGCCGATCGTGAATGGATGGTGGTCTATTTTTCCACTACTATTTCAAGACCTACGATATTTACTTCGTATTAAACTTGCTTGACAAGTTCACAACAAAGCATTGTCGGAAATTCGATTATCTTCTACAAATGAGGTAAGTCGAATTTTTCCTTCTTAGCCTAAAGTTTCATGTATTTTGATGTGAACTATCTCGCCTCTTGATTTAGTGGTTTGCTTTACTGCCACACTACTAAATACACTTATCATATAAGACCATTTCGCTTATACAACTCTCTATAAGCTTTTCCTTGTATTCATTGTCATATTTGTATTCTATTCTGTTTGCTCAGGCAATAAGATATCCTTATTATTTTGTCTTGAATTGTTCTCACATGTATTCTGTACGAAGAAACGATAACTAACGAACGGGTGTTCCTCACTCTACAGAGCTCTAGAATTAGGCCTCACCACTGGATGCGAGTTACGAAGGTGGCTTGGTCTTTCGAGGTGCTTAAGTAGTGCTGAACTTTACGGATCGAAAAAATCCTTTGGCAATCTAGGGGGGGGGGTGAGAAAATTAAGGGAGATTATACAGCCTGTAGACCTGAGGGACGCCAGCATAGCAACTCGAATTGGGTCTGGCTTGGTTGAAAATGGAGTGCTGCTAGAGAATTTGCTTCGTTGGAGCTTATGGTCGAGTTTACAAAATAAATAAATTGTACTGATACTATAATGATTTATATATATTCGGGAGGTACTTAATATAAGATAAGATATTCTACTACTGGTAACTAGTTATGTATAAAATACGGACATTCAGAAGTTCTCAGCTTAAACAATATTCTAAAACGTTAATAAAAAATGAAAATATTATTTTTTTACTGTTTTCTTTTACATTTAAAATTAAAAAAAAAGATAATTCCAAGTTTGTGTTAAAAAAACAGCAAAAAAGATTTGTTACATATAACGTACGTTTTTATTCTTTTAAATAAATTTTCGATGAATTGTTTATTATTTTTCAAATATTTCCCGCCAAAATATCAGGTAGGGCTATATTCTATGGTTGGTCATATTTGATATTTTTACCACATTACAATCAGCAGCAGCACTACCTGTTGTCAGCACTAGAGGTACAAATTCCTGATGTTTAACGGCTTCCATATCAAAAGTCATCAATTTTAATTAAAAATCATTTTCAATATATTTTTCATAAATGAGATCAAAATTTAATCTCATTATTTATAGGTATATATTTTAATGCCAACTTTTCTTTACTTAAATAAATATGCCTTTGTCAGCCAGTGAATGGGAGAATTTACATTACATTTATGATTTTCAAAATATCTCTAAAATAAAAAATACAAGAGTAAACAATTTGAACTTTTAATATCATTCCTTCAAAAATAAGCTAAGAAAAAAGGATAAATATTTTTCTTATTTACGAGACTTACGTTTCACAATGTAAGACGTCCTACTACTGTATATAACAGAATATCGATTTTTTTTTGTTTAACATATGTTCCATCATTGAATTATCTTTCCAAAAGTGTAAAAATCCTTTTCAGAAACAAAACAAAAAAATACGGAGAAACTTATTGTTCACAATATGGGTGCTCAATACGCGAAACAAAAGAAAAAATAATTAGCCTTTTTTATTTAGAGTAAACATTAGAATAAAATATCTTTTTTATTACTTCATAAACCGAAAATTTTATTAAAATCGGATTATTTCATTTTTGTTGATTTTTTTAAGTATTTCCTGTGAGTTTTGCAAGGTGCGTGAATTTGTATATCCCTACTGGTAACCTTTACACTTAAGATCAAACATAATTCTTTGCATAAAAACTGCATCGGCATTAAATATCCCAATGAGAGTTGACATTGAGTAAAACCAACATCGATGCGTAAATACGAGGGTCATTCAATAAATAGGGGACATTTAAAAAAAAAAAATTTAAAAAGAAGCAAAATGATTTATTTTTTAAAATTTATTTATTATAAATGTAAACTCTGTATTGTTTGGAATTGGTTTATTGGCATTGCAATCTCGGAAGACTATACATTTATTGTGCCCCTGAAGTTACAGCACCCAGTAACAGAAATTGGTTTATAGCAATAATTAATCTCGCAAAATATTTTTGAGGCTATTCAGAATGATGATAAATCAAATAGAATGCTCTAGGCTTGAACAGAGGTCTGTCATCAAATCTTTGGTGTCTCAGAAGTGCAAACAATGTGAGGGTTGCAGAGGAATGTCTAATGGGTACAGAGAATCCTGTTTGAGACAAAATGTTTACAAATGGGCTAAACATGAGTTTTAAGCTACGGACCCAAAATATAGTCCATGGGGTGGAAACATTGACTCTCCAGCAAGGAAAAATTTCCGGGCGCAGTGGTTAGGGAAGAATGTAATCTAGGACATGAAAGGACCCATCACTGGATTTCCTTGAAAAAAAAATGCAACTTTAAACAGTGCTTCGAATTGCCAACATCATAGGGAAAATTTACCTTTTTATTGAATGGTCTTCGTAAATGCAAGTCTATCACAGTCATTGGTCGAGTCAACTAATCTTATGTTGAAAATCCAGTTATTCTTCATCGACTGCGTCTGTATTCTGACTGGCGCAGAATTCCAGCTGACTTCAACTTAGTCTTCTAAATTATTCACTGGCCAATAAGTCATTCAGTTGTGCCACCTGCTAATGTTCAAATGGTTGGTCCGTGCAAGTAATCAATTTGTCTTTCTGCTCATACAGACTTGCTTATCTATATAGATAATAGTCTATGCATGAGTGACTATAATCTTTATGGTATCACCAGTGTTAAGAGGATACAGATGGAAGTAACAATGGCAAGTATCTATATCTACTGAATGTCTTCCTTACCAATAAAACTTTGTATATATAAATAAATATAAGTATCTTATTCAAATGTTCGGGCAACGCATATATTATCTGTGATTTTATCAAACTCCTATGGCTATCCTAGGTACGAGGTGTTCATAAAAAGTTTTATTTTATAAACTTTACTGACGTTACGGATACTGGCAAATATATGCACCCTCCGGGTGAATGTATTTAAGTTTTATCTAATAAAATATTATGTTAAATTAGAAAGGCTAATGAAACTAAATAAGAATGCAGATAAAAAGATTTAAAACAGAAGGGGTTATATCCGAAACATAGAACAACTGAAACTTACTCTTCCATCACTCCCGTTTTTTATTGTTAATTTTTCCTGATTTAACCATTTAGTTAAAATAGGAAGTAAAGAATAAAATTACAATTATTTCTTCTTGTTAATGGATTTCTTTTAAGATTCATCCCCGAGATTTTAGCGCATATTCATTAAGATAATTAGAAATCAATAATACTAAGCACATATTTATTAAAATCAATTTTCTAATGTCAATATGCAAATTAGCCTTCACTTTCACACTGTAAACTGCTATTTTGTTGTACATATAAATACAATTGCATGTTATTAGTATGTAGATAATTAACAGTATTGTAAAAACAATTTTATTAATTGAGGTTTAAATAAAACTAAAATCGTGGAGGATGTGGCGTTAATATCTAAGGGAATTGTGACTTGAGTAGCAATATAATTTCGGTTACAGACAGAGAAACACAATCTCCATAATAAGATATGAAGTTTAATTGATAATTCAATTATTCAAGTGTCAACCTGTTTCAAATGATTGAACTTTATTAATACTTTGTTTTTTGAATCGTACAAAGAAACAGTTCTATTTGCTTTATTTCTAATTTTGTCGCACACGTACTCAACCTCGACGCCTTTCTCGAAACATCATGATATAAAATTAGTGTTTGGCTAATCCACCAAAACTTATAATGCTTAATGAATAGTCTTTAAAAATCTCTATTTCAAACAATCACCCTTCAACAGATCTCTGTATTATTGTTGAGTGAACACTTTAAAGAGGAACTTCGAATATGTAGAACGCGATATTTTTCAATGTGATTCTCCCATTTATTAGGTTCCTGCAAATACGTATTTAATTTTAATACGTTGAGGCTCATAGGTTTAAGGTTGGTTGGTTGGTTGGAATTTTACGGCATGTCAACACTTGGATTATTTTATGTACAAGACTTTTTGTTTTATTTATTCTTGTTCTGTGTTCATTTCTTTTTTAAACAATTTTCTTTTTAAACAATTTTTTAATTTATTTGACCCATATATAGGTCCCTAATAGATACTACCACTCCAGGTCAGAGTGGACCTAGGAGTAATGGCAATGAAGGGGTACTCAACCACTCCCAGGAATTCCAAAATTTGAACCTCTCCACTAAATGCAGTTTAATACTTTGGCTCTTGAATTCTGCAGACTATTTCTATATCTTGGATCTGGGATATTTTTGGCTAGCATTCTCTCTGTTTTTCCTTTGTTCTTGAACTACTTGGGTCCTCCTGGTTCTTTCAGCTTTGTGTCCCTTTTTAGTTTGTAATTAACAAATTCAAGACGATGTTGTTTTTCGTAGAGCTCTTTATTTTTCTTTAATCCATGTAATTTTGAAAATTTCAAAACCAATCTTAAATTATTAGCGATAGGTTTAATCTACAATATATATATATATATATATATATATATATATATACACCGAACCACTCCGCATGAGCAGAACGTAACACAAGGTTAATTTTTAAACAGAGTTTAACAACTTGGAATTCGGGTTTTTTTTTTCTTTAAAACCGGTTGTCATACCAACGTTAAAGAACTCAGTCTGCGCTACTAATATAATTCATCAATCCTATTTCTTAAGACCCTCAGTTACCACTAAAAAGGGTTTGGGAGTTTCCATAAGAGCAATACGACCGGGACAATCATATAGTCGCTAATACCCGACGTGACAAGATTGATCGCCGACCGTCTAGCCTAAGTAAGGGCCAAAGTGGAGTGCTGCATGTCATTGACTGCTTAGCCACCAGGATTCCATCCTTAAGCATCACGTGAGGTTAAGGATTTAAATACTCTGAGCTCGATAGAAGCGCAAACTGCTATCGACTGATTGATTTTAAGGGCATGCCAACCTGTCTAGGGTTAATTTATGCCTAGAGGTTAGGGTATCGCGTTAATTGTATGTTCATATTTACTCTTATGTACTTGTTTCTAAAAATAATTTTTCTCAGAGCCCAATCGAATACAAATAATTTTAAACGGATCTACTTTACCCATAGATAGGACATTAACAGATACTTCTGCTCTGGGTCAATCAGGGGGGACCTGTGAGTAATGTCAATGAAGGGATACTCGCACTCCAGAACTGAATTCTCACCATCAGATGCAGTTTAGTCTCATACCCAGGACAACTATTTTTCAGTAGTTTTTTTTATAGTTTTACACACACGTAATATCAATTATTCCTATCTAATACAAATAATTTGCATATAGTTGTATGGTTTAAAGTATTCCTTTCTAATATTAATAATCATATGGTTTTAAGTAATTATCTTTATTTAATAATAGTCATTTTTTGCACTCAGTTATATGGTTTCCAGTAACTAATGATAATCCTTAGTAAACAATTATAGATTCAAGTAACTATGAAGTACTTTATACACCCCATATCTCCAGCACAAGACTCTCAACATCAAATACAATTTAGTCTCATATCCAAGACACCTCATTTGGAGGAGGGGGTCTTATACTTTGCAGAAGATACAGTCAGCGTTTTCTAAGCTCCACAGAGAGGGTGATAATTCTTATTGTCTAGGAAATTGATTCGACGAGCTAAGTTCGACTCCTGGACGAGGCTTTATGCGTTTTGCTTGGACTAATATCCTTGGGAAGTCATGAATTCTTCTCTTCTTCCCCACCCACCAGCTATGGGTAAATAGTAGGTCAGACTAGCATCACTAACCTTCATAGAGCAACTGATCTAAATTCAAAATCTGAAGAGTGTTGTTTGGATAATCTTTGTGCTATTCGTCTTTGTCATCAGTTCATTCAAAAAGTATGGCTGGTCCATTACAAGTTATCACCACTATTAACAAAATCGCCTGTGTAAACAATGAACTAACCTTGTATTGTTGAAATCCTTACTGACCAAAAGCTTATTATTTTTACTAATCTTTATAGTTTCAGTGTTCATTTCCACCACCCCCTCAGCTCTGGGTAAATAGTATGGCAGACAGGGCTTTTTAACCTTAGTGAGGTAACCAATCTAGGCGAAGGAAAACGCTAAATATGTATTGCTTTTTTCCTCATTCTGTTTGGAGGATCAGGTGCATTAACATAACAAATACGAGGCCCATGTTTTGTTTCATAGATCGACCAGTTTTTGTTGAAACAAAAAAAAACCACAATAATTGTTTCCCTTTATGACTAAATTAAGAAAAATCGTGAAAATGTTTATATCTTATATATATATATATATATATATATATATATATAATACAACGTTCAAATTCTTCTGTTGTGTTTCCTGGGACCAGTGAATTAAAAATCGAACATATAAAATGACAAATAATGTAAAAAAAAAAAACACTTTCTGTGGAAAATTCAATATAACTGACCGAATACAATTACATCGCACAAAAAGCATTGTCTTATTTTTGTACATTGTCAATTTTCTTGTATTGAAGATACAATCATCTCAAAGTGTGCAACGATTGGCAATTGATTTCTGCCTCTTCGAGACTAAAACACCATTTCCTTTGTTTTGATATCGACGACCTAAAAACAAAGCAGTTGACAACAGAATGAAATTAGCTACCAAAATGTCAGAATAAAAACCCATTAGTAGCACTAGCAAAAAAAAAAAAAAAGAAACCATCTGGGCGGTATAAAAAATTATAAGAGTTAGTTCTAGTTTTCATGGCTAAAACCATTTCTTACAATATGTTAGGAGGCCTTAGAGAAACCTTCGAACGCAGGAGAACACACACAACAACTTTCAACAAAGATGTACATAAAAGATACACTTTGTCTGAGCACATTTAACAATACAAATACAAAACAGCTAAGAAAGAAGAAAGGTTTATTGGTTAAACAAAGAGATGAAAGTTACCTCGAAAGGTTATCACTTAAATCGTGGCACCATGTGGTAAGTATGAGACATCGAGCTCGCTATTCAGTAGTAATGGATCTGTGAGACTAGCTTGTTTAACATTACACCACGATGGGACGCCCTAACTGAGCATCCAACGTATGAGAATCGAACAGTTAAAGATGTGAATTTTCTCTCCCTTATAACTGCCCCAGACATCATTCTCTCTCCATTATAACTGCTTCAAACATCACATGGTAACAATGTCACATGACCATTCAAAATATAATGCTTAGTAAAAATAATCTTTTGGTTATTAAGGATTACAGGAACACAAGATACGTTGCTATTTTCCCGCCTATCCAACAATCAAATTCTTCACAATTTTTAGGTGAAACTTAACCGATTCTTATTACTAGCAGAAAATGCGTCCTTCGGACACAAGTATTTAAGTTTTAATATAATTAAATATTATATTGAATTGGAAAGACAAGTGAAATTAAATATGAACACAAAAAAGATTAGTTTATTCTGATTGATTTCAATATAAAATTATACATAGGATTGCTTTTAATACGTTTAAGAATAAAACAATAACACTAGAAATCAATAACACCGAGTAATTATCTATTAAACACGGTTTTGTTAAAACCGGTATACAAATTATTCACACCATGTACTATGTAAACATTTATTTATTAGGGATATATAACACACATCGCAGGATTTTGATACATTAATAATAATGGTTGTTTTGAGGCATATCTATATCATCTATACCTTAATAGAGACATTGTTAATAAATAAGATCTAATAATGATCATTTAATCACCATTGAGAATATAACGTAAATCACTAAGGGAATTGTGACGTTGTTCGTGGCGTAGTTTTGGTTACCGACACACTCATACGCAATCCCCATTATAATAAGATTATCAATTTTGACAAGGATTTTCTTACATTTTTAAAATTTCAAGTGCTTCAAAAACGAGTAGCAACTAAAATTAAAAGACGAATAAAAATTCTTGTCAAATTGGATAAAAGAATATTAATAAGCCTTCATCTATTTATTTTCCAGTTCCCCACCAGACTGGATTAATATCAAATATTTTTTTTACGTGGGGTGCCACGCACGAACTAAAGCTTCATGCCATGGTCAGTACCAAAAATGTATGGCCCCGTCTGCATTCAAGCCGGGTATAAATCCAATCTGTACCCCTTTTAGATGAGGGGGAAATGCAAGGTTTTATCGGGAAATAAGAATAAGATAAAATTCACTACCAGTGTGTGGAAAAGGTTTTTTTTTTTTTAAATATTACGCCAATTTCTCTTTAGAAATGAAATCCGTTTTATGGTATTTTTGGAACGAATCTGACCTTCAGAACGGTCGGAAATTATTCGATTTTAGTTACCCCTCCCACTCAATCCTAGCTCTAAATCCTAATTTTGCTCTTACTGACCAGTTATTTACCGGTCAGCAGCAGCGTACGAACGAATACAGATTTCTATTGGGTGTCAGCAGCAGGAAGAACTCTGCCAGAGATTTGCAAAAAAATATAACGAGAAAAATGAACATCTCGAAAATAGATAATTTGGAACAATGGTGTATGGGAGAAAAAGTTTTGGAATATCGAGATCTAGTTAAAGAGCATGAAATAATAGTCGGGGATGAAACGGGTGAAATAGTAAAATAATACAAAAAATGATAACCCAGCATGGCGTTTGCAGATCAAAAGACAAAATAAGAGAAGGGTTTATATGTGTGATTTTGGCTTCTGCAATTCAAATTGGTACTGTGCCTAAGTGGTACCTGGTTTCTTATGTTACAGTGAGGTTGAGTAGAAATTTTAAAATAACGGTTTTTCTGAATCCATATGATTTTGACCTTTCACTAACCATATAGCTGTCCTCTGATTGGTCAGTTCGGTTCGTGGAAACGAAAGGTGAACTTGGAATTTCAGGAGTTCTAGTTTAGGTTTTCAAGGAGGCAGACGTGTCTCCAAGATTGTTATTTCTTCTGGGTGATATGGCTAACTTGGGGCTAAATAAAAGACGTCTGAAAATACCTAAATCTGTGTGTTCGAATCCAGTCGTGCTATTATGTTCACTTTCAGACTAATAACTTTGGGAAGGCATGAACTCTACCAGCCCAGCTATGAATTAGTTCTTCTATTGGGGTGAATTTGGAAATTAATAATTAACGAGGGTCGACATGACATTTAAAAAAAGAAACCAACCCTAATAGGAAAATAGTCATAAGTGGATAATGTCTTGAGGATGCTGGTAAAAAAAAGTATAGAGACTTCTATGTTAAGCATGTTCTCGTATGCTATGCGACACTAGGTTGCTGGGGGCGCAAATACTTCTTTTCTGTGGACATGAAGTGTGACGAGTGCGTTTTACTTGTCACGGCTGAAGGGTAAAAAGGTTTTAATTTAGTCGCTTTCATTTTTATGATGCTGTTAGCGACGCCTCCTAGCGCCTACTGGTAGACATGGGAGGTCTTGTGTTTCCTTTTTCGAATCTCACCGAGATCTTGTCCTTTATGACTGATTCCGATACGCATCGCTCTTCACTGTCGTAGAAATAATGTTGATTTGATTTTACGACATGTCAAATCTTTTTAGGTTATTTTATGCCGAATATTTATTTTGTTCATTCTTGATGGGTATTCAAAAAAAAATTAATCAATTTTTTATACAACCTTTTTAAAACTCACTATTTAACCCATAGATAGGACCCTAACAGGTACTACTACGCTGGGTCAGTGTGCCTGGGAGTAATTGGAGATGAAGGGGTACTCCACACTCCCCAGAACTCCAGAATTGGTACTTCACCACTAGATTCAGTTTAATGTAATAGTCAGAACGGTAAGACCTTCAGACACCGCCTTCTATCACAAATATTATTTTTAAAATTTGGGGGGTTACCATAAGAGCAATAGGGTTAGGACAATCATATAGGTGCTAGGGTTTGACGTGACCAGCCGATTGATCAGAAGGGTCCTCTCCAACCGTCCATCTAGCCTAAATAAGGGCTAAAGTGGAGTGTTTCAAGTCATGGACTGTTCAACCTGTAGGATTTCGTCCTTAAGCATCACGAGTCGCATCCCCATGGTCAACAGGTAGCCCCATTGGTGCGATTTTACCCCTCTGTTGAGGTGCAGTCGGTGTATGCTTCTGTCCTAGCCGACAGGATAGCGTAGAAATAAAGACTTCAATGAGTTACAAAGAAAAAAAAAGAAGAAAAATTAAACGATAAAAGGAAACACTTGTCAAAATTAATAACAATGATGAATATTTGATGTTGTCTTGTCTTCTAAGTTCTTAAATAATCGATGTTGTTTTAAGTTCTAAGATGAACTTGTCATTATTCCAAAAATTCTCATGTCTTGGGTATTACGTTAAACTGCATATAATGGTAAAGTTTCAACTCTGGAACTCTGGGGAGTTTTGAGTGCCCCTTTATCGACATTACTACCAGGTCCACTCTGACTCGGAGCGGTAGTAACTGGTAGGGTTCAATCTATGCGTTAAATAGAAAAAATGAGTGTTTAAAAAATAAAGTTTAAAAAATTGAATAACACCAAGAATGAATAAATCAAAACGTCTTCGGCATAAAGTAACTCACCAAGGGTTGGCATGTTTAAAATCCAACCAACCAAAGATTTTCAGAATAGTGTCTTTTTCTGTTGATAAAAATGTCAGTCAAAATCTTGTGAACAAAAACAACAAAAATAAGGATAATAGTCCAAATAGTAGATGAAACCATAAGAAAATGGTTACCTTTTTTTGTAACGCTCACATTACATAAACGAAGAACAAAAAGACAACTTAATGAAAGCATATGTATTTTATTTCAACCATAATTAATACATTAAATAGAAAATAAGATAAGCGAAAAGCTTGTTACTTACCCGTAACAACTTGTTGCAGTCAAGCTATTACTGTAGTCCTTCACTCTAACAGCACATTGCCTCTATTTATACTATTGTGAGGTTTATCATTTTCGTTTACTGGCGATCGGTGTTCAAATGCTGGTGTCTCAATTTATTCATATACGACACATTTTTTTTAATTATACTAGTATTTCTTAGAATACGCTGACTGTATCCCCAGCAGAGGGTATGACCACGTCCCCAAAAAGGGGTTCCAGGGTGTGACACTAAACTGAATCTGGGGAATGTGGAATATCCCCATTCTTGCCATTACAACCCCAATAGCTGTTTAAAAAATATTCGTTCCGATAGGAATACATCATCATCATGTCGCGCTATCAGCATGGATATCCATGACAACCTCTCTCCAGCTGTCCCTATCACTAATTGTTTTGGGGAGGTCCTCTATACAGCATCCAGTATCCGCAGAGAGCTGGTTAATGTATGTCTTTGCTGGTCGGCCCACACTGGTGTGCCCATGTGCTGGCTTCCACAGGAGGATGTCACTTATGACTTCGTCCTTGCTTCTCCAGCTGTATCCACCGTGTCTTGTCCGTCTTACTCGGATGGTTTGGATGATATGGGGCAGGTGGCCGTACAGCTGTTTTCTCGTGGGGTGTTGTTTCCATGATTTGTTTAAGACTGCACGCAGCATTCTTGTGCAGCTCCATCTAGTTTATTCTCTAGGTGCTTCGTTAGGGTCCAGGTGGTGCAGCCGTACAGCAATACTGACACGACAATAGCTTGGAAGAATTGACTCTTTGACTTGTCTGTGAGTTTGGATTTCCATATAACTGATAATTTATTCTATAGCTGTCCATGCCTTTACTATGCGTGCATTAACATCACTTTCTGTGGATGAGATATTACTGCCTAGGTACTTAAATTGTTCTACCGAGTTTAGGAGTTCGCCTTCGAGAGTTGAGATGTCTCTTGTTTTTAAAATATATGAACTCAGTTTTATCAGAATTTACGTATAGGCCTATCTTTCGTGCTGCCTTTTCTTGGCTGGTGGAAGTGTATTTACGAGGAGTGCCAGATCAACAGCATAGTCCGCATTCGTAATAGTCTGTGTGGGATAAAGCCTGCTTCTTGCCTTTCTTTAGTGTGAGGCCTTTTTCTTTTATGGGATCTAATGATGTTCGGAGTACGTAGTCTAGGCTTATTATGAATATAAATGGCGCTAGTGTATCTCCTTGTAGGAATACATAATGTCATATAACTGTACATTTTTCGTATTAAGAATCGTTACTTGAAGCTATAATTTTCTATAAATGATTATTATTTATTTGAAACAATATTATTGTGTGCAAACAAATGACTCTTATAGAATAGAAATTACTTGAAACCATATTAAAATTAATACAATTAGAAATGAATACTTGAACTCATACAACTGAGTACAAATTATTTTATTCAATGGGGATACTTGAATACTTAAAAAAAAAAGAGAGCAATAACTACACAAGAATTGTAAACATGAACGTATAATTAACGTGGCTCCATAACTTTTTGGCATAAAATTACACTAGACGGGTTGACATGCCGTTAAAATCAATAAGTCAATTTATATTGTACAATGGAATCCTATGTCTAAAACATTAAAGGTTCGAATGCGAAGAGGTTCCAGAATTTTTTCCAAAGAGTCTCCAGAAGCAAAAAAAAAATAAAATCTTGAATCCAAATAGGTTCCTGAAGAATAAAAAAGAAATTGTATGCGTTCTTATTTAATTTCGTTAGTCTTTCTAATTTAATATATTTCATTACATTAAAACGTAGATACTTACACCTGGAGGGTGCATATTCTTGCTAGTATGATTAATAACAATATATCTATTCGATTGTCACAGTGAGCTCTATACATCTGGCCTTCTACCAAACGTGTATTCATCATTTAAACCTCCGAGTAGTATTCACAATCATAACCAGAAACAGCAATCATCTTAATTCCATTGTGGATCAAAGGACTCAACTATGCATTTTCCATACTGATCTTAATTGTGTTATTCTGTTCCATATCTTACTAGCAAATTTCCCTCTTTTGTATCCGTTCAATCAGTTCTTTTTTTTATTACACCTGTTATTTCATGGCCATCATTCTATTAAACGTTTTCACCATCTCTTATTTGTCCTTATAAGTACGTTATCATTTACCAAACTTTGCTTAGTTTGACACAAAGTACAAGGCTTCCAGTAAGAATCGAACTCACTAACAATCACCTGCTGGTCTAACCCAGTAACCATTACGCCACACGAAACATCCTTAAAAAACTAAGCCTACATTAGATTTAGCATAAGACTAGACCTATGGGGCATCCAGTGAGAATTGAACACTAATAATGACCTGCTAGTCTTGCTTGATAACCATTACAACTCCGAGGCACGCCTTCTATCGATATATTATTCCCACTTCCATTTGCGCTGTTTAATAAGTAGTGATATCTCTTATCGTGTTCTGTTCTCTGATCAATGTAGATCTGTTCTTATCTCATAGAGTTAATCTTACCGTCCTGATGACATGGAAATTAAATATGTATTAACAATTATAGGATCTATATAATAAGAATATTAATAATATAATAGGGTCATAGATAATCTTTAGAAGTGTTAATGAAATAATATTTGGAATAAAGAACCGTAAAAGATATTTTTGATTATACCCTGATATAAGTGTTATTTATGTGATTACTGCACATAAAATTATACGTGTCATTATCGATTGCTTTTTAGAAGTGACTTACTAGTCCATGTTTAAAGCGCGGTAAGGGTAACCCAAAGCAGAATCTTTAGACCTTATTTTTCCAATGCTAGTATCATTGGGGAACAAGGAAAATTATGTTAAAAGAGGCAAAGCCTGGCCCGTTTATAAAAATGTTCTTTATTACCCAATGCTACCAGCATTGGAAAAATAAGGTCTAAGATTGCTGTTTTGGGTTACCCTTACTAGGATTTTAACATTGACTCAACTGGTTTTATAAAAGTCAACAATGACATGAATGAATAGATGATACAAATAAATATCGGTAACAGTTGAGTGTGATAATTTGCCGTTTGCAAGTAACAAGTTGTGAGTTGTTATTCACGAATAACCAAGTATTATGTCACATACCGAATCATCTAGGATATTAGCATTAGAAGGCATGAACGCATTTATTCCCGAAGGTTACGACCTACCATCACCTCAGATAAATAATGGACTATTCTGTTTTGATTGTGAGAAAAAGAGAACGAATTAAACACACGACATGTTAGAGAAAAAGAAACCAAATAAGTGTATATATATATATATATATATATATATATATATATATATATTATATATATATAATAATAAGGAAGAGATAATGCTATACATCAAAGGTGTATGAATATAATAAATATCTCCCTTAAATATTTACATGTCTGTCAAGAACATCGTATGGTGTCACATGAATGTCTCAGGAACCCATCCTCGATCTCTATTTTGTGGATATATTATCAACACTCACCGAGTAAGCTTTTTTGTGCCTCTTCATGGAACAATATGTCTATAATTATTTCTTAGGATACATTTGTGTATTCTTTCTTTGTAATGCTACCTGCATTTACATTATGCATATAAAATATCAAATGCTCTTGTATCTGTAATTGAGTTTATTTTGTCTTTCCTTCGATTTCGGTCAGTGTTGGTTGGTTGGATTTTACAGCATGTCAACACTTGGACTATTTCATTTCTAATGCTCCATCAATGGTTTAAATAGATTTTTTTTAAATGAGTTCTACAAAAATACACCTGTAACGCAAAACTGATTACCAACTAATGTCTCGCTTTCTAACAAGTTCTTTAAAAACAAACTATTTATATACAAACTATTCTCATACAAATCATATGTACAAAAAAAATAATTTGGCATTAAATAACCGACATTGATATTCCGTTAAACAAAACAAAACCCTTTGACAACATTGGTGGCCTGAAGAGGGAAGCCTTGCTGTATGACGAACTCTTCTTTCATATAGCTTTGCTCAGGCTTATACGCAAGAAAGAAAGCAAAACCTTCTAATTTCAAAAATAAATATTTTTTTCAATTGGAATAGATCACTAAGTAGGACTGAGCCTATTCTAGTAGTGACCAGGTTTGAATTCAGAGTTTTCCTTCTCCTAGACTGGTTGCATAACCATAATTAAAGAGCCAAATCTGCCCTACTATTTTCCCATAGCTGGAGGGAGAATAGTTGGACTCATACATTTCCCAAGGGTATTAACGCTATATGACTGTGGCTTCGTCCAGGAATTGAACTCGGGTCGACAAGTCCATTTCCTACGACTCTAACCAGTACACAATCGCACTTCCCCTAGATTCCTCAAATGTATGGTTCCGCGAGACAAACAGTGAATAAAGAACAGAAGAGACAATAAATAACTTCATAGTTAATCGATAAAAAAAGCGTAAAAATGTTTTACGACCATCAAAATATGATCTGTCAAATAGCAATAAACAGGAATCGATATCAAACCCGATGCCATAATAACTACCGTGAAAAAAAAATAAGGATAATAATTTTTATCTAACTTACAAATTAACAAAGCAATAATTTGCGGTTAACAGAACATTAAAGGCGGGCATCTCAAATATCAATTAGGACATCACACAGATTCGTTTACAGATGACATTTTGAAAAACGTAGTATTCACGCGAAAAGTAAAATTGCAGGGCTACATCGAGATAATGATTTTATAAGGTTGAACTTCAAACATAATTGAAAGGACGTGGAGCAACCGTTTACCTCAAAAATGAAAGATATAAACCAATAATTTCATGACCATAAATCAAAGTTCGACTCGTACACGAAAACGTACGGTAACTCTCAAATAGCTACTAGAGTCATTATTGAAGATTTACAAAATAGCAATATCATCTTCAATAAATATATACCAAAAATATCTTTACAATTTTCTTTGAAATCTTATAAATTGCAACACAAGTAGGTAAATGTCAGACCACACACACACACACACACATATATATATATATATATATATATATATATATATATAATTCCTCTGATTATTATCCCCTAAGTAAACAAGAATTAGTAAGTTACTCAAATGTCAATAAAATGCCAAATGATTATTTACCTAAATCTGTATACTAATACACTTGCTTATTTCTACTTATATATATATATATATATATATATATATATATATATATGAGTTTTATAATTTGCTTGAAGCGTTGTATATATAATTAGTTTGGGGGTGGTTTCGTAGGCTATCACAATGCGAGTGTAAAGAAAGACAATATAACGAAGATGTTGCTCATTTACCTGTGATTTATGGTTTTCTTAATATTTCGGGATGAATTATCCCTTCGTCAGATGACTTCTAAAAGGTCCTATTGTGGGGAGGCTCACGGCTACTTGTATCAATCTTTTCTATTGGTATTTTGCACTTGTCTGTGGTGGTGGTGTGGTGGTGGTGGTGGTACTGTGTGTGTTTGTATGTGTATTTAATGTATTAGTTTTCTTCTATTTTCTACAGCGCGCTTGTTTGTGTTGGTCTTGTCCATGTGAGCTGGTGTGCTTTACGTCGACTCTTTCTACTGATTGGGGCACCGCCTTGACCCATCCTTGGGGTAGGGGTTTTCCTATTCATTTATTTTATTCATTTATTCACTTTTCTCTTTATTCCCTTTTTATGGTAACATCTATCCTATGTTGTGCCTTATTTTGTTTATTTATCTGTTTTTAGCAAACTGCTTCCTTCAGGTTATCAGTGGTGCCGAAACCCGGGAATGAACCAGGGACCTTCAGATTATCAGACAGTCGTAGTCGTCGTAATTGCTTTCCTCTCCCAGCAGTTCTAGTCTTCTCACTAGCACGATCCAAATATATCTTCTCTTCCACTCGTTTCGACAGCCAAAATGCTACTGCAGATTTTCTCCCCCGATCTGGGAGGGCAGGTCCTTAAATATCCCATTACTGTGTTTCATCCAGGCTCCTTACTCTGAATTTCACGTTCGACATTCATCAGCACGCGTCAATCCTCACGACGAGACTTTACATCCGGGTTACTCTGCACTGCTCGTGCGGAATTTTACCAGCATTTCAGCAACGAAGAGGTGACGAGTTCAATTTCCGTGGTCACTCGCCACACTCCTCCCCCTCGCACAGGCCACACATATCCGGACTCGTTTCGTTCGTAGGGGCTGGGAATCTGCTCGTCCACACTGTTTATGTGCGGTCTCTAGTTTTGGGAATCTCAGTGGCCTTCATTGGCTTCCCAGCTGTCGTAGGCTCGTCATAATTATTGTCGTTATTATCTGTAATTTGTTGCTGGTCTGGATGATCGATAATCCATCTATAGCAGTCCATGTGTACAGTGACATCGCTTTCTGTATATTAGATATTACTACCTAGGTATGGGAACTAGTTTAGTAATTTCAGAGGCTTACCATCCAGGGTGAAAATGTCTATCTTGTTTAAAACATATGAATTCAGTTTTAACTGTTAAGTTTAAGAGGCCAATGTCTCTTGCCACCTTCACAAGGCTATGCATCTTGAATTGGCTTGCGCAGGTGTATTTGCGAAAAGTGCTAGATCATCTCCGTAGTCGGCACCTGTAATACTCTCTGCAGGATATTGCCAGCGTCTTGCCTATTTTTGCGGTGAACTGAAGGGTTAATTATATTCAAGCACATACAGTTATTCCATTGCCTTGTGCGATACAGGTGTTATCTCTTTCAGAATTTTTTTTTTATTAAGAGGCATATCGATTATATATCTCGGGGACTGGAAACCGCCCTTAAATCCTTGAGAATATTTAGCCATTTTACTTAAAAGGGAAAGTATGAGCATTCCCTGATGTCTGTAACCTGATCTAGGTGCCTCACGAATGTTTTTTCACAACCCACGTTAAAGAAACAACCGGGTGTTGTGTTCCATATAATGTCGGCTACAGATATATTCACATTGAATAACTGACATTGGCTCATATTTAGCATATGTGCAACTGTAAACAAGTTCTCTTCAGTTTTCTCCACTGGAATTGATAGTTGTCTTACGTAAACTTTATATATATATATATATATATATATATATAATAAAATACCTACTTGAAATATAACGTTTATTTTTCAAGTGGATACTTGATATATGTTATTACTATATGCAATATATTTTGATAATTTTCGCGGATATTTTTACAATGATTTCTTTATATTGTGGGTGTATATGACCTACCGGTTAATGCCAAGAAGATTGGAATAGGCGAACATATTTCAAACTTCAAATTAGGAAAAGCATGAATCCTTGAGCAATGAGTAAATGGCAGGACGTTTCGGAGCTGTTTTGCCTTGTAAAGGCAATCCTTCTTTGGCGTTCGATATAAGATCATGTACGATTTATAATTCCACGTACCAAATATTGTGTTGAAATACAACCTGTCACCCGTTAATTGGAAAAGATATAGGCATTTACAAAGCGCTGTTAAGTTTGACCTTGCTATCCTAACCTAGGTATATATGCTCTATCAATGATACGGACAACTCCTTACTTACAAATATAGCAAACTAATATATATATATATATATATATATATATATATATATATATATAATGTGTGTGTGTGTGTGTTAAAAGGATCTAGGATAATTGCTAAATATAACTAATTAAAGCCTCCTAGTTATTCAGTATAAGCGCAAACTCCCCCTTAATGTTTTATACACGCTAATATTAAATCCATGTCAAGCTCATCTTATTGACCAGCTTATCTATAAGTATAAGATACAATGTTTATAATCCATAACTTTCCCGGATGACCATGAGTATTCTGTTCATTAGGACTACTTGAATTAATGATATCTGCTGATATTTCGTCTCACTCCTTTTCAAAAACTATTATTATTGCGTTATGTGTAAATGGAGGGTTAATATGCACGAATTTTTGTTGTAACATTTTCACAATAAGCACATCTACCCGGGGATACAATTCAAAACAAAGCTCAGTACCAAGATCAAACGAAACTTTCCTCGGGTAGAATTCTACGAGGAATCCAATGGTGGTATTTATATTTACTCTTGAATTCATTTGAGGTCACTAGGGACCAAATTAACTGCTGTGGTATGAGAAAATATGAAAATAAAATAAATCCAATAGGGAGCAATATGAGATTTTAAAAAGTGTATACTTAGCCGAATGCTAAAATAACCTGGGTAAGATCGGGTACAAACAGCTAGTACAGTATCATTTTTATGAAATCAGAATCCGTACCAGCAGAAGTACAAATGTCCACATATTATTAGCATAAAAGTTCATCCAAATATGACACTGATTAAAAAAGAAAACTGTTATCAAATGATATATCAGCTGACAGTAGCAAGCATTGTCCAAACTGTGTGAATAAATAATATCAAGTATCACACGGTGATAAAGAAGAAAAAATAATTCAACATGAATGATAATTTTTCTAAAATAGTCAGCAAATATCTCATCTAACCATTACAAGGAAACACCACTAAATATCAGACACATATGAATAGCTTGTAATGTTCGTCTCAGATATCCGACTTCGCTGTCGACGTGGCTTAGAATACTCTGTGTCACCTGTAGATTGGTAAGAACCTTTGAAAATAAAGGGTGTCCCGTGTATGACAGTTTACATCATGGTGATCTACTATGACACGTTGTTTTAGTACATATTAGGGTCCTACCTATGAGTCAAATAAATCTGCTTAAGATTATTTGTATTAGATACCATATAACTGTATGTGAATTATTTGTATTAAGAATGGTTACTTGAAGCTATAATTGTTTACGCACGATTATATTATTATTATTATTATTATTATTATTATTATTATCATTATTGGTTACTTGAGACCATATAACAATTTGAAAACAAATTACAACTGTGTAAAAATTATCTTATGATATAGAAGTACTTTATATAATATAACTTTGAGCGAACAAATCTAAAAAGTTGTAAATATAAGCTCTCATTGAACGCGATGCCGGACAATGTTGGAGAAGTAAGGATGAACTCATAAGTGACGTTGTTCTGAGCACACCTACATATGGACACAGTAGAATGGATTGGCTAGCAAAGACTTTAATTGATCAGCTCTGTACGAATACTTAATGTCGTGAAGGGGATTTGCCAAGAATGATGAACGATAGGGATGGGAGGTGAAAAAAAGAGAATCATTGGAATCCGTGCTGCCAGCGTGTCATGATGATGGATGTTATTTTATAAAAAGTAAAAGTTTTCAGAGTGGTCTATTGTCGGTATCAGCCTGAACAGCAAGGAAATCTATCCCCTTTTCTCTAGCGCTAGATCCGGGAGATTTTTGCTGAGGTGAAGTGCCACACCCACCGTCAACTCCAGATGCTATACCACATAGATCCGATTACCCAAGCTGTGCTACCCATGCGCTGATTTGGCAATTACCGCTATTGAAACCGAAACTTTTCGATTCCTGTGTAGATGTTTTACCGACTGAGCTACACTGGTCACAGTTTCTATGTAAAAAAAAACGTTGGCGGAGTAGCCTATAGTCAGTATCAGCCTAATAAAGAAATAGGTAGTCTATCTCCTTTTCATTAGCGTGAAACCGAGGGGATTGTTTTGCTAAGGTGGAGTGTTACACCAACCATCAGCTCCCCACTTTACCGCAAAGATTGAATTACTTACTCTGTGCTACTCCTGTGCTGAGTTGACAGGAACCGGTATCGAATCCTAAACCTTTCCATTCCTGGGCGTATGCTCTACCGGATTGAGCTAAACCGGGCCCTGTTTCTATGTATTTAGTGTTAATAGCGACTCCACTGCATTTTCGGGTTTCTTTAAAGAATGATCATTGTTGTTAGTGTTATCTTCATAACAGAGATTTCCACTGTGTGCAAATGAAGGATTAAATGACAGTTTGTCACCTTAAATACCTCTTCAAACTCTCTTTAGTTTTCCTTGTTAATTTCAACAACGTTCTGCTCTTTACTGCTTTAATTCTTTGGCTTTGTTGAGATAGTTGGGACAGTTCCCAATGATCCGCTGATTATTGGCATGATTGTCACCTCCATATCCTGCAGTTTCCGTAGTTCTCGAGCAAGATTTTGATAATTCTCACAGTCAATTGTACTTCGATGAAACAGATTATTTCATTCTTTATTTTTATCGACTCTTTTTGCTTGGCTCAGATTAGAAAATTCGTTTGTATTTCAAAGTTTCTAAAATATCTAGATATTTATTCGGCTTAAATTAGTATAGCATATGATCAGATTGGAAGACATAAGTAAGAAAGTATTTTTCTTTTCAAAGAGGGGAGGGGGTTATTCCTTAAAAAAAAAAGCAGTATTTAAGTGAGATTTTAACACCGATCTTTGAAACTAATTTTAAATACAGTGGTACCTTGATTTACGATGTCCGTGTTTACAAGTTTTCCGAATCACAAGCTGTCACTCTGTATTTTTTTTTTGCTTTGTGTTGAGAGCTAAAATTTGAGGTACATGTGAGCTTCAGATACATTTATGTGAATAAGTTCTCTAAAAATATCTAAGTCTCCAAACTTTAGTACTCCAAAGAAAAATATCATTTATAAAAAAAAAAACATTAAAACATATTAGAGCACATAATTAATTACATTCTATTTTATAGTGCTTTTATACAATACAGTTCTTTTAAAACAGTACTTATTTTTTAAAAAAAGAAAGAAAGAAAAATAGGGTGTTTTTTGCGGTGGGGCTTTAACAGATTAATGGCATTTTAGTTAATTTCAATCGGGAAAGTTGATTTGATATACGAGGAAATTGAGTTACGAGTGGAATGTATTAAACTCGTAGGTCAAGGTATCACTGTACTTATTTCCACAATGTAATTAACCACTCTGAAATTTAGAGCTTTTTCCCTATTCTAAAATAAGGTTTTTAGTTATTAGTTTTGTTTTGATACAAAACCAGAAATATGGGACAGACTGTAAGAATCGAGCTCGCTAATCGAATTCACTACAATATACTAGCTGAACATACTAACAATACACTCCGCGAGGCACCCAAAATCTAAGCTCAGAAATATGGGGCATCAAGTGAAGGTAGCTTGTTCACCAATGACCTACAAGATGCGCAAATCATTTTCTAAACTTAGCTTGGCGCAAGGCCAGTGGTATTGAGACCCAGTGAAAATAATAATTGTATTCTACCTTAAGTCGTTAACTACTCCACGATCCTGCAATAAACCTTTTTAGTTTGTGCTTATTCGATTTAAGTATAATCCAAAATATGTGAGTGGACCTATAAGTCTGTAGAAAAAATCCTTCCTAAATGTAGCCATCTTAGTGCTACTGTATGGCCGCACCACTTGGACTCTTGCGAAACGCCTAGAAAAAAGCTAAATGTGAACTACACAAGAGTGCTGTGTGCTCTCCTGAACAAACCTTGGAAACTGCACCCCACAAAAAAGAGATGTAAAGCCACTTATCTCCTATCAAACATCCAAGAAAAATGAACATTCTAGACATTTCTGTAGAAGCAAGGATAACCTCATAAGTAAAGTTTTCATGTGAACACTTACATATGAACCCACCACTGTAGTCGACCAGCAAAAATCTGCATCATTTAGCTCTGTGCGTATTATGGATACAGTGTGGATGTTATATAGGGGCGGTTGGCGAGAGTCATTGGAATCCGTGCTGTCAGCGCAACCTAATGATGCTGATGATATATATATATTTACCAATCTCTCCGTATGAGCAGGATATAATACAAGGTCATTTTTAACGGAGTTTAACAGGTTTGAATTCAGATTTTTCATTCTCCAAGACTGGTTGACTAAAGAACCAAGTCTGCCCTACTATTTACATATAACTGGAGGGAGAGTACGTGAATGCATACCTTTTCACTAGCGCTACGTGTAATGCAAACAGACTCGTCCAGGATTTCTTACGGCTCATTACACAACACGCCGACACTGATGCTGATGATGATATAGCTTTAAACCCCTAGTAAATATTCATAGCCACGTAATCGTATAAACTTTTACATTACTTTTTTTTCTGGCTATTTTGGGGCATTCACTGATGTCTGTCACTATTTCGTCTCTTTTGTCCATAGTTGCCATTTTATATACCGCGGTGATCAAATTAAAAAAAAATTACAGATAGCCTAGATTCGTTTACGTCTCTCAGCAGGACGCAGTTGTTTGCTTACTGGGTCTCATGGTTCAGTGATAGTTTGCTTTTCCATCAGTTCCTGAGTATTATGACCTTGTGTCAGATATGACTTAAACCAACAAGCATCAGCCTGTTTTCTCTCTCTCTCTCTCTCTCTCTCTCTCTCTCTCTCTCTCTCTCTCTCTCTCTCTCTCTCTACACACACACACAACTGTAATGGGAATATAAAAAGGCACAAACTACTACTTTTTATTAGTTAGATAAGAAATAGAGTAACGAATGGAGAAAAAAAGTTCGACAAAATGTAACGTCATGGGAGTAAAAGCATAAATACAAATGGTCTTTTGGTAATGAGTTGGAAAAGAAAGAAATTAATAAATAACATTTTAGTAATAGCGTTGAAATATGATCGAACACACACACACACACACACACACATATATATATATAATATATATATATATATATATATATATATATGCATGAACTACTACGAACAGGATCTTGATAGTCACGCACATGCATATGTGCAAATGCATTTATTCTCTCCACTCCTGCGTGATGACAAAAAGCCAAGTTCTCCAGTGAAAGGCAACAAGATAGCTGATTTCGTTTTGATATTTATTTAATCTCTCTCTCTCTCTCTCTCTCTCTCTCTATATATATATATATATATATATATATATATATATATATATATATATATATGACGATTTACTCAGTAATTATATCATAATAAACTTTTGGGAGCGGAAACGCGCTAACATTTTTTTTTGTAAATATATTTCATTTCATCAGATGTTTGAGGGGTTAATTTGTAATTACATATAAAAATAATTTTAACCACTCCCCCACCCCGTACAACAATCGCCATTTTCGTAAGCGTTAGGGATTAGTCGAAAAAAATGCAAACCTCTCTAGCTAACCACACAATTAATTCTTAATATTGCTGGCCCTGTTAGCAGGGGCTTAGAATACGCCTAGTACATTCTCTGCAGAGGGTTAAAAAAAATCTCCAAAGGTGTATCCCGTGTATAACAATAAACTGCATCTGATACTGAGACTGCAGTTTTGGAAATCTGGGCTGTGGTGTATCTTTTAATTGCCATTACTCCAGGTCCACTCTGAGCCGGAGTAGTAGTCCAATCTATGGATCAAATAAATCTGTTTAAAAATTCTTAGTATTAGATTGGAATATTTTGATGCAATATAACTGTAAATCTTAAGAAAAATTTATTTGAAGTTATTATAGTTCACTAATTGTTATTTTTAGTTAGGTG
Source organism: Doryteuthis pealeii (assembly GCA_023376005.1). Classification (NCBI taxonomy): domain Eukaryota; kingdom Metazoa; phylum Mollusca; class Cephalopoda; order Myopsida; family Loliginidae; genus Doryteuthis; species Doryteuthis pealeii. Next base: position 8,051,323 of record CM042137.1, read on the forward strand.
ACACCACATAAACGTGGGCAAACAAATGATTATCATTAAATAGAAATAATTACCGGAAACCGTTGTATGTAAATTATCAATATTAGATTGGAAATAATTGATATATAAGGGTATACAAAAAACTCTAAAGAAATAACTACATAAATGTAAATATAAACATAATGAATGTGATTCGCTCACCTCTGGACAGAAAATAAACCTAGACAAATTGATGTGCCATTAAAGTCAATAACTCTTTATATTGCTAGTTATGACAATATTAAACGCACAAAAAGTAAAAATATTACAACATTGTTTTTAAACTTGAAATTAGAATGTAATGCTAGGAGCGAGGGAAAGGCAATGCAGTACATGTATAGTATTTCTACACAATATATGTGCAGTACGTGTATTTTCGGTGGAAATAATGAAATATATTAATACATATGTTCTGTGTTAATTACTTACTAAATTGTTTTTTGTTTTGTTTATATTTTCTAGTCTATGTACATAGTGTGCAATTTTTGTAAGTAAAGTCGTCGGGGTGGCCTAAAGTCGGTATCAGCCAGACAGCGAGGAAATCTATCCCCTTTTCACTAGCGCTAGACCAAGGAGATTGTTCTTTTGCATCTGAGGTTGAGCGCCACTCCTACCATCAGCCCCTTACTTTACCACACAGATCCCTGTGCTACTCATACGCTGAGTTGGCGGGGCCGATATCGAACCCGGAACCTTGTGGTTTCTTGGTTGACACTCTACCGACTGAGCTAAGCCGGTCCCTTACGGTTATAAAACTCAAAAGAACCGGCAGTTTTATGAATAATCAAACTCTCTACAGTTGATGTTTAACTGTATGTCAGCATAAAGATTTTTTTTTAGTCCAAGTTGTGGGAAAACGATAAGAATAAATGGGAAGTTCTGTTAAAATGAATGCTGAAATTAGACCACGAATGAACAAAACTCCTTCTCGTCTCTACCTTTTTTGTATCTCTAATAAAAAAAAATAATTAAATGTACATTTATATATATAAGATGATGTGGACATGGATAAAACTGACAGTTTCTCTCCTATGTGATATTCAGACCAAGGTCTGAAGATTGAAGAAAAAAAACTACAAATCCCACCATATAAATAATAACTTATATAAATGTTTTTAACGTCATGCCAATCCGTCCAGAGTTACTTTATGCCTGGAGGTTAGGGAATTATATTCATTGTACGTTCACATCATTTCTGTAAAAAAATTTGTTATTATTTTTCTTAGTTTTTAGTTTTTTTTTGTTTTTTTGTTTTGTTTTTTTTTTGCACAGAGATGATATCAAATGTTATTATCTAATTCTAATTCTATGGTTTTAAGTAATTATTTCTTTCTAAATATCATGTTTGCACACAGTTATATGGTTTCAAGTAATTAATAATAATCCTTAGCAACCAATTATAGTTTGAACTAACTATTCTTAAAATAAATAATTTTCACTTGTTTGGTATCAATAATTTCTATCCAGTTCTAATGAATTTCAAACAGATCTATTTGACCCATGGGATATTAACAGGTGTAGTATTCCGGGAGTAATGGCAAGAGTGAAGGGGTAGTACACACTCCCCGGAACTTAAGCCTCACCATCAGATGCTTTTTAGGGTTATCTTCATGGCATTAATAACTTATAGCATAGTTTTAAAATATCTTTAAATTAGCTATATTTTTTTAACGCTGGACTTTGAATATGCTAAGTGTATCTCCGGCAGAGGGGTAAGACCCTATTCCCAAAAAGTGGTGCCTGGGTATAACACTAAACTGCATCTGATGATCTGAGGAATGTGAAGTATCCCCTCATTACCATTACTCCCAGGTCATCTGACCTGGCGTGGTAGTACCTGTTAGGGTTCCATCTATGGGTCAAAGAGATATGTCTTTTAAATTATGCGTATTCGACTGGAACGAGTACAGGAAAATCGGAAGAAACAACTACATAGAAATGTGAATATGAACATACAATGAACGCACTTCCCTAACCCCCAGGTATCAAATAACTCTTGATGGGTTCTCTGAATATCAATTTTTAGCTTTTCTTAAAATTAGTCAGTTGCTTTTTGTTATATACTTTTGTATTTATGTATTTTGAATTATTGTAGATAACTATTTTCCCATCAAATGGTGAAGTTCCAATTCTAAAGCTCTGGGGGTGTGTGAAGTACCCCTTCATTGCCATTAATCCCAAGTCCACTCTGATCCAGGATGGTAGTACCTGTTAGGGTCCTATCAATGGGTTGAATAGAAAAAAAATGAATTTTGAAAAAATTGAGTTGAAATAAATAAGAAATTGAATACCCATCAAGAAAGAATAAAGCAAAAACGTCTTCGGTATAAAATAACCCAACAAGGGTTGACATGCCGTAAAATCCAACCAACCTAACCAAACCTGACCACAATTTTCACATATATAAAAATGTATATAAATGTGTATAATTTGCACGCAGCAGCCAAAAAAAAAGAGAGAAGTACAGTGGCAAATACTTAGTCCTGATTGAAACAAACATAATGAACACACAGACACAAAAATAGTGACGTGTATAGTGGAGCAACATGCCTATTATTATTATTACAGCGAATAGTGAGAAAAATGATCTCACGCACAAACACACATAGAATCTACAAATGTTGCGCGGCCCTTTCACTAATTATTACAAGTATTTAAATGCCTGCTAATATAATGCAGTAGTCAGTGAAATGATTCCACTACTAACAACACACAAACATGGTGTGTTTTAAGCGGGAACAGAATCCCACCTTTATCCCATAATAGTTGTTGGTATTGCTTATATATTTCATACACTAAATGTAACAACTAGAATGGGATAGAGATAGTAGGGATTTACCCAGCCCGTTTGCCACGGGTAGGATGTGACTTGTTGCAAGTATGGGTCATCATATGGGTCGGAAGTAGTAGGTACTAAAAAAAAAATAGTTCATTAATACTTACTAATGATTCGATTAGTCGATAGATGTCAGTGCTCGTAGGATAAGTATATCTAATTTTTTGTAAAGAAAAATATATAATCGAACATCTAGTTGAGATGGTTTATTTATTTGAGAGGTTAATGTCAATAATTAAAAAAATAGTTGTTTATTTTTTTATTATTATTAAATCTAATTTACTGCAGAAAATCACAGATGGTATGTAAAAAAAAAAATAGTAAGTGTAGAAAATGACCAAAAATTATACTCTATTACGAGTTTTGTGATTAAATACTGAAATATTTTAGGACCTCCCATCGTGGTGTAATGGTTAGCAAGCTAGTCTCGCAGATCCATTACTTTTGAACAGCGAGTTTGACCCTCGCCGAGTGCTCCATACTTGAGAACTTGTCACACGCCACTCGTGGTGAACGAGTTGGGTAAATACCGACTTAAATATTTTATGCGTTTAAGATATAAATGCATAAAATATTTTTATTATTAATCTTACATTACACAGTGCTTATGTAACTGTACTCTCTCTCTCTCTCTCTCTCTCTCTCTCTCTCTCTCTCTCTCTCTCTCTCTCTCTCTCTCTCTCTCTCCTCTCTCCTTATTAGTCTACATTGTTGACACAGTGATTCGGAATCCATAAAAGTTCTGTTACAGTACAATGTATTGTTATACTGCGTGTGTGTTAAAAGATTATCTGCTTTACTGGCTGAGTGGGACAGGAGACATTCGCGGGTTTTTTCCGGGAGGGGGGGCACTTTCTCGAGATTTTGGTGCCCGAAAACTTTGCGAATACAAAGAAAATATAAAATCAAACTAAATGTTTATAGTTGTCATTTAATAAGTTGGCTAGAAGTATGTGGCACCTAGTGAGAATCGAACTCACTTATAACGGTCTGCTAGCCTATGTAGCTAACCGTTACCCCATGCTGTTTGTCATTTGCTAAAGCTAAGTTTGATACAAGGCTAAAAGGATGGAGCACTGAGAGGGATTCGAACTTGCTAACAATCGTCTGCTAGCCTATCTAGCTAACCAGTGCCCTACGTGGGGTGCCGTTTGTCGTTTACTAAACTGTTTGGCATAAGGCTAGAAGTATTGAGCACCCAGAGAGAACCGAACTCACTAACAATGGTCTGCTAGCCAAGCTTGATAACCATTACATCACGCGAGGTTCTACAGTTGATTGTATTTTATTTGCTTTTTTTTTCTTCTGAGTTAAAACAAAAAAAAGAAAAAAAATATCCAGCCTGATGTAATCTAGTTAGATAAGGATTTGTACAGCAAATTCTCTCAAATTATCCAATGACCTCATAAATTGTCGAGGTACAATGTTGTGTTTTCCTGGTATTCCTCAAAGCAAATGGGAAGTGTTACTCGAAACAAAATACAAATTTCATTTTAACAATAATTAATACAAGCATATAAATAATTAATAAATTCAATTTAATGGAATAGGTATCATTTTTCAGAATGGTGCAAACCCGTTTGACATTTCTGTCGTAACTGTTTTAATTCGAATGGAAACACTAGTGATATATAAACTTAAAAAGAAATAAGATTAACGCTTCCTGTGAATAATTAGAAAATTCTTAAGTACACAGGTTTGCATATTCCATTACATCTTTCCCGACGTCTAGAAAAATCTGAAAGAGGAAGGTCTGGGTGGGGGGATTATAAATCTACTAATTACCGAATTCACATGGAGTTGTGTGTACGTATCCCGGAAAAATAAAACGCAACACATTCGGAGATTAAAGATAAACATGGGAATAAGTTTATTTATTGTGGCCATTTCAAAAAAACGTCCATAAGGATATTGAATGAAACAAAACAAAAAATAAGTTAACGCGGGAACGGAAAATACGTACGACAAGCCTATTAGTAATAGAATGAAAACACTAACGATTTAGACGCCTACGGGGACACACAGATTCTTTTTTCTTTTTTCTTTTTTAATTCAGATGCTGGGAAAATAACTAGCGGATATTCAGCGCCATGCACAAAGATATCTAAAAAGATCATGACACTCTCATTTGGTCATAACTATCAATAGATAAAGCAGCCATTAAATAATTTATTTTGAACATAATAAATTCCCCTCTTATGATGGATATAATTGTTGTGAAACCAATGTATATTTGAATTCCTTGCCTTTTATGTACGTTGGTGTAACGGTTATCGATTAATTGATTGGGTTTAATGACGTGTCTATATGTGGAGGGCTGTTTTATGCATTTGAGGTTAGGGAATCGTGTTCCTTAACGTTCATGGTTTTTATGTAGTTGTTTCTTAGAGTTTTTACACACAGGAATAATTGATATCTTATACCAAATACAAAGAATGTTCACTGTTGTATCGTCTTAAGTATTCTTTTCTAACGCAAATATTTTATACACAATTATATCATCATCATTATCCTGTTTTGCTGAGAGCACGGATTTCTATGACATACTCTTGCCACCGTCCTTATCTGCTATTGCTCCTGGCAAGTCATCACGACATTCCAGTATGCGTACAGAGGTGACCAATGTAAGTCTTTACTGGTTGGCCCACTCTGGTGTGTCCATGTGTAATTGTCCATAGAAGAACTTTATGAGTTCGTCCTTTCTTATTCAGCATATCTAGTTCGTCTTATTTCGACGGTTTGTGTGATAGGAAGTGAGTGGTCGTACAGCTGCATTTTTTCTTTCAAGATTTTTTCAGAACAGCATGCAATATCTTTGGGTTTTTTTCAAACTTTTCGTAACTATTATCGATCATATGAAAATTTAATTTCTCTCACAAAATACAGCGAGAATTCTTCCAAGCTATAGCCGTATCAATTATATTGTATACACAATTATATAGTTTCAAGTAATTATTTCTATTTGATAATCATTTGTTTGTACAGTCATCTGGTTTCAAGTAACTAAAAATAATAATCGTTAGTAAACAGTCATAGCTTCAAGTAACTATTCTTAATACATAGAATTTAGTTATCTAAGTATTTAAATCTAATATTAATGATTTTCAAAAACATCTATTTGGTCCATAAATGGGAGCCTAGACGGGTTGACATGCCATTAAAATCAATAATTTTGCATTGCAGTCACTTTCTTGTTAACTTGGTGTAATATCTTCTATTCATACTAAGGATGGCTACAGATTAACTCTTAAGGCTCACCTAATTACGGCATGTAAACTACAAGATGACGGCTCTGATACTAATGTCTATTATCACAATCATACAATAGGCGGTGTCTTTTAGGTAAATGTCTACCCGGAATATAATTCTAGGAAACTACACTAGGTATAAATAATGACATTAAGTGATTACACTAAGTGATTACACTCACAGTTCTCAATTTCCATTTCCACCTTCAAAGTCCAAAGAAAATCTTATTTTAATACTTAACTTTTAATTGATGGAATATTTCTAAGTTTCAAGCTACAGTACCCGTCTCTACCGCAAAGACATATTATTACTAGAAGCGGATATCCGACGTCGCCTGGGCAGAGGGGGACTAAACAGTTGTTTCGTAGATCCATTATTACTTAATCATAACTTGGATCCACGCAGGACGCCCCATTAATGAATCCTATTTAAAACATTAAATTCAAAAAAGTCTATGCTGTTTTTTTTAAATTTTTTTCTTATCATCTTCATAAATATAAATCAAATAGTCAGTAATTTTCTCAAAAAGCAAGATCTGGTGATAGTATATATATATATATATATATATATATATATATACATATATATATATATATACTTTATCGTTAACTGGTTTATTTTCGTAGTTTCTCCGGAAATACATACATATACACCAAGTGCCCCACCAAGTGCCCTTTATATCTAAAAATAGATTATTTGTTATGCCACCTTATGTATCTCCACTTTTTACCATCTTGTCATATCAACCTTTAAAAAATCTTTACACAAATTATATACAATATCAATATACAGATGAAATTCTGTTAAATATTTCATGTGCTAGGTTTCAATAATACCCTATTGATTTCTTTTTGTTATGATTTTTGAATTCATCCAATTCAATCTTAAAATGTTCTACGCCATTGCTGTTTTTGATCTGATTAGGCAATTTGTACGAGAAATATAATACTCTAAAATCCAATTGGTTAATAGACTTAGTTTTTTGTAATCTTCTTTGACAGTGAATTGAATTGGATAATTATTTTACCATCTTTGTTGGCAATTAACATTTGCAATGAACGATTACAAATGGTAATGGTTACTTTGAAAGATCAACTCATTAATCAGAAAAAGATTAAGCAAAGATATTTTTCATATTATAAAGTTAACATTGTTCCGTGAAAAGTGACAGTGTTTTCTAGAGAAATAGTTTACAATGAGTAACACAAGATATATATGTGAATATTTATTTTTGTCCGGGGGTGTTACTTCTAAGGGGTAATGCTGTATAATTACTTTACATCTTCAACTTCAAAAGCTACATATCTTATTAAAATCGAGATTATATAACTGTCTATAACCGAAACTACGTCATTACTGACGTCACGATTTCCTTACCTATTTAAGTTATATTCTCAACTATTATGAAATTGTCATTATTTAATCTTAATGAGCATCTTATTTATTAACGATATCTCTAAAATCCATCTGACTTATATTTGCTGCAACCTGCCCATATAAATCATTTAAAATCCTAAAATATGTATTATATATCTCTAAGAAATAAAGATCTACATAGTGTATGGTGGGAATAATTCGAATAATGATTTTAACAAAACTTGGTTTAATTAATAATTATTTGCTGTTACTGATTTCTAATACTATCATATTATTCTCAAACGTATTAAAAGCAATCCTATATATAATTTTATATAGAAATCAATTGAAATAACATTAAAATAAGTAATATTTCATTCGTTCCTATTTAGTTTCGTTAGTCTTTCTAATTTAACATATTCTATTACATTAAAGGTTAAATACATGCGCCCAGGGAGTGCATATTTTTGCTAGTAATGATTAATTAGATATGAATAATCATTTTAGTAAGACAACTAATTCTTTTTAGTTTTAGAATTATCCCATCTTGCAGCAATATGGCTTTTAGTGGTTTATTATCTATTGTTAGATATCCTCACTTACAAGGAAGAAACTTTATTACTTCTTATTATCGTCTAATAAGTATACTTACCAAATCTACTTCAAACGGTCTGTCAAGTGAGGATCTAAAAATAAGTTATTTGAAATTATTAATATAGATTTGATAATAATCATTACTTTTTGGTTCATCAAATTTCATTCTGATATATTTGCATATTTTAATAATGGTGTCATGACACATCGAATCTTCTATAATGGTCATGAAATTATGAAAAGGAATTTCGATACATTTCGTTTAGTTTTGTGTCAATATCTGACTTTTATTTTTAAATGTCCGATTAATATTTTTTCGAATGTCAAAAATCTCCTGATGGGCCTCTTAAAATTTAATTGATTTAACCAACAACTCTACAGCTGTGAAGGGGAGGCTCTCTGGCAGCGGTTAAAAATACGTTGACTGAATCCTCTGCAGAGAACTAAGACTAATCCAAAAAGAGGTTTCCAGGGTATCACATTGAACTGTATCTGGTGGTGAGATATGGAACTTTGTGGACTGTGGAGTAAACTTTTGCCATTACTCCCAGTTCCACTCTGACACAGTGGTAGTACCTATTAGGATTCCATTCATAGGTCAAATAGATCTGGTTAAAAACTATTCGTATTCGATAGAACCGTGCGCAAGAAAAAAAAACTATACAAAAAATGTAGATATAAACATGCAATGCGCGCAATTCTCTAACCTCTAGGCATGAAATAACAGGTTGACATGCCGTTAAAATTATTCGATCAATCAATCTACAAATGGAGGGTGTTTCAAACTCGTTCAAAAGTTATAGACATAGATATAATGACTTCAGTGATCAATCGTAAAGATATTCATACACAATCCCCTTTATACACATCCAGTCATATAAAAATGCACAAACCCTTATTCAGAATGAGTAGAGAGTGAAACAGACAAAATTAATGTGAATAGATATTCTGATCATGTCTCACTGAACAATTAGTTAGTCTAGTGAATGTGATTCTTACATGATGTCCCTCGTATTAAACTTCGGTAAGTAGACAAATGACTACCTGCACGTATAGTTGAAATATACTTACTTAGGTCCGTACAACCATATATAATTTGTATTATATATAAAGTTAGGGTAACATGGACATGCAGTCAAAGACGCTTGATTATAGTTTCTCGCCCATTCAATTATTCACACACACATAATCACCCTGTCGATGGGGCTTAGAATACATTGATTGTATTCCCTGCAGACCCGTAAAACTCCACCACCACCCACAGGAAAAGGGGGTCCTGTGTATGACACTAAACTGCCTCTGATGATGAGGCTCGAGTGTGGATTCCTTCTTGTCATTATTCCCAGGTCCACTCTGACTAGGAATATTAGTACATGTTATGGTCCCATCTATTGGTCAAATAGATATGTTTAGAAGTTATTAGTAATCGATAGGTATACTTCATACCATATAAATATGAATTGTTTGTATTTAGAATAGTTAATTGAAGCAATAATTGTTTGCTAAGGATTATTATTACTTACTTGATTAAATAGAAATAATTATTTGAAACCATATAATTATTACTATTAGATAGGAATACTTGAATCTGTTGAACTGTATGTAGATTATTTGTATTAGAAAGGAATATTTGATATCATATAATTGTGCGCAAGACATTCTTAAGAAATAACTACACAAACAGTGTACATGTAATTGTACAATGAATGCGATTCCCTAACCTCTTGGTATAAAATAATTATATACTGTTTTACTTACCGTTGCAATCAATTATGGCTAAATTTGGGATGAGCCTGGTTACATGGATTCTAATTCTATGACAATACTGTCCCTTTTGTACTATTCGTTCTTTCCCAGCTATGGATAAATAGTGGGACAGACTGGTTCTTTAGCCTTAGGTCGGCAAGGAGAAGGTAAACTCTGAATTTAAACCAGCTCTAACCCGGTTAAAAATTGACTTTGTCACATATTGTTGTGGTTCTATATCTAGGTTGGCCACCTGTGTTTTCTAAACAGTTGCTTCGTCAATATTTTCTACGCCCACATTGTTTTAAGATTCACAGAACGGGGATCGATGCAACTTGGTCGAAGCATCGTTTTGACAAATCGGGTAGTAAATAGAAATGAACTCTGAAGACGTTGACAACTCCAAGAACGAGATATCTCTCTGTTAATAATAACACTAACTTTTTGTATACAAGAGAAAAGGAATCGGTTTTGTAGATTAGATAGAGACGAGACATGATGCTGAATTTGGCTGTGGTTTTAGTTTCATGCTAATTAGCATTTAGCTTTTTATTGGCAAGGGTGGTCTGCACTACGTTACTTCTTTCGGTGATGTCTTCACCTCTCAACAAGGTATTCTTCTGGTGGCAAAGATTTCTTTTGTCAGTAATTCGGAGTTTTGTCTTTGTTCTAGTCTGAATCTCCTTTCTCTGTGGTTAAAACCATCTCTGAGTCCATATTTTATAGAAGCAAACTATAGACCTAAACATGTCGTAGAGCATTTCATTGGACAGCGAACTAATAAATCTTGACGACTTATATCTCACTTTCATCTATTTTTTTTTCCACTTCTATTTACAGAATTGACAAACGTGTCGTGATTTGGTTAATTTTGAACAGCGTATCACTGTAACAAAATAAACAACAAAAAGCCACGATATCTCTACATCGTCTAAGTATTGCAAGAAAAATCTCGATTTAGTAACTACATAGAAAAAACAGGTTATTGAAAAAGAAAATAACAAAGAATAAACTGTGAGCGAATTCACAGCTATATTGAGAGTTGGAATTTGAATTTAAGATTTTATTTACCAAATAAGCAATTCTCAAACGGGAAGTGCTTGGCTCCCAGGGGACAAATTTCAAACCTAAGTGGAGGAATTTTAGCCAAGAGAGGAATTGGGCATTAAATCAAATGTAATTTTTACGACCCATTGAAATAAGAATTTCTCTTTTTATTTAACTGCTTTTAATAAAGCAATCTAGTTTTATTTTAAAAATTGTTTTAATAATGACCACTGCAAAATCCGAATGGTGAAAAATTCACGAGATGACAATTCAAAATGGCAGAGGAATTGAGGATACTTGAGACCACAAGAATGTGACATGAAATCCCGAGAACTGTGAACATAAATGGACCTTGAAGAACTATTCAACATGGCTACCTCTAAAGTATTCGTAAATTTTGCTCGAAACGAAGCCGATAAAATAACGAGTCAACAGCGCCAACAATTTCACAGAAAATAAAGTTAGATTATTTTATTATTTTTACGGTATACTTACGCTTCAGTAATTCAATGCCGAAGTCAGTCTTGCAGCTATGATTTCAAGTATTAAGTATAATAATCATTTGTAAACAATTATACCAGTGACGAATCTTAAGACTCAGTTGGTAGAGAATCCGCCTAGAAACTGCTAGATTCTGGGTTCGATACCGGCTTTCACCAACTCAACACATAACTAGCACAGCTTGGATCTGTACGATAAAGTTGCTCGGTGATGGTAGTGGCGCTCCAGCTCAGACACAAACCACAATCTCCCTGTTTTAGTACTAGTAAAAAGGGGATCGACTCCCTCACTGTACGGTAATCGGCCACTTCACTGACTTTACTTTTTTTACTATATGGCTTCAAGTTTTCTATCTGATACTTATAATATATACACAATTGTATGGTTTCAATTTTTCTAGGGGGTGGGACCCCATGGCATAATGGTTAACGTGCAAGACTGTGACATTGTAGTCGCACTATTACATTCAGTTTTAGACTAATTCTTTTAGGAAAGATATGAACCCCCTCACCCCTACAGTTTTAGGTTAAATAGTACTACTGTTCTTATACAAGGGTGGATTTGGCATTAATTGACCCCCGGAGGTTGATATGCCATTAAACAAAGAAACAAACCAAATCAAGTTTTCTAATCCTTATAATGAATATACACAAGTCAAATAACTACTCCTGCTAAATAATTCGCCATGTCGACGAGGCTTAGAATATGATTACTGCGTCCTCTTAAAGAGGTAAATAGCGCTCATCCAAAAGGAGTGCCTTGGGTATGACATTAAACTGTGTCCGGTGTTGAGACTCCAGTTTTTGAGCTTTGAGGAGTATCGAGTCATCCTATCGTTGACATTACTCAGTTCCACTCTGACCCTGAGTGGTAGTACTTGTTACGATCTCGTCTGAGTCAAATAGATATGTCTAAAATTATTTGTATTTGATAGGAATACTTGATACCATATAACTACAAATTATTTGTGTTCCGAATAGTTCATTGTCTTACCAATTATTATTATTATTATTATTGAAAACCTACAACTGTGTTAAAAAAATTATTATTATTAGATAGAAATAGTTACTTCAAACAGATATAATTGTATTAAATTATGAGCATTAGATAAGAATTTTTTAATATTATTTGTATTGGATAGGAATGCTGGAGCTTCGTCACTGGATGTGGTTTAGTGTCATATCTAGAACACGTTTTTATGTGTCAGGTGAGGAGGAGGTCTTACCCCTCTTTATGGGATGCAGTGGACATATTCTAGACCCACACATTAGTTCTTGCCCTGTCGGCAGGGCTTAGACTACGCTGACTGTATCCTCTGCAGAGGACCTAGACAACTGCAAAAAAAGAGTGTCTTTGGTATGACACTGAACTGCTCCTGATGGTGAGGCTCCAGTTCCGGGGAGTGTGGAGTGCTCCCTCATTGCTATTATTTCTATTTCATTTTTCTGAACCTGTTAGGGTCTCAATTTATGATCAAAGAGATCAATTTAAAATTATTCGTATTATTCGTAATAAAACTCTTAAGAAACAACTTCACAAAAATGTAAACATGAACATACAATGAATGCGGTTCCCTAACCTGTAGGCATAAAACAACCCTAGAGGAGTTTACATGCCGTTAAAATCAATATATCAATCAAGTTTGCCACGGGCATCATGTGACACACGGTCGCAAGCAGTCGACATCCAGGGGGGGGCAAGCTCGCTACTCATTGAATGGATCGGCAAGACTTGCTTACTAACCATTGTACCACGATGGGACACCCTAGTATTGACTACTCATAATTAATTTTCGATATTAATTTGTTTTTTGTTGTTTTTTTTCTTATTATTTTACATAAATTGTTGAACATGTAAGTTTGTTTGTTGTTTTATCTTTATTTTTTCAACTTTTTTCTCCTTTTCTTTTCTTTTTCAACTTTTTTCTCCTTTTCTTTTCTTTTTTGAAATTGGGAACTTCAAACTTAATTCAGTGCCATGGTCGGTTCGGTAAAACATTTCGTTCATATCATGTTTGAATTGAATGGAATCTGTACGATTTGCAACCAAATCTATCGTCAGGCATAGATTGGTCTGCACTATTATTTTTTGTTTTTCACTGTTTTTCAGAACATTCGCCTATTTGTAAAAATGATGGCTGAACTATCTACAGACGAATCTCTTCTGCGCATGCGTTCACACAGCCTTTACCCGTACACTCATTCTCACCCGTAGTAATTAATTGAACAAGATGACTAAATTACACGCATGATAGTAATACGCCAAAAAGAAAAAAGAAAAAAAAGGACCCAAAAACCAAACTTTAGACAAGTAACTATTCCCATAAAAATAGAATTACTTGACAAATCCGGCTCCATCAGAGAGCGACTTGACAGACAGAGGAATGGGATGATCGGTTGGGGGAATTAACAAGAGGAGGTGGGACACATAGAATGAAAAAAAGGACAATGAATGGAATAACAGTGAGTAAAAATCACGGTGATAGTGACGTGGAGAATGTATATGTGTACATGCACACTAAAACCTTCAACCAGATAATCTGTTTTCTGTCTCCAGAGCAGCTAAATGGTTAAAGCACTGAACTGTGTTCAGAGGGTTTTGGTGGAGCTAATATTTAAGTATCAGTTGATCCGATTTGAACTCTCAGTAATAAAATTACAACCCATTATTAGAGTAGACGATACATCCTTGATAAAGCTAATTCCCGAAATGTGATTGACTGACTGATTTTAACGGCATATCAATCTGCCTAAGTTGATCGAATGTCTAGTGGTTCGGGAATTGCATTCATTGTACGTTCATATTTAGATTTTTATGTATTTGTTTCTTAAGACGATTTTTTGCTTTAATTTTGTTTTGTGTTTTTTTTCTTTTCTTTTTTACATTTGGCCCTATGAAATACGAATGATTTTCAAACAGCTCTGTTTGACCCATAGAAAGGACTCTAACGGCAATTTGTTCGTACCATGTGCCGAAACTTGTTAACTATGTTTTACTTAAACATAACGTCTACTATTCACTTATTAGCATTATTTAATAAATAATTTACTCTTTATCAAGAAATTATCAGCTACTGAGCAATTAATAACAAACTGAATTATATTAAGCCTACATCGAAGTTATAGTTGACTTCCGGTCCCAGCTATATTTTTTGTATATTGTTTCATATACGTATTTGTCAAACTGTATTTCATCCTTTTCAGTTTAACTCTTTTCCTGGCGTTCAATAAACCTGTTGACGAATCCTAATTTTGCTATCAAAATCTTGATTGCTGAAAGGCGTTTATTTCACCGTCAAAGACAATGCACGCGTTTACACCGAAACAAACGCAGAACCGAAGACGCCACAGTGCTTAGAAACAAAACAAATCTATATTTCTACACCTAAATCAACTCTGCGTTTTCTTAATCAGTGCATATCTTACTTTGATGTAAACATTTTGAAATCAGAACATTGTGTCATAAATATCTAATGTCAGTTTACCATTTATGGGTTTCTCTTGTGAATTTTTTATTAAGCCTATGATTTATTAACACAAAATGTTGTGGTGTAGGGAACCTATTTTAAGAGATAGCAAAATAAACATATCTTCAGTAAGTTGACAAAATTTGAAAAGTTTTTTTGGGGGTGGGGGGTAATTTCCGATAGAAGTTGGATTGTGGTATATTTTATTTTAGTATTGGTTTTATTCTCGTATTTCTTGTTTTTAATTTAAACTTTATTCATTTATTAATCACCAAACATAATTATCAGCAATCTGGTATTAAAAGCCGTTACTTTTCATTTATAAGTGTTTCATTGTGTTTTTGTGCCAGAATCTCGGAATAGTAGATTTTTTGACTGACTGATTGTAATGTCAACCTATCCTGGGTTATTTTATTCCTATCGTTTAGGGAATCACATTCATTATACATTCATATTTACATTTTGTTTTTATGTTGTTTTTTCCACTCCATCCTATCGAATACGAATAATTTTTCAACCGGTCCAGTTGACCCATACATGTGACCTTAATATGTTATCCGAGTCAGAGTGGATATGAGAATAATCACAATGAAAGAGTACTCCATGTTGAAATATGTGCAGATGATCAGTATTCAACTGTATTGCAAGTTGAATCTGTTTCAGTCTATACATTTTACTACATGGCGCTGCGAACAGGATTCTGATTGTCTGGTGGTTTTAGTGTAGATATTTCTTATCCATATATATTGAACACTTGACCATTTTTCTGTCTGTTGCTATAGACTGTTTTCGGTTATGCTCTGTCTTTCTTTTTGTCTGGTGACTAGACGCTAGTCACATCCTTCCTGTCAATATGAGTATGATGTTCATTCCACATGCCGAAGATCTCCAGAACTGGTGCCTCAGCATCATATGAAGTCTAATGTCATGCCCAGTTTTCTTTGATTATTGCCAATATAAAACCATCCAATTATCAGGAATTATTGTCTTACCTACTAGTAATTTTTTCACCCCTAAATACAACTAAACCTTGTATAATAATTGTCCCTTGAGTTTATTCTAAGCCCTGTTGACAGTATTGTGTAGAATCTTAGATAACAAGCTAGTTTGAATGCTCTACTACGGTGGCCTTGTGTCAGACTAGGCGAACCTCTCTCCATTTAGAAACTATTTTCAAACATGCTACGTATTCCTTTATTCCCAGTCACATAGTCAGAATCGTACCCACAAGTTTACGTCCACAATTAGTGACAGCACCAATATAGAATGAACTCTGCCTGTTAACATTGTTAGGGTGTAACTCATAACATGTGATTTGTACTGGTCGAGTTATGTTACTGAGAGTGGGTATTGAGTGAGGAGAGGAAATGGGGAAGAGGGGAGGTTTGACAATAGCATACCAAAGGAGAGACAGATAGGGACACAGGAGGAGGAGGAGAAGGGGGAGAAGGCGATAAGTGATGAAAATACTTTCTTTTTTTTTAATTATGGAAAAGAGAAAAAAGAATTAGCGAAAAAAAAAGGTGGAGTTAACAAGTATGGAAAATAAGGAAGTAAAGAATAAAGTTGCTAGGAGGGGGGTTGAATGGAGAAAGATATCGAGAGAAAATATAGCAAAAGAAAAAAAGAGATAGATACAACAAAAAACAGAGAAGGGGGGAACCGGAAAGGAAATAAAAGAGTAAATATGAAAAAGATACAAAAAGAATCTGAAGAAAAAGGAGATAAAATAATGAAAATTGAATATAAGATTAATGAAAGAAAATTACAGGGAAAAAGAAGAGCAAGCATAAAAAATAAAAATTCATACCATTCCAACTCCTGGCTATTCTGTCACGTGATCACTCTTCTAAACATGATTGCTGTTTCGTCTATTACAACTTTAATTCAAAAATTTAGAAAAAAATAATTTGGATTCTAAGCTCCCTCTACTTAGCCAAAAAATGAATAAAGTTTTATATTAATTGTTTTAACTTTGTTTTACCTTTAATTTCAAAGGAAGTGGGAATTTACCCAACCTGTTCGCTACCAGTAGGATTTGACACAAGATCGCAAGTATGGAGCATCTATCGAGGATCGAACTCGCTCTTCAAAAGTGATGAATCTGTGCGACTAGCTTACCAAGCATAAACCCACGATGGTATGTCTAAGTTTCATAGGAAGTATATTGAAAATAAACTATGTAATACAGAATAAAATAATGTTTTTTGATTTACTGTAATTGTGATACAATTAAAAAAAACTGTCATTTTTTATTTAGTACACAAAAAAGTAGTGAAAAATAAAATAAACAGAAAAGAAAATGAAAAAAAAAAGCAAAAATTTTAGCAGATGATTAGTGAAAGAAAGTAAAAAATGTGACTAAAGTTATTGTAATGTTAATGGAGGTGGTTATTGTAATAACACGAACCGTAACTTATAGATGAAAAGGGTTTATTTTAATAAGACGTACAAGAATCGGTAAACAGTAGCATTTTCCTGACCTCCCACCAGGCCGGATTGACACAAGGTTAGCCAGTGCAAAAATTGCGAGAATCCTTTCGGCTTTCCTCTTCTGATGCGCGTCAGGCACCGGAAATAAACCCGTCCTGCTCCTTTTAAACGAGGAGCAGGTGCTGCCTGGTGAGACGACCCCCTAGGATCATGCTATCAATTTTACATTACTCTGAAGACTAGAGGCCTTAGCCCTTAGTAGTATATTACTAGCTTGAGGTCAATACCGTCAATGTTCCTATTCAAATAGAATAGTCCATTCTATATAAGGGGTATCATCTCTTATTTTGAACAAAAAACAAAAAAAGGGAAATTAAGTAAAGAAGCTACCGAGAAGGGAGGCGCGTTCAAACCAAACATGACTGTTTGCGTTTCATTTCATACTAATATCCTTGGGAAAGCCAGGAATCCATCTTTTATCTCACCAGCTTTGGATAAAAAGCCTTGCTACGGAAACCGATCATGAACAAGGAACACTGAATTTGGACCTACTGTTCTCCGCTTAAAAAAACTGTTGTATCCTGGCCATAGCGATGAGATTAGATGAATAGATACGGACAAGTTTTAAAAATTAGAAATTCTGACACGGAGTGGTAGTACCTGTTAGAGTCCCATCTATGGGTTGAATAAAAAAAATGAGTTTAAAAAAGATGGATGCCCAAAAGAATGAATAAAAGAACGTCTTCGGCATAAAATAACGCAAGGATTAGCATGCCGTAAAATCCTACCAACCAACTATATTGTTTCACTTTTTCCTTATCCCTAGTTTTGGATATTGTTCAATACAACATTACATCCTTATGTCTTGGTTGAAGATTCTGTTCGTATCAATTTTGAACTTTTCTTTTTTTATATACACGAAGTGGTTTACTTTTTTTTTTTGTGATTTTATAACCTCCTTTGCATTATATAATTTAGAAGTATTATTGCAATAACGAACAGCACTGAAAATAATGAGTCACCCTGGAAGATGAAGATGTCTCTTAATAATTTTACGTCTGGATGGCGTTGTCCTGTGGTTTATTCTACTCCAGTTTTCCATTGCCTTCGTGATGAAATCCATTGTATCCTTGGAGATTTTGAATATTTTTAAACATTCTATTATCAATGTTTGTGGGGTCATGTCGTAAGCCTTTCTGTTCTTGATAATTTAAAGATGTTCAGCCACTTTTTTTAGCATATCTGTATTTTAAAAATAGGACCAGTTAGAAAATTGATTACCTATACAATACAGAGCCGGTTTAGCTCAGTCGGTAGAGTGTCCAGCTGGAACCTCAAATGTTCCTAGTTCGATACTCAACTCAGCGTATAAGTAGCACAGGGATCTGTGTGTTAAGGGAGGAGCTGGTGGTAGATGTGGCGCTCGACCCAGACTATAAAAAACAATTCCTTTGTCTAGCGATAGTGAAAAGTTAATATCATTGTAAAAAAATATATATAAAATTACTTGCTTACTCCCAGGTCAGTTCTGACTCGAAGGGGTAGTTTTTGCTATGGTCCAGTCTCTGGGTCAAAAAGATCTGTTTAAAGATTATTTGTATTCGATTATAATTGATACCATATAACAGTGTATAAATTAAATGTATTAAGCATAGTTACTTGAAGCAATAATTGTTTACTAAGGATTTTTATTATTTACTTGAAACCATAAAAATGTGTGCAAACAAATAATCATTATTGAATAGAAATAATTACTTGCAACCATATACTTATTAGTATTGATAGGAATACTTGAAACCATATAATTCTATGCAGACTATTTGTATTAGGAATATTACACACACACACATATATATATTAGGATTTTGTAATTTGATTGATATATAACCAACCGCTCCACTAGGATTTGGCACTAGACTAGTTACCTAACCAAGGGTAAAGAGCCCTATCTGTCCTATTTCCACATAACAGGAGGCAGAATAGCTGGATCCATACCTTTCACAAGGTATTAGCACCATGTGAAATCTTAACAGACACGTCCAGAATTTTAACTCGTCTCACCGGATCCATTTCCTACGACGATTACTCCACCCGTTTCTATATTTGATATTATATAACTGTGTGCAAAAAAAGAACTGTAAATATAAATTAACAATAAATGCAATTCCTTACATTCTTGGCATTAATATAAAATAATATACGTGATTTCCTAACCTCTATGTATAAAATAACTCCAGACAGGTTGACATGCCGTTAAATCAATCAATCTAAAAACCACTGAATACGAAATATTCTAACGCAAAATAGACAAAAAATTATTAATGCAGTGGCATATAATATCTATTCTTAGTGACATGTACCAACATTTTTCATGTTTCAATATCTCTCACAGAAAATTAAAAAACAGGTCTATTTCCTTGATTTTCTTTTACCCCCCCCCCAACCTTTCAGACAGCAAAATGTCTGACATTCAGGAAGAAAATATCATTCAGATATACTTACGCCTCTAAGATGAATAAAATATTGTTTTCGGACAATAATGTCTATATTTGGAGAATATCCAGTTTCAAATTGGAAAAAGCTTGCGAGGAGAAAGAAGAGCAATTTTTTTTTCATTTTATTGTCCAATAAGACAAGACAGACACTCAAAACGTGTCTCTTCTATTGTAATCTGGGTGGGGCAGAATAGGAAAGTCAATATAAGAGAAAGTTAATATTCATTATAAGTAGTCATCGTCGGTGTGGACTATTGTCGGTATGAGCCGAACAGCTAGGGAGTCTATCCCCTTTTCACTCGCAGTAGACTAGGGAGATTGTTTTTGCATCTGAAGTGGGGTGCCACACATACCATAAGCTCCTCACTTTACTTGTGCGCTGAGATGCTATATTATTGACTTCCCTGTTACTTCTGCTCCACCCAATGTTTTATGTATTGAATTGGAAGAGGTGCTGGTGGAGTGGTCAATTGTCGTTATCAGCCGGACAGCGAGAGTGTCTATCCCCTTTTCAGTAGCGCTAGGAGATTGTTTTTGTGTCTCAAGTTGAGCGCCATACCTACCACCAGCTCCCCCACATGATCACACAGATCTAAGCTGTGCTAATCTTGCACCGAGTTGGCGAAGGCCGGTATCGAACCCGGAACCTTGTTGCTCCTAGGCGGGTGCTCGACTGAGTGATCTAAACCAGCCTTGAGTAAAATGTTTATAGTCGACGAAAATGTAACCGGTGAGCCGGATTCAAAGTCTGGACGAGGCAGTTTGCGTTTTTCGCGTTAATGCCCTTGGAAAATGTATGGTTCTACCTCTTCTCCCTTCCGATAGGATTAAATAGTAAGGTCAATCGGGCTCTCTAACGTTAATAAGACAAACGATCTAGAAGGAAAATGCTGAATTGAAATCACCAACCAATACGTTATGGACCAGCATGGCAGGCTAATGGAATTTCCGTGAAATTAAAATGGCTCATTTCGACCAGGTTAAAAGCGATGTAAGAGTTACCCATAGCCGAACTTCATTAAACCTTATTTTTCCAATGCAATTTTATTGGGAATGAGAAAGGTTTTGATAAACGGGCGATGCTTTGACCCACTTTATAAAATCTGCATTAAAAATATATTGCCGGCTGGTACTATAGAATACACTGACCGTACCTCTGCAGAGGCATAAAATCCCCCAACGGGATCTCCTGTTGGTCGTGGGTGGCGACCCGTGATGCATAAGGGCGGAACCTGGTGGCTGGGCAGTCCATGATATTCAACACTCCACTTTGTCCCTTACTTAGGCTAGACAGGCGGTCAGAGAGACCCCTCGGATCAATCAGCTGGTAATGTCAAGACCTAGCAACTATACGATTGTCCCGACCCTATTGCCCTTATGGGCAAACCCCAGCCCTTATTATCATATATGATAAAAGGCGGTGGCTAAAAATGCCAGAGTATGACGTTAAATTGCATCTAG
>CM042137.1:8077524-8100024 GCA_023376005.1 Doryteuthis pealeii
TCGTAGTATCAACTGCGAGTTCATATTGGGTTACTAGTTTTTTTTCACGCTATTTACCTAGTCTCCATGAATTTGAGATGACGTTTATGCCATAATATACGCGGGAGGGTAAAAAAAAATTATCCACATTTTCGCCATAATGTATCTTTATCATTGTTACACTGTGTTATGTGCATGCAGGCACATAGGTGGCACTGTTGTGGTCACATGATCGATGTTAGAGCCTGATCGTACCGTTTTGCTAGCTATCTTTACAGTATATACAAGAAAGTGACTCAATTTGGACGGAAAGAGTGTCATCGGAGGCTTTTAGCACAATACGAGGACGGTGCACTACCGCGTAGAGGTGTATACGAGTGGATATAGAAGTTTAAAAGTGGACGGATAAGCGTCACGTACGAAGAGGGAGCAGGACGCCTGTCAACCTCCACGATTGATGAGAAGATCCCCCAAGTCCGACAGATGGTAATGGTGAAGCAGATTAGTCATGATTCTGCTATAAAATCATCCGGGATAAGTTCGGCTTCTATCAAACAAGACTGCAGATAATTTCTGAATCTCCGTCATACATCATCATATAATATATAATTCTTATAATATAAATTCTTTGTACATCATTATATAATATATTCAGACTAAGGCCGGTTTAGCTCAGTCGGTAAAGCGTTCGATACCGGCCTTTGCCCACTCAGTGTATGAGTAGCACAGAGATCTGTGCGGTAAAGTGATGAGCTGATGGTAGGTGTTGCGCTCCACCTCAGACCCTAAAAACAATATCCTTGGCCTAGCGCTAGTGAAAAGGGGATAAACTCCCTCACTGTTTGGCTATTACCGACTTTAAACCACCCCGACGACTTTACTTTTTTAAATTTTAGTGTTTGATAATGAAACAGTTGAAAAGTACAAAAAGGCAGAAGACAAAATACTACATTGGGTGGAAACGGACGTTTACACTCAGTATAGTGTTTTGTCTTCCGTATGTTCATCGCTAAAACGTACTGGGCACATCCCATACAAGACCCCAATACATTCGGATCCTATCGGCGACGCCATTTGTGTGATGTGTATATCTCGAAGGTTTATACGGCTGTATCTAATTTAGATACGATACTACACAAAACAATTTAGAATAAGATCGCGTTGTAAATCGAAAATCCCTGTATCTTACTTCCACAACTTACTAACACTGACGTCATTAACCTTTTCCAGAAGGGACGACCGGATCTGACCGGCTAAACACCTTTAAAATAGCAATTTATTATAGAGTAGTACATGCTATTTAAATCATCCCGTGTGGGTTCCAAATAGTAACGGTTTGCTTAGGAATTAACAATTTATTTTGTAATTTTTTATCGACTTTCGATACCATGAAAACCAAGCTTAGACATACGCAGTGATGCTGGTAACTTTTGATTTAGTGCATCCTGGGACGCACATATTTGCTTTGAATGAGTCCCCGAGAAAATTTATGGGCCCCAACTAAAGCCAACTAACTCCTACCTTGTAACCTATCCTGGGTAATTCGTTTGTAAGATACTATTGAAATGTATTGATAGTTAGCTTGTAAATGGTAAGGGAAGAAATAAGAAAAACACTGGGACGCATGGATACGATTTTACTACGTTTTGTTAGATTTTTGTACGTCAGAGACTCAAGACGCGTATTACAGGCTATTATAGACTCTGATAATATGATTTAAGCGGTGGTGGTGGGGGATATTATTCGCGTGATGACTTCGGCTTCACCAGCACTGGCAATAGTTGAAGAGAATGTATTGGTTGATGGTAATAATCCTGTGTACCAATTGATAATCATAATGACCATAAAATAACCAAAACAAAATATCCATTAGTAAAATATACGTCTATCGTATAACCTAAGCATAATCCAAACCAAGATATATAGTTAGTAACTAATCTTAGCTTAGATTTGGCACAAGGCCAGAAGTATGGAGCGTCCAATGAGAATCGAACTCATTAACAATGGTCTACGATTGGTTTGGTTTGTTTTACGGCATATCAACCTCAGTGGGTCATTTAATGCCGACAAAGTTTTGAAACAAATTCATTCTTAATGGTTACTCATTTTTTTATAAACACATTTTCCTATTTAACCTATAGATGGGGCCCTAACAGGTACTAACCTTCTGGGTCAGAGTGGATCTGGGAGTAATGGTGATGAAGGGGTACCCCACATTCCCTAAACCTCCAAAAATGGAACCTCACCATCAACGTCATTCCCATGACATGAAGACCCACAGCCTTCTAGCACCCATATGATAAAAAGGGTTGAGGTTTGCCATAAGGGCAATAGGGTTGGAGTAATCATATTAGTGTTAGGGCTTGGCGTGACCAGCCGATTGATCAGAGGAGGCCTCTCCAAACGCAAATCGTCTACAAATCTAGCTTGCTAACCATTACACCACGTGAGGTGCCCCATACCAGGATATATGTGGTATTAAGCGATTAACTCGATGTGTAACGTAGGAAATGGACACGGTGATCAGAGTTCAAATCCTGGACGATGTTTGCTTTTCACATAGCACTAATACCCTTGGAAAAATAGGTCGGTATTTATCCAATCCGTTCACTCCGGGTAGCATGTTACTCAAGGTCCCAAGTATGGGTCAACCAACGAGAATCGAACTCGCTATTCAGTAGAAATGGTTCTGCGAGACTAGCTTACGAACACTTACAATACGATGAAAGGACCCACTCTTTGTTAAGGTATGCATCCAACTATTCTCCCTTCAGTTACGGATAAATAGTAGGGACGACTGGGCTCTTTAATCTTGGTATGGTAACTAGTTTACAAGAAAAACTTTGAATTCAAACCTGTTAAACTTTTTTAAAAAACGCTTAAAAATTGACCTTGTGTCGTATCCCGCTCTTACGGATAGGTTGGGTAAATATATTAAAGTTGGTGAACTTGTGATGGCGAATGAATAGTTTTTGAAGTCTGAGTTATCTTAAAACTAGTAAAATTTAGAAATAAATTAATCCTGTAAAGGGTTAAGGACTGTTTCATCAGTTTTATTTTGTTGACCAATTATGTTTTATTTATTTATTTTTTAACCTATGGTAAATACCAATGAGTCGAATCTCTGCTGAAAAAATGGCTGTCTCACATCCTGTTCGTGACTGGCTAAATACATACCTATGAGTCGATGCAAATGGCAAACCTCTGATGCCTGCCTTTCCACACAATCTGAATACAATCTACACAACACTTGTCCAATCTGGGAACTGTAAAAATAAAAAATAAATTAAGATTAAAAGTTTGTTTTTTTAATTACCTGTCATAATGAACACCAAGTTTTGCAAATTACATTTAAACTAGCGTAAATAAGATTTTCAAACACATCTTACTCTGCTGACAATTTATTTTAATTTGATTCAGATCCATAATAGTACCTCTCCATTGCGCAAAAGAATACGATCGTAACACTGGTGATTGGGACTTGGATAATATTTTCATTGCCTATATGTACGCATATAATTCCCCACATTTAATGTGCCTCATTCTACATTTTGAAACTGTTTCACTGTACACATGGATGTGTCACACAGAAAAGAACCAATTTATATAAAATTAACCAATTAGAACTGATATGATACGAAACCGCACAGACGTTGTTAACAGCCATTTACGAACACGGGCTTAAGAATATATTCTAATTATACTCTGCGTTGGTACTATATGTTGGTACGTAATTAAATGAGTCAGATTTTTTTAAGCAAATTCATTTTCTAATCTGAAAGTCATGAAAAACATAACAAAAATAGGACTTGAAAGGTTTTTTTTTTTTATAAAAATAATTAAGAATCATATTTTTTCATTCAAATTAATTCCTGTTCTAATCGAATAACATTTTTGAGATTTTTTTACTGAGAGACTTTAAAGATTTGGGAGGAAAAGAAATGTTTGGTTATTCTAGACCAATGCATTTTTGTTTTATTTTTTAAAAAACGAGAAGAAAATTTGTTGAATGATTAAAATTCTTTTTCAAAAGATATTTCGTTTCAACAATTCACTGAACAGTAGATGTTTATTGTATTTTAAATTGAATATTTTTTAAATGACATTTCTCAGATGCAGAAGGTTCTTAAGATATTTTTTCAAGATTAAAATTGCGTATAGACCAACGTTTTTCCAAATAAGTTCGTAGATTTAAGTGGTTTTGAATATTAAATAATTCAAATTTTATAAACAATTTCTTTTAGAATAAACGACAGTGAAATTAGTTACATAACGGGCACATACGCAAATAATACCGTTATTTCTATAATTGATTGATTTTTAACGGCATGTCAAACTATTTTATGTCTAGCGGTTAGGGAATCACGTTCATTCTAAGTATATATTTACAGTTTGTATGTAGTTTTTTTTAAACAGTTTTCTACACAGTCTTATAAAGTATTCCTATCCAATAAGAATAATTTTCATAGTTTTATGGCTTTAATTATTCCTATCTAATACATAATCTATACACAATCATATGGTTTCTAGTTATTATTTCTATTTAATAATAGTCATTTTTGTGCACATAGTTTATATATGGTTTCAAGTAAGTAATTCTAATAAACCTAAGTAAAGAATTATAGCTTCAAGTAACTATACAAATAATTCACGGTTATATGGCATAAGTATTTCTATCGAATACGATTCATTTTTAAACATATCTATTTTACCTATATATGAGATCCTACTACTCTGAATCAAAATGGACCTGGGAGTAATGACAACGAAAGGATACTCCACTATTCCCAGAACTGGAGTCTCACCATCAGATACAGTTTACAGTCAAACCCCAGACAGGGCGGATTATTTTTATGGTCACAATGATATATAGCATTGTACCCATAAGAATTATATATATATATATATATATATATATATATATATATATATAGTTTGCTATATTTATAAGTAAATAGGACATGAAGTCAACAGTACATGAAAATCAAGCATTTCGTTTGAAAATCGCATAGGTGATAAACTATCAGTTTCTATGCACCGTTGACTTTGTCCAGACTATCCTAACTTGATATATATATATATATATATATATATATATATATATCATCAGGTGGCAAGTACAAATAGATTCATGCTTCCCCAAGAACTATAGCGCTGAGGGAAACGCAAACAACCTCGTCTTGTATTTTAATTAGGTTCACCGATTCCATCTTTTTACGAGCGTAGCTATTACACCAGGTGCGTATTCGTTGTATCAGTGCCACTGTAAGGACGCATCACTTACGAAGCGCCTTACGAGAATAAGTTAGATGAGTTTCACAAGAATGTTGCTTGTCGTCTTAAACAAATCGTGGAAATGGCACCCGACAAGAAAGTAACTGTACGACCCTATCACACAAACTATCCGGGTTAGACGAAAAAGACATGCTGGACAGGGACGAACTCATAAGTGATGTTCTCCAGTGTACATTAGCACAGGGATACGCCAGTGTGGGCCGTCCAGCAAGGACCTATATCGATCGTCTCTGTGCGGCAAATGAGGTATGTCAGAAAACTTCGATGTGAGGGGCATCGTCCACTGCGAGTTTTTGCCACAGGGCCATACGATCAACCAGCATGTCTTCAATGAGATACTGCGACGTTTGCTTCGTTTAGTGCGCGCGAAGAGGCGAGAGATATGGCAGGACAAATCATGGGTGCTTCACCATAACAACGCACCTGTCCACACTGCCCTGAGTATCCGAGAGTTGCTGGCCTAGAAGAAGATCACTGTGCTGGAGCAACCTCCCTACTCGCCTTTCCTGGCTCCATGTGATTTTTCCACTTCCCAAACTCAAGGGGATCATCAAGGGAACCCGTTTTGAGGATGTGCACTTCAAGCGTGGCAGAAAAGGGTGGGAAAATGCATTAGACTCCGGGGGGTTATTTGAAAGGGATAACTTGGATTGTTGGATTTGAAATAATTTTTTGTGACCCCAGTCCTGGAACTTTTTGGACTTACCTCGTATACACATGTGCGCGTGCCTCCTTTCAATACTAGTTAGGTCTACGCTTCTGTTTCCTCTCAATACATGTGACGAATGGTAAGGGCATTATGAATTTGGGGTTTGTTATTGTCATTAATTTTTAAATCACGCCTTTTACAAGGTACGGTAGTTTGTAACTACTGTTTATATAGTGAGCTTTGTTTAATGTATTTGATATTAATTAAGTTAATTATTTTTGTAGCAAATTTACTTTTTAAATAATAAATCTTTTAACGAGTAATAGCAATTAAAACATGTGATATATCAATAGAAATTACCCAACCTTTCTGCATGTAACAGTCTGATAATCTGGTACGGTCTTTATTCATGTCTTTTGCCTCTCCTGGTATTTTAACACCATCCCATTACGGCACATGACATTTTTAACGTTGGACACCATACGTACGAACGAAGGAAAACAATTGCTAATTCCAACAGAATATTACTACAGACATCAGAGAATAACCCTGACCCTACCTCTTTAAGTGCAAACGGAGGGGGAGTGCTGCAGGGGAGGCAGAAGTACAGCAAAGAAGCTTATACATCATATAATGGTCTCTGGTCGCGAATGATCAAAGATATGCAATAAATACGAATAAAATATTTTTCGCCTCCCACCGAGGGCAAATATAACACAAGGTCACGTTTAATGTTGAGTCCCTTACGCGTACGAGTGTGTAAAGACAAATATTGTCTAGTCTCATCGGTCTTTGCTTTTGGCACACCACGAACATTATGGAATAACATTGATTCTACACTTCTCAATGTAATATATATTTACCAACCCCTCCGCACGAACAGGATGGGACACAAGGTCAATTTCTCAAGCGGAGTTTGAATTCAGAGTTTTCTTTCTCCTAGACCGGTTGCCTAACCAAGGTTAAACAGTCCAGTCTGCCCTACTATTTATCCATAGCTGGAGCGAGAGTAGGATTCATACGTTTCCCAAGGCTAAGTGAAATGCAATTACCATATCTAGGATTTGAACTCTGTGCAACGAGTCCATTTCCTAAGACTTTAACCATTAAACCACGCGCTTCTCAATGTAATAGGGATTGAAAAACTGTTTCTCTCAATTTAGACGTTAGACGGGAGCACAAGAAAACACTATGTGGTATTTATACGATTCCCAACAGTGCAGAATAAAAAACAAGATCATATTTAAAGAGGGGACCATACACATACATTTCAGACAATAATTATACAGCTCCATCGGCATTCCCTTTTTTGTGGCATCTCAAGCATCGTTGACTGGCCTTGACCTTTACTCCTTTAAATGAAATTGGGAGTTGCAACCTGGGAAGATATACTGAAAATATACTGATAATTGTAATCATTCATTTAAAAATGAATCGCATTTCAGCATTAAATAACCTATAAGAGTTGGCATGCCATTAAACATATAGACCAAATCAAACTTACTTTAGCTATTATCTTGTATTATTATTATTGCTACTACTCCATATTTTGGTTAGCAGGGGGGGGATGTTAAGAGATAATTTCATATTCATCTGAGTACACTTTAATTTGACTGTATTTAATTAGTTGCTGTCTTAATATCTAATTCATTACCTACTTATCAAACTTACAACTAACAACCAAACTTTGTTTTTTTTCTCTTAGAATGTCTTGAAATATAATAAAAATTCTCTGTAATATATTTCATAGAAAACTCAAAGAAAACATTCACAGCAAATGATTTACCATATGTTAATTTGGCGAGGTTCCAATCAATGATCAGAAAGGATATTCAAGAAAATCCATTTACTTTGGTTTACTCGAATTCATCTTGTTGTTCTTTATAAATATTTTGGGTGAGGTCAAGGGATTGACAGGAAATTGAAAAAAAAAAAACTCTAATTGATGTTTAGGGGCGTTTCTGTTGGTGAGAAAAAAATATATTCCGGGAGGTGCCAGGAATATCTTAGCTCAGATTTCACCAGGAAGGTCGAATTCATCCAGAAAAAAAAAATCTGCAGGAGCCTCCCCTACCCCAAGTAAAGGGGGAACTGGGAATTAATCAGACTCATTTGAACAGAAATTAAATTGAATGAATTTTTTTCAACTTGTACACACACACACACACACACACACACACACACACACATATATATATATATATATAATATTTTGTTATAGTAGTAAAGATAAAGGGTTAAGGGTCTCCGATATATATATATATATATATATATATATATATATATATATATATATATATATAGAGAGAGAGAGAGAGAGAGAGAGAGAGAGAGATGAATGAACAAATAAAAGGTTTAGCTTTTATTTATTTACATGGGACCAAATGGTTTCCTGCTAACGTATTCATCAGGTAAACGAAATAGTTTTTAATATATATATATATATATATATATATATATATATGAAAAAATAAAATAAAAAGTAGTCCAAAGGATGAATTGATTTGCAGATGATGAAATAAGTCAACATTGATTTTTTCATAAAACCATATGGACAATTGAATGATAAGGCTTTTGTCAAACCTAAGTTAGTTGTTTTCATTCAGAAAAAAATCTAACTTCTCCATCTACAAATGAATTCATTCCTTAGAATACTTTATTTCTTACTTACATTTCTATATATTATCAGATTTGTTTCTATATTTTTCCACCTCTACATATATAAGATGAACAAAAAGGGATAAGGCAAATATGTATGCTTAACTTAGTTTTCTCTCAATTTGAATGGTAAAGGGAATCTGATTTGAAATGAAGTTTTAATGAGCCCAAACTAGAGTTACAAGGGAGAAAATACACATCCATATAGTAAATAAAAGATTATAAATATATCAGCTGTACTCATGGAAATTTCCACTCTAAAGTCCAACCTCTCCTCATCACAGCAAGGTTGTGTAAATGTGTTAGTGTCACAGCTATGCCATTTGGAACTTAATTTCCTAGTAGGAACACCCAATGCGGACAGGTCTGGCACCCAGTGGTATTAGGGGACAACCTGGCCAAAGGGATTCTAGAGAAAATTCCAAGAGGTGACTGCACTGGAAACCGTAGGTTATTTTTGTTCCTCTCATCATCCTGCCTCTGCTGGATATTTTGCATTAAACAAGAGTGTCTACATGCAGGTTTTTAGGGAACTGCTTGAGTACTTCCTATTCCGATGATACTCCATTTTTGACTTTATATGATGTTTTATGAGTGAATTTAATGGATGGGACCAGCTCAACCCATCCCAGGTGAATACTGCAGCAAGACAAGAGGATACCCCGATGGGACACTCACAATGTATACATCTATATATTAATACACTTGTTCCTAAATCTTCCATCCATTATCATCCTGCATCACCCTCTGATTAAAAATGAGATCTATTCCAATGTTACTCCATTTTTGACTTTCTATAGACTCCGTCAATTCAATGGATGGAAAAAGTTCAAGCCACGCTGGGAGAATGCCATCACAAGACAAGAGAAGATAAAAATTTCAAGAGACACATGTATAAAATATTCTATAATTTTAAATAATAGCATTCTGTGATAAATCCTTGTCAGTTCCTATTCTAATTCATATTTTTAGTTAGAAATTGTAATTAATTTCTTGAATTAATATTAATTTATATTAATTCAACATTGAATTAATAACATAAAGAAAAACTAATGATTACCGTAAATCCTCGAGTATAATCCGCACTGTTTTTCCCAAAATTTAAAGGTCAAAATCCCTAGTGCATACTATATACGAGGTTAAAAATGAAAAGTATTTTCTAAGCAATGTCCAAGTCTCTATTTGCTGTCCAACAATGTTTTTGTGCCTGACATCACTAAATGCGTCTGAATAAACAATCTCCTGCGTATTATACTCAAGGGTGGACTATACTCAAGGATTTACGGTAAATAGTACTCAGGTTTAGTTGAGTCAGTAGAGCAGCTGCCTACATACCACGTATCTGTGTGATAAAGTAGGGAGCTCACTGTAGGTGTGGCATTCCATCTCAGATGCAAATCAATGTCCTATCCTAGTACTTGTGAAATGGGAATTGACACCCTTGTTGCCCAGTTGATACCGATAAAAGGCCAATGCTGAGTTTACTTACTATTTCTTTTCTACAAAGATGGCTTTGGCATTAAATAACCCATCAAGGTTGACATGCCATTAAATAAAGAACCGAATCTTAGAAAAACAAATTAAATATAACTTTTCAAAAACAATAACAAAAAATGAATGAAAAAATGCTGTATGTATCCATGCAAATGGATACATAAAAAAAAGCACAGAACAATAAGTTACAAAGCAATTAACAAAACAACTTACAAGAATAGAGGAGGTTTAAATGCTGTATAGTCAAATAAAGTAAGATCTGTCCAAATATTAATCAGCTTATTAATCAATTGTTGAAGTCCTTAATCATAGACTATTTAAGACTATGAGCTAGGCCATCTTGGTAGAGTGCTGAAGGGGTGCTAGCTACTCTACAATAGTTTCATAAAATAAGTAACTCCCATTTGTAGGTGAATATATAAAGAGTGTTTCAGAAATATTGATAACCATTTTGAAATGACTGCTATCATTTGTGATGTAAATATCTGAGTAACTACACAGTCTAGGCAAATAAAACTACACAGGCCTAACGTTGAGCAAAATAAGATTTATTCATCCACATTTGATTGAGGAATTTAAAGGTATGTGGATTTCATGAATGATTACACAAATTTTCAATATGTGTACCACCTGTGACACAACACACATGGTGGACATTTCAAAATGAAATGATATCAATTTTTCCAGAACAGCCTGTATATCTTAATTGTGAGAAAATTTTAGTTAACTTTCTGGGTGTAGTTTGATTTACAATGGGGCTAATGTTACTGGTTCCTGAGAAGGCCAACTTTGATAACAACTCTATCACAGCTGAGAATAAAAAAAATAAGTTATCAACAAAACAATAATATAGTTATTTACTAAACTTAGCTTAGATTTAGCACAAGGCCAGAAGTATAGGGCGCCCAGTGAGAATCGAACTCACTAACAATGGTTTGCGAATCTAACTTGCTAACCATTATACCACGTGAGGTGCCAACAAAACAATAATATATTTAAAAAGAAAAGAGACTTTAAGAAAATCGAATTGAAAATGAATAATGAAACATATTTATCAATTTCCAGTCTTATTTTCTAAGATAACTTATTTCTTTTTCTTTTTTATAATCAATTTTTAAAGCTAAAAAAATAGAGCTCTAATAATTGTGGAAAAGATTATGGGTCTATCATGGCTTCGATTGATATAATCAACCATAACTATCGTAAGATACGTTTATCTCAGTTCAGCTTCATACATGATAGTAATTTCAACTTAGTCAAATATAATGTAAGGTCCCAAATAATAAATATAATGTAGGGTTCTGAAGAGATTGTATTCAGTGAAACCAGGGGAGACCCATAATTTTTTTCACAATTATATATATATATATATATATATATATATATATAATATATATATATGTATCTCATCACATGTTGACAGCATGGATATACATGACTCTCTCTCTCTCTCTCTTCACCCAACCCTATTGAACTGATTGATATAAGTTTTTGCTGGTCAGCCTGTATTGATGTGTCCATGTGTTGGTGACCACAGAAGGAGATCATAATATATATATATATATATATATATATATATACATATACACCCAACAAATAAGAGAGAAAGAGATAATAAATCAAAAGAATAAGTGAAATATGAACAAAGTCTATGATAGACAAATATTACAATGGATTGAAAGAAGAGAAAGAGGAAAAAAACAAGCTGAAGTATAGATCGTTAAATAAGTGAGAGAAATTTTTAAAAGATGAAAAAAAGAAAAAGAGGATAGCTAAAAAAAAAGTGAGAAAAATGGAGAATTTTCCAATTAAAATGGAAATCCAAGGTAATTTTGAAGCTGAAAAAAAAATTGCAGAAAAATTTAAAACTATCAAATTGATTAAATATAAATAAAACAAAAATTATACTTTAAGAATCTATCTAACATTAAAGTGTTAAAATTCAAATTCTCATCATTAAGAATGAATACAATAGAAAACTAGGAATAAATAGGACAATATATGACAGGCTTTCATTTAAGCTCTTGTGTATGTGTGTGTGTGTGTATATATATATATATATATATATATATATATATATATGAGATAGAATAAAGTATCTTCCAAATAGCCTCTCCCCCCCCCTGCAAATAAAAACAATTTGTAATGTAGATTTAAATC
This sequence comes from Doryteuthis pealeii, assembly GCA_023376005.1. Taxonomy (NCBI): domain Eukaryota; kingdom Metazoa; phylum Mollusca; class Cephalopoda; order Myopsida; family Loliginidae; genus Doryteuthis; species Doryteuthis pealeii. The sequence continues at coordinate 8,089,760 of CM042137.1, forward strand.
TAATGAATGTTTTTCAGCTATGGCAATTATCCCTCAATCAGATAGCAGTAACTGCAAAAAATAAATTCAAAAACTGAGGAAAAGTTTTGATTGTAACATTTACCTCCAAATAAATCCATCCATAAAATGAATTTGAACAGCACAGAATATGGTTTTCCAGAAGAAAATTTGGATGATTGTTGCTCTTTGTTTACTTGCATAATACCCGTCAAAAACGATGGGAGTTTTTTTTTTGGTTGGCATCCTTCCGTCTTTGAGAGACAATGAAGTAGTGTCCAAATTTTTTTTTTTTTTTAAACTACGTAGCCTGGGCAGGTTGATATGGAGGATGAGCTGTTTCCAAAGCAGCAAATCCCCCTCTCTACACTGTTGCTGTGATCCAAAGGAAAGGTAAAGAACCAATGCAGTTTGGCAGTGGGAGTATCACAGGAGTTGCTGGGTAGCACTGGATTTCAGCATCACACCACTGTAGAGACTCCGGCTCCTGATTTGTTTTCGGGGTTTATTCCCCTAGCCTTTCCTTGGGATGAGGTAAAGCTGCTAGGCAGTGGAGGTTTTGTATTGTACTTTTCCTTGGCTTAGATGGGTTGCCAACCAAAGTTAAGGAGCTCCTTCTAACCCATTTGGGGATTTATGTGAGTAGTAAGTATCCCAATCCTACTACTGTCTGGTTCATATGGATTAATAATTCTGCCAAGGACCAGAATGTAGTATCTCTATTTGTGGAACTCTTAGTTATTTTATAAACAATAAGATATAAAAACATAAACCGCTTCTTATGATGTTATTATTTGGATGAGATTTTCACAAGAAATGATATCATTATTTAGATGAGATCTTCATAATTTTTAATGCCTTGTTTGCTCAAGTCAAACTGTCCAAAATGATCTCCAAAGTTGAATTATTGCTATGCTCAGTGTAATGACAAGAGATAACATCAATAGACTTGGAAAGCTCTATTCTACATAGTACACTTATTGAGAGTTTATATGATCTAGTATTCACTGGAGAGTTCTCCAAAGGGGAGATAATCATAAAGTATTAGAGGTAACTCTCAATTACTTATTTCACTCAGATAGACAAGGAACACCTGCAGAAGGCCAGAGGTTACAATGGCAGAAACGTTGTGTTTTTATATACCACAATAAATATTAGGACAAGAATCTGAAAAATCAAAATAATACATATCAAGTCTGAAAATTCAGACAAATAAAAACATCCTGTTGAAAACAGTTATTTTGAAGAGTATATAACTTAATACTACTTGTCAAAAATGATTTTTATAATAACACTGGTTTACAAAGAAATTGAGGCAAATACAAAAATAGCTGTTTTAACCTAATTTGGGGGTGCTGAATTCAGATTTGATATCCGTTTTTACTCATTACCTCTAGTTTTTTAGATATGCATACTGTACATTTTGTACACATACTGTACATAAAGGCATATATGCATTCAGGGTTAATTTCTATATTGTGTGACTTATGTCTTTCTTTTTAGTTATATGCAAAAATGTAAGTGATAGCATTACATTAATATATATATATATATATATATATATATATAATATAGCTATATATCAAGACGGATTTGGGCAGTTAAGCGTAGCCAACACGTCTCAATCAACAGCCAGTAGTGCACTGGCAGTCAGCACAGGAGGTTGTCATCCCTCGCAGTGCAGGAGGAAGGTGTCCCTCGACAATTGTGTTATACAATCTTTTGGGTATATATTTGTATTACAATTTCCAACGACGCATATTTTATTGCCTTACATATGATTTAATTTTACTTTGTTTTTTTTTTCATATTCTCCAATGGCTTCAAGCTCATCAAAACATCAAGGATGCCTCAACAAGGCCAATTCTTTCTGAATTGTGTACATTGTGTCATCTGTAATAAGCTGCTGCAACTGTTGAAATAAGTACGTATATACTCTGTATATACTAAAAGGAGACTATTTAAAAGACAGAAAACTAGAAGTGATAGAGCAAAACTGTTTATAAATTTGAATTCAGCACACCCAAATTAGTAAAAAAAAACACATATTCACATTCTTGCCTCAGACAAAAAATATTTTTTTGTAAACCAGTGTAATTATTTACATATGGATTTGAAATTCTACCTTTGGTCAGACTGTAGCATCTGTGGAACTCTTAGTATTCTAAAAATAATAAGATATATAAAAAAAACATCCCATTGAAAACTATTATTTTAAAGAGTATACAATTTAATACTTCCTTAAGAATAAATGCAAACTTAAAAACATAATTGTAACTATATAAATGATTCTATTTTTATCTAGTTATTCATTGTACTATTATTTAACTGGATTTTCAGGAGTACAAAGTGATATGAATCTCATGGTGTAGTGGTTAGCAAGTTAGTCTTGCATATCAATTAATGATGAATAGTTAGTTTTCTCCTCATTGAATTCCCCATACTTTCAATCTTGAGTCACATCCTACTTGTGGTGAATGGGTTTAGTAAATACCTATTACATTTCTCATCCTAGTAGAATAAAACATTACAAACTTCAACAAAGAAACAAATAGAAAAAGTTATTCATTATTGAGGTGGGTGCACTAAATTCTCACAAAAATATCTGAAACTGACGGTGTATATATATATGTGTGTGTGTGTGTGTGTGTGAGAATGGGAAATGAATCCGACAATATGAGGAAAAAAATGAGTAAAGAAAAGAAATGTAGATGGATAAAAATGAATTTTATCGATATCACTTTTAATCAATATCACTTACACGTGTTTCGGTCTGTTTATCAAAATGTATACAGTTTTACGTTATTATCATTATTAAAATAATCAGATGATAAATAATTATTATAAATAATTAAAATAATAATAACGTAAATCCGTATACATTTTGATAAACAGACCAAAACACATGTGTAAGTGATATCGATTAAAAGTGATATCGATAAAATTCATTTTTATCCATCTACATTTCTTTTCTTTACTCATTTTTTTCCTCATATATATACATTATATATATACATGCACACACACACAAACCCATCCACACAAGCAGGATGTGACACAAGGTCAATTTCTTAAGCGGAGTTTAACAGGTTCGAATTCAGTTTTCCAACTCCTAGACTGGTTACCTAGCTATGGTTAAAGAGTCCAGTCTGCCCTGCTATTTACCCATAGCTGGAGAGAGAATTGGATTCATACATTTCCTAAGGTTATTAGTGCTATGTGAAATGCCAACAGCTTCATCCAGGAATTGAACTCATGTTGACGAGTCCATTTCCTATGACTCTAACCATTAGACCACGCACCTCCATGAAACTGATTGTATAGCTCAGTTGGTTGAGTGTGTGATTAGGAATCACAAGGTTCTTTGTTCGATACCGATCCTCGCCAACTCAGCGTGTTGTATAGCCATCGTCGTATATACCCAACATCGAGTATATAATCAAGAGAGACTCAGTGACAGAGAGAGAGAGACACACACAGATACAGAGTTGAGACTTACTTTTTTGTTACTACTTCCTTTGCTGCTTCTGCTGAGTCTGGCTGTTTCATCTTTACTTCTAAGGACTTTTTCTGGGCTCTTTTCATTATGCAATTAATTAATTAATTACAAGACTTATTTTCTTGCACAAAATTTATTTGCCCATAACTCATCGTGCAGAGTGAGTCCAGCCACCATAGGACATGTCTGTCCTGCTTTAGATCTCGGCTGGAACTGACTAACTAACTAAATCTCATGTGACTTGTGATATTCTCGCCTCTAGGGTCAGTTGGGGCCAGTAACCATCACTGGTATTTTCCATTCCCTCAGAGCTCTCGCTACAGGGCTTGTCAAAAGCCCTACGCCACCATATAATTATGTAACAAGCATATGAGTAGCACAGGGATCTGTGCAGTAAAGTGAGGAGCTGATGGTAGGTGTGGCACTCCTCCTCAGACGCACAAACAATCTCCTTGGTCTAGCGCTAGTGAAAAGGGGATAGATTACTTCACTGTCTAGCAGATACCGACTTCAGGCCTCTGACAACTTTATGAGCCCTAAAAAAATAAGAAAATCTATGAGATTACTTTTAGATATATGAGAATAATTGCAGATGTTTATATATTTGTGTACAAGTGCATGAAACTATATATTACCTTTTGATAGCATTTTTTTACTCCTATTTCTAAAGAGTTTTTTTTTTTTAAATCAGTATAACTGATCAGGAGAATATAATTTGAAGTATCAATTTTTTTTAAATACTAATAAAAATGATCATTAAAAAATTTGATTTTAAAATAGTGTTTAAAAATAGCAATGGAATGAACAGAAATTAAAGTAATTTAAAAAAATATATGGATGAAAGATTTTTACTTTATTCTGTTTTATTTATTTTTACACTATCTACTTTTTATCACTTGCATATAAAAACAGTTTAATGGGCCAGGTGTTATGATAATTAAAATCAATATACTATGATAAATATATATTAAAATATATATTATAAAAACTATAGTAATAACATGTAAGTATCTATTTTATCTCAGTCAGTAGAGCACCTGCATAGGAATTGCAAGATTCCAGGTTCAATACCAGTCCCCTCCAATTCAGTGCATGAGAAGCACAGCTTGGGTAATCTGATCTGTGCAGTAAAAAGGGGAGCTGATGATATTGTTGTTTATTGCTCCACCTCAGCAAAACAATCTCCCTGGTCTAGTGCTAGGGAAAAGGGAATAGAGTCTCTTGTTGTCTGGCTGATACTGACAATAGGCTACTCTGCCAACTTATGTATTTACCAATCCATCTATACAAGCAGGATGTGATACAAGGTCAATTTTTAATATTGAATTTTTAATTTTGTAATAACATGCAAGTAAAGAAAGGGATGTTTTTCTAAAAAAAACCTGCCTAATTGTCACTGATTTTTGCAAGAATATTTAAAATATTAAATACAAACAAGATACATAAAATAAAGAAAAAGTAAAGTTTATGTTATTTGTATTATTTGGACAATTGTCCTCATCTTTATTATTTGTTATCTGCAGAACATTCCGGCAGATGTGCCCTCTGGCCTTCTTCTTTTTGGACTTGGGGAACCCCCTCCTCCTCAAACTTGGGAACATTCTCTTCGAACTCCGGAACCTTCTTGTCATAATTGAGAGCCTTCATGGAACTTTGAACCTAACTCTTTATTCAATCCTCGGTGTTAGACTGTTCTAATTTCATTAACCAGGATTAGGTACAAGTGTTAAGTTATGTTAATTATTCTATGTTTCTGTCACCCTTGACCAGGACTGAACCAGCAGCCTAGAAATAACTGTCACTTAGAACTGTATTAACTCAACACCTATATTCACCAATTGGACAATAGTTCGAATAATCCAAATAATCCAAAGTAAAGTTTATCTGACCACAAATTTTTCTTTCACTACCTATCATCACAGTAACACAACCCAGTGTATTTAGAATTAGATATCTTAATATATCATTCAAAAGAAAAACGGGAAAAGACTACCACAACATGATAATTTGCAAGCATTGCAATTTAGTAGTGATGTTAATTCAGTCCTCATTGGGTGCTTAACTACAATGACCTTATGCCAAACAAAGCTAAATCTAATATGCCTCACCATGGAAAAGTGTTTAGCAAGACAGTCTCACAAATCACTACAAGGGGAATCCCTATGGAGTTGTGGCTAACATGCTGGACTGCAACATTGTAGTAAATGAGTATGAACCCCAATTGCACTATTACATTCACTTTCAAACTAATTCCCTTGAGAAAGGTATGAGCTCCCTCATCCTCCCAGCTATGGGTTAGATAGTATCACTACTGTTTTTCTACAATGATGGCATTAAATAACCCATGAACGTTGATATTCTATTAAACAAAGAAACCAACCCAAGATCACTACCAAAGTAAAGTTAAACCTCATTGGCTATATTGATCATAGGTACTTGTTAGAGGTGATGGTCCCAATTGGAATGTGGTAAAATACAGGCACTCATTACTCAGGAATGAATAAAGTTATTTTAAAATTAATGTCTATATTACCAGAACTAGCAAAAAGAAAACACGCCCAGGGTGGTGTAAGATTTTATTTTTGAAAGATATTGACTGAGAGGGTGAGTGTTCAAAATTCAATGTTAGAGGGTTTGTATCATACGTAAGTAAAATCATCAAATATATTAAAGGAGTAAAAACAATAAAACAATCTGAAATGGAAACATAGTTCTGTCCCCCTCAAATAAAATGTTTTGGGTGCATCTATTAATTATTAATTAAATAATTAATTTGAATATTTTAAACATAAAAGGTATTTATTTATTTTTTATTTTTTTAGTTAACCTCTTGTTACTGAAAAAAGGCGAGAGTAAAAAATGATTTTTAAAACTGATTACTGGGTTGTTCTATATTCTATGTATTGATGATTTTTGGTATTGTGACATAAACAGTGACATAGTTTCGGTTACAGGCAAATGGAGACAGAATCTCCATTATTAATATAGATATATGACAAATAACTGAAGCTGTTATAATGATGAATTACAAGCAGTAGTTCAGGTCAAACATACCATTAAAAAATTTGCAGTAAGATATTCTCAAAGGCACCACTGTGTATATGACTACCATTCTCTCACTACATGAATCGATTGAAGTGTGATGATTATATAGAAGAATTCACTCCTAATATACCTTTGATCTTTTTTAAAGGGGCGTCCCATCATGATGTAATGGTTAGCAATCTAGTCTTGCAGTAGTGTGTTTGATCCTCACTGGATGCCCCATACTTGTGTTACATCCTACCCATAGTTGATTAATTGCATGAACAGATTGGATAGATACCTATCCTTGATTTGGGGGGGGGGGATCACTGCTGCAGTGTGAGCTCACCTCACAACCAGTAATAAAATTTATTAGCATTTTGCTGGAATAAAAATTATTTCTTACATATTCTATTTCCATTTGAAAATAAAGTAAGATTCAGTGTGATATCAGCACTATTTCACTTGGGACCATTTCTTCTGACAAGACCCTATATGAAACTCTGTGAAACATCTTTGAAAGTGGGAATCATATTTCTACCTAACATTCTAAGTAGATCAGTAGAAATATAAACAACATAAAAAAAAGTATTGCAAATTTCATTCTTATGCAATTTTCTTTTTTAAATGTTTTTATATATATTTATGTCATTTTTAACTTATTAATAAATTCTATAATGCAAATTTAATTTTTAGCCAGTAACCTGTAAAAAATCATAAAATATATACTTTTTTTATAAAAGATCATTTAGATTTTAGATGCTATGTACATAGTTAAATACTAAAAAATATCATTAGCATAACAAAAAAGGCCAAAACCTTAAAGAATTTAACATTTCAAAGATGAAATTACTGTATTTCATGACATCGAGAACTCTCTGGCCTCAAGGTTGCACCCTAATTTTGACTTGCAAAATTTTGGAAAATAAAAAAATGAATCGGCATAAAATTAAAGTAACCTTCAGCCTGTAGGACATAGAGTAAATTTTCAATAGATTTCAATGTCGAAACATAGAATAAGTTTACAGATGAAATTCTCAAAATGCAGATGACTGATACCACAAGGGCGGCATAATAATAATGGAAATAAAAATTTTAAAATGCAAAGAAGTTCACAAATAATGAGCATAATCACAGGAATAAATAATGTGAAGGAAAAAGATTGAAAATAAGTGACAGAAAAAACAGCAGAAAATTCAAAGAACATATCTACACCTAAAATGTCTATGTATCACTAAAATTCTCACTGTATATATATATATATATATATATATATATATATATATACTCATTGTATGTTTATGCATTAGTGAGTAAGTGTATGTATGTAAATATATATATACTCATTGTATGTTTATGCATTAGTGAGCAAATATATATATATATATATATATATATATACACACACACACACACACTCATTGTATGTCTTTGCATGTATAAGTGTATGTAAATATATATATACTCATTGTATGTTAATGCATTAGTGAGCAAATATATATATATATATATACACACTCACTGTAAGTCTTTGCATGTATCAGTGTATGTAAATATATATATATACTCTTTGTATGTCTATGCATGTATGAGTGAATGTAAAATATATATATATACACTGATTGTATGTCTATACATGTATAAGTGTGTGTCTATGCATGTGTGAGTAAGTGTGTGTATGTGTGTATATATACATAGATGCTCATTGCATGTATGAGTAAGTGTGTGTATGTACATTATATATATATATATATATATATATATATATATATATATATAGTCCTTGTACATGTATGCATGTTTGAGTGAGTGTGTCTATCTAAACATATATATATATGTAAACTCATTAGGTGTGTATATGTACGTATGTGTGAGTGATTATATATATATATATATATATATATATATATATATATATATATATAATGGTAAAGAAAAAGGCTTAAAAATCGGAAATTTTGTAGTTACAGATCTATTTCTACCAACAGGTATCAGTATATACCTATGAGTTTCATCAGACCACTAACGCTGTATACATATATATTCACTCATTGTGTGTGCATTTATATATATATATATATACACACACAAGTCTTATTTAATAAATAAGGGTAATTTTTTTCAGCAGTCTCTAAGTTTGCATAGAAATCTGTCATCAAATTTTTGTGCCTCAGAAATTCAAAACATGGGAAATTTATTGAAGAATTTGTGATGTGCACAGTGAATGAAGTCTTAGCCAAAAAATATTTTCCAATGTGTTTAAACATGAGTTTGCCACTATGAGCTTAAGTTGAACAACAATCTAAGGAGTGGAAACACACTGAATCTCTGAGAAAGAAAAGGTTTTGGGTACAGCAGTCAGTAAAAAAGGTCATGCTGACAGTCTTCTGAATGGATCTATTACTATTGATTTCCTTGAAAAACATGCAACTGTGAAGAATCCTTCCTATTTCTAACTCCCAAGGCAAAATTCACCTCATTTATTGAATGTCCCTAGCATATATATATATATATATATATATATATATATATGTGTGTGTGTGTGTGTGTGTGTACAACTGTAACCCAGCAAAAATAATATCCTAGATAGAATTTTTATCAGACTTACATACTGGACTGTGGCATTGTAGTAAGTAAGTTTAAACTCCAATCATACAATTACATTCTCTTTTGGACTAATACCCTTTGGAAAAGTATAAATACCCTAATCCCTCAGCTATGGGTTAAATAGTACCATTACTGTTCTTCTACAAGGATGGCTTTGGCATTAAATAACCAATAAAGATTGATATACCATTAACCATTTGGGGGAGGGCACCTTGTGGTGAAGTCATTAACATGCTGGACTGCAACATCACAGTAAGCAAATTCAAACTCCAGTCGCACTATTACATTCCCTTTCAGACTAATACCCTTGTGAAAGGTATATGAATCCTTCTCATACCCCCAGCTATGGGTTAAATAGTACCACTACTGTTCTCCTACAAGAATAGCTTTGGCATTCAATAACACACAAAAGTTTATATGCCATTTAAAAAACAAAAAACAACCTATAACGAAAAAAACATTACTATAGACAACTATATATATATTTACCAACCCCTCCACAGGAGCAGGATATGACACAAGATCAATTGCTTAAACGGAATTTAACAGGTTTGAATTCAGAATTTTCCTTCTCCAAGACTGGTCACCTAGCCATGGTTAAAGAGCCAAATCTGACCCACTATTTGCCCATAGCTGGAGGGAGAGTAGTTGGATTCATACCTTTCCCAAGTGTATTAGTGCTATGTGAAATGCCAACAGCTTCATCCAGGATGTGAACTCTGGTCGACCATCCCATTTCCTATGATTCTATCATTACACCAAGCACCTCGAACACATAGTTCAACTATAAGAGAATTTCCTTCGTTAATATTCTTACTTTATTTTCTTTTTATCTTCTTCTATTTCTTATATTGATAAATACATAAAAGATTCTACCCAAGTTTGCAGAATCTGAATATTAAAAAAGAATTACTTACCCTTACATTTAGTTCCCCATTTCTGCTTGTTTATAGTAGTCCCCTTGCCTATTGTTTACATACTGCCTCATAAAGGGAGACGGCTCTAAAGGATATTCATAAAAATTACATTTGGTTTGCATATGCTATTGAAATTCTCCAGACGTTTGGTAGCACTTCAGGTCTCTCCACACATACATACACACTTTTCATATACATCTTCATGTAAGTAATACTTGTTA
>CM042137.1:8105024-8125024 GCA_023376005.1 Doryteuthis pealeii
GTTTTTTTTTTTTAAATCGGAGTGACGTTGCATTTAAGGAGTCTTACCAATCCGGCCCTTGTCTTTTAACTCCAGAAATTAGAATTTTAAATCCAATTTGTTTTACTAGAGTTGTGCTTTCAAACATAACTATTTAGAAATTAACGGAATTTTCAATGATATTCTTCAATAAATGTATTAATTCATATGATATCTCATTATATTCAGTTCTCATACAGAGTATAAAGGACGCAATATAATAACCATGATTTTTTAAAATCAGCTATTGCACATACACACACACGTACGTGTGTATGTAAGAAAGTAATATATATATGTGTGTGATAATATATATATATATATTATATATATACACACACATATATATATATACACATATATATATAATAATAATGTAATTTATTGTGTACAGTGCTCAGGTGCACCACAACTCATCAAAGTCTCATGTCAGGTACACAGAATAATGTTGTGCCAGGAACATGAACAGTTCACAGTAGTAATATGGATGTATGTGTGTGCATGTGTATGTGGAGAGTGGCATATACATATATGTGTGTGCAGGATATATATATATGTGTGTGTGTTTGTGTAAAATGTGTGTATGTAGGTAAAACGATATGTTTGTTTGAGATAAGTAGGTGCGTGCGCGGAAGATATATATATATATATATAAGTTATTTACTAAGTGTAGTTTAGATGTGGCACAAGGCCAGAAGTATGGAGTATCCAGTGAGAAGGCCAAAAGTATCGGGCAACCAGTAAGAATATGTGTGTGTGAGATATAGATATATATATGCGTCTCCGTGTTCAAACATTGTGAAAAACGTAGGTGTGGATGTGTTTATGTAAAACTTGTGTGTGCGTGTGTGCAGCAGTTGTGTAACAGTGTGGTATGAACGTGTGTGTGCTTACAAGAGTTGTATAACATATATATGTCCGTCTGTTTATATATACATATCTGTATATGACAAGAGTGTACTGAAAAGTTCTTAGCCTGACCAAGAAAGTAAAAACCTAAAGCCATTAAGCATACATGCTAATGCACATACTTTATCCCCACAGTTTGGCACAGTGTTTTTCAAGTTTCCTTATGCCTTCAAAAAAATGATAAATAAAAATAAGTTTATATCCTCTTCGATTGAGCTGAGAACTTTTCTGTAACCCTTCACACACACACACACACACACACACACACACACACATATATATATATAGAAGGGGAGTTGAAAGCGTAGTTACATATATATATATATATATATATATATATATATATATATATATAAAATAAATGGATACAAAATCCGATAATGTACATTTTTATACAGTTTGTGAAAAAACAGAGTATCTGTCGAAAATTGACATTCTTGAAGCCGACGCTTTAGCGTTTCGGTTTTATTTAAACCATCAACAGGGCTAATATTCATTAATATGCATAGATCTATGTTAGTGTGAGGTTATATATAAGGGTGTCTTTAAAAGAATTAAAGTTCCAAAAACTTTTCTTTTTTTTTTTCTTTTTTTTTTTAGATATTTGAATATTTATTCTCTCCTTCGTTTGGTCGAGAACTTTTCTGCATCCCCTTTCCGCACACATAGAGAGGTAAATTAAAAGTGTTGTTATACACACATATATATATATTAGGGAGTAGCAAAAAAAATCGGATACTACGAGTTTTAAAAGCGAATTAAGAATAATTAAATCTATTATTTAAGGTTAAACTTTGTCTAAATCGATAAGTAGTAGCATAATAACCAACATTAAAAACGAAAAATATAATTACATATGCAGTTTATTTTAAAAAGATTTAAAACTATTTGTTTTGGTCAATTTCGACGATATCCGCCATTCAGCCTCTTTTTCGATGGTTTTAAGTGCTTGTTTACAATTTTTTTGCAATCACGAATGTTACAGTAAAATTACTGTAACATTCGTGATTGCAAAAAAATTACCAAAAATCAGGGAATTATCCGATTTTAATGAAATTTTCAGTATTGATTTATCAATTAATGAATTTTATAATGCATTAGTTATTTTATTTCAAAACTTTAATTTAGTATTTTTGCTATGAAAAACTAATATATAAAATTCATTTAAAATATGAAAATCCCGATGTTAAGTTTAAAATGTTATATTTTTAGATTCTAAAAATAAATATCTACTTAATGCAAACCTTATTTTAGGTGCCAAATGTAATAAGTTTTGAAGAAAAACTCGATTGAAAATGTACCCCTCCCCTTTTTAAGCAGAAAAAACATCGATGTATATTTTTTTCTTTTATAAAATAATAGCCAATTAAATAATTATCGAAATGAGTAAAAAAGAAATCTCCAAAAAATTAATTATTTATTACTTTTTTACATTTTATTTTTCGATTTTCGGTATTTATTATCTCATAGAAGCGCAACCGTAAAAATTTTTTTGTTTCTATTCATAACTTCGGTCTTTTATCTCATTATTTATACTGTAATTAGTACAATATATGACCAACTTGAAAAACATTTTACGCTCCCAACATAAGGGGGGGTCAAAATTAAGTGACCTGAAAAAAATTAGAAAGTTTTGAAATAAAATAAATAATGCATTATAAAGATCATTCATTGATAAATAAACACTGATAATTTCATTAAAATCCGATAATTTCCTGATTTTTGGTAAATTATTTTCTGTAGGGGGGCTAAAGTCATTTTGTCAAAAACGCATTTTAGGCTCAGTTTGCCAGTCCCTTATATATATATATATATATATATATATATATATATATATGTGTGTGTGTGTGTGTGTGTGTGTGTGTGTGTGTGTTAGTGTGAGGTTAGGTGTCTTTAAAAGAAATAAAGTTTCAAAAACTTTTTTTTTAGATATTTGAATATTTATTCTCTCCTTCGTTTGGTCGAGAACTTTTCCGCATCCGCTTTCCGCACACATAAAGAGGAGGGTTGAATGTGTTGTTATACACATATATATGTGCATATATATATGTGTGTGTGTTAGTGTGAGGTTAGGTGTCTTTAAAAGAAATAAAGTTTCAAAAAGTTCTTTTTAAATATTTAAGATACTGACATTCACAATAGGCAGTTTTGTAGAAGAAACACTTAAAGTTTATAATTGAGGTTTTTGGGAAGGGTCGCCCCTTTAAGCCCCCCCCCCCCTTAAGGGTCCCCCTTCTTGTTAATTTAGATGATCTGAAACAATATATCACAACATCTGTTGGTACTGTGGATGAAGATATGTTAACGAGTGTTTGCCAAGAAATTAACTGCTGCCCTGATAAAAGAAATGCGTCGCGACGTGTACACATGGGGCAATTGCAGTAGGAAAACTATAAACGTGTCTCTCTAGAAAACTGTGGAGGTATTTACGCTGTCAGTACAGCACGGCTAGGATGTGACACAAGGTCGCAAGTATAGGGATCGGTTTATCAAAGAATTGGGGTTTCCACTTCTCAGCAAGAACAAAAAAAGTATCCATATCTTAACAAGTATTTTAAAATAAGTTTTTGTACCTGTTCATTTCTTTTGTAAATACCGTGTGTGTGTGTGTGTGTGTGTGTGTGTGTGTGTGTGTGTGTGTGTGTGTGTGTGTGTGTGTGTGTGCGGGCAAGACGTAACAGGGTCATTTTTAAGCGGGTACAACTGGTTTGAATTCAGATTTTTCGTTCTCATAGATTGGTTGCCTCACCAAGATTAAATGAATTAGTCTGCCCTACTATTTACCCATTGCTGAGGGTAACAGATGAATTCGTGGTTATTAATGCGAAGTGAAACGCAAACAGCCTCATCCAGAATTTGAACTCGGTTAGCCGAATCCATTTTCTACGCTGATAACAATTACGTTAAGCGCGATAGGTATATATGTATGACATACATACATACATTGTATGTATATGAGAGAAAAGGGAGTGTTGAAAGAAATATTTGAATAGAATAATAGGACTGTGTGGTGTTTCGCTGAGATCGGGCCAACTTATAAAATATTTCAAAAACTTAAATCTACATGAAAAATTTTCTAAAATAATATTCATAATTTCTTGTCTTTCCGTGATAAACATACAGAGAAACAGAATAGGGCGTTCTATCGTGGTTTAATAGTTAGCAAGCTAGTCTCGCAGATCTATTACCATTGAATATTACAGAGAAACAGAATAGGGCGTTCTATCGTGGTTTAATAGTTAGCAAGCTAGTCTCGCAGATCTATTACCATTGAATATTACAGAGAAACAGAATATATGGTTTAATAGTTAGCAAGCTAGTCTCGCAGATCTATTACCATTGAATATTACAGAGAAACAGAATAGGGCGTTCTATCGTGGTTTAATAGTTAGCAAGCTAGTCTCGCAGATCTATTACCATTGAATATTACAGAGAAACAGAATAGGGCGTTCTATCGTGGTTTAATAGTTAGCAAGCTAGTCTCGTAGATCTATTACCATTGAATATTGATTTAATTCTCGCTGGTTGTCCCATACTTGTGACCATGTGTTAAATTCTATCCGTTGTGAATGGGTTGGGTAAATACGCACAGAGGAACAAAGTTAAGGAAAATATAATTTATCAAAAAATATTGATAAATAAATAAATAAAACTTTTCTAAATATACTTAACTCTTTGCCTACCAATTTTTTTTTTCTTTTTTGTATTTGTTTTACTTCTATGATGGACTATTTCAAAGTTCACTATCTATTCACCTCAGAACTCTTTCTATTCAAATAAAGTCATATTATTATTGTTATATGAGTCCTTCAGTTCAGTTATAATGAACTAATCACCAGTTTTTGTACTTTACTATGGTGTGGTGGGAGAGCCGCTGTGAGCGTCTTAAAGAAGGCAAAGAATTAAATAACGTTTGCAGTTTTATATGAATTATTCATTGACATATTTCATAAAAAGGTTTGTAATCCAACTTGTCTCAAATTAATATGCTACGTAACTTAAAATTCATATCTCATATACATTATACATACATAAATACATACGTTCATGGTGAGGCTCATGTTCTGGAGTGAAGTAATCCTTCATTGCCAAAAGTGGTAGTACATGTTAGGGTACCCTCTATGGATCAAATCAATCTGTTTAAAAGTTATTTCATTCTATAGGACCGTGAGCAAAAAAAAGAAAAAAAGAAAAAGCCCTTAAGAAAAAAAAACACACAAAAAAGTAAATATTAACGTACAATGAACGCGATTCCCTAACCTTTTCGCATAAAATAACACCAGATAGGTTTATATGTCATTAAAATCAATCAATCATTAAAATGCTAAATAATTTTCTTGAAAAGATTATATATATATATATATATATATAAATTTACCAACCCCTCTGCACGACTAGGGAGTGACACAAGGTTAATTTCTAAGCGTAGTTTAACAAGAATGAATTCAGAGTTTTCCTTCTCCTAGACTGGCTACTTAACCAATGTTGAAGAGACCAATCTGCCCTACTATTAACCCCTAACTGGAAAGAGAAAAGTTTGATCCTTACTTTTTCAAAATTATTAGCACTATATAAAATGAAAACAACCTCGTCCAGGATTTGAACTCATTTCACCATGTCCACTTCGTACAACGATAGCCATTGTCATTTTAAAATACTTTTTTAAAAGATATTAAATCTCTCGATATACGGACGATACCAAAAAAAGTATTATAAAGTAAGAAATTATAAAAACAAACATTGTCAAAGTTTACAAAGATTCGCTTATTCTTAGAATGCTTACGATACCTGTTGTTCGTATGTGGTCACCCGTCCACATTCTGAGAAGGCTTATGGCAACTTAACTTCGGCTATAACACAGGAATCTGCTTTAAGTGTGACTCGACTATAAGCCTCAAACATCAATATTCTTATCACAATTTTTTTTTTTAAGAAAAGTGCATAATGGCGGGAGGGAGGGATTGAGAACAGGGATAATGCTGACAGAAAAGACACATTAATTTGTTAGACTTATTTTGGAATAATATCTACATAAATATATAAAAATGTCCCAATTTTATTTTTAGCCAATCTTAAATCTAAAACTGAACAAAAATAACAGCACAAAAATTTGCTTTAAGAAATCATTTTGAATAAAATATGACTGCAATAACAGAATTCCAATATGTCTGTTTTCTTTCTCTTTTCGAAAATACATTTTTTCTTTTTTTTTTTTTAGATATTTTCTGAAATATTTTCAACATCAAATTCAAACAAAATTTAAAGAATTTTGTAAACATTGCTAAAAAATGTTGTGGAGTATTTTTCATCTTTTTGTAGATAATGTGTTATTTGTAGATGTAATAAATCCATTAAAAAGTTTTATTGTTCTTCAAAGTTCAACAAAGGCAATTATAATGTTGAGAATTCAAAATGAATGTTATTTCTCTCTCTCTCTCTTATATATATATATATATATATATATATATATATATATATGAGAGAAACAGTTTTTCCAAAGCTAAAAAGAAGATTGAATTTAAGAGACGATTTTTTAAAGAATCATATGAAAGACTTGGTGTCACTTTTCTCCCTTATTTCAAACTATTTTTAAGAAAAGATGTAATGATCATGAAAGAAAAATAAACAAATTGCGCTTAAGTGAATACGAGACGACTTGTGTATAAACCGTGGGGTTTTCGTTGTAGCAGCGGTCCCTGATGATATTGATGGTTCTATCTAAAAAGGAGTGAAGCATTTTAATTAGAATTTTATAGCTGCCTCCGTTGTATCGAAAATTTGGATAATTAAGATAAAAACGATGTTTAACGACGCTGACCCCACAAAAATTATCTTTCAGAAATTGGTGTATTGCTCAAATAAAAATCTTGTGCCAATTTTGCTTGGTTTACACACACACATACATACATTATATATATATATATATATATATATATATATCTTTTTAACGCATATTTTGCCTTAGTTTCATAAAAAAATAGTAATTTTAGCTTTCTAATGAGAATATTGACTTAAAAAGCATATGGAAAAAGCGACTAGTTTCTTCCGTAGGCTGAAACCCAAGTAATAAAGTTAAAGGAACGATGTCTTTATGTAATGAGCCACCCCCAGTTCTTAACAAGGACCAAAAACTTGTTGCGTTTTTGCCTACAGATCCTATAACAATAAATTAATAAAGCCTTACATAAATTGCAGTTATAATGTGGATAATACAATAATATATGAAATTGTTAAAACGTGTTGCTTTAAAGAAAAAAGAAAGGGAAATATAATCGACCCTCCACATTAGCGGGGATTAGGGAGGCAGGGTCCCTCCGAAAGTGGAAAAACCGCGAATATATTTAGCCCCTACCCAAACCTTTACACTTAAAACTGTCAGCCATAAAACACACACACACACACAAAGCAATATTGTGTACAGCAAAAATATATTAAAATTTAAAAATTACAATATCAACAATTTAAGCAAATAAAGAAAGAAGATACAATCTATTGTACGTAAATATTAGTGATGCAATAGTGTACAGTAGTAATATTTAATTTATAGTACTAAATGATGGAATAGGTTAATAATACAGTTTTGTGCGTTTAATAACTTATCAAAGTTTTTTTCCCCCTTTACATTTCAGAGTCTCTCTGTATCGTCTGCGATTTTCCGGTGTCGGCTGCAAAGCTTCATTTTTTTATTTTTTTAAATTAAGTATTTTGCAAATAACCGGGAAATCCACAAAAGTCAAAGTTTGAGTGAACCTATTGATTGATTAATGAATAATCTAAAAAGAAATTAAAAACAAATAGTTTATAATGTGAAAGAGAAAAAATACTTTGCTTTTCTTGCATATTCTAAGAAAACTTAAGATATTTGTGAATGTGTGTGTGTGTAACTTTTTTATCAAAATATTATGTAAGCTTAATTAACTATAAATGTTATAATTAAATAAAATGTGTACGGAATTCGCAAAAGATACTCAAGACTTTGAAAAAGAAAGAATTGTAAAGACTATATATATATATATATATATATATATATATATATATATATATATATATATATATATATATATATATATATATGTGTGTGTGTGTGTGTGTGTGTGTGTAAAGTGAGGTAAGATATTTCTACAACACAAAAAGTACTGGAGAGAAAAAATACGCAAATAACGAATTATTGAAAAGAAAGATGAAAAATAAATTGATAAAGAATATTGAAAAAATGAAGGAGAAAGAGAAACAAAATGAATGAAGCTGACAAAAAGTCGAATAAGAATTTATAGAAAGATAAATTAATATAAACAATTTTTTTAAAGTGAAAAAGATAATTGTAAAGAAGTAGACTATCAGGAAGCGTTATGGCTTCCCATTGTAACGACGGTCCATAATGATATCGATGCTTCTATTAAGAAAATAACGAAAGTTTTACTTTTTTTAAATCTTTTTTTACAAGACTATCAGTAAACCTGTTTTAACAGTGGTCCATGATGATATCGATGCTTGTATTAAGAAAAAGCAAAGATTTTACCTTTTTAAAAATCTTTTTTACAACCCGTTTTAACATGTTGATATATAGAAAGGAATGAAATATCATCTCCATTATCGAGAATTCGTAGGATTAAGAAATGCATCTTAAGTGTGAGAGTGCAGACCACTCACAAAATTATCTTCCAGCTACAATTTCGACTTGAAATTACTCAATTCTCTTTTAGAGCATTTAAAGGTATTGCTCTAATATAACATCACGCTACAGTGTGCCGTTTTTGCTGGGTTACGATTACACACACATTTCATATATATGAGAATTTAACAGCAGTTCATGATGATATTGATGATGATATTAAGGAAAGGGTGAAGGATTCAATTAGCATTTCATCGCCATTACTGTTATAACGAGAATTTCAATAATGTAAAAAAAAAAAATTTTTTTAAATCATAATTAAAGTGCATATAGTAGCTATACCCAAAATTCGTCTGCTACAGTTTTTTTTTTTAAACCAATTAAAATTAATGAAATCTATTATTTAAGGTCAAACTTTTGTCTAAAACGATAAGTAGTAACATAATGACCATCATTAAAAAAAGAAAAATATCATTACATATGCAATTTATTTTTAATACATTTAAAACAATTTTTTGTCAATTTCGATCCGTTCGGCCATTTTGGTTCTTTTTTCGATGGTTTGTAACAGCTTGTTTACAAATTTAATGTAACATTCGCGATTGCAAAAAAATTTAGGGAATTATCCGATTTTAATAAAATTTTCAGTATTGATTTATCAATTAATGAATTTTATAATGTATCAGTTATTTTATTTCAAAACTTTAATTAAATATTTTTACTATGAAAAATTAATATATAAAATTCATTTAAAATAAAAATATTCTGATGTTAAGTTTAAAATGTTATATTTTTAGATTCTAGAAATAAATATCTACTTAATGCAAACCTTATTTTAGTTAAACAAAGTATAAGTTTTGGATAAAAACTCTATTGAAAATTTAGCCCACCCCCTTTTTAAGCAGAAAAAATATCGATGTATAATTTTTTCTTTTATAAATATATATGAATATATATTATGGCCAATTAAATAATTATCGAAGTGAGTAAAAAAAGAAATCTCCAAAAAATTTTTTTTTTTTTTTTTTACATTTTATTTTCCGATTTTCGGTACTTATTTTCTTATAAAATATTCCCCTTAATTTTTTTTTCTATTCACAACTTCGGTCTTTTATCTTTTTATTTATACTGTAACTAGTATCAAACAAGGACTGACTTGCCAATATTTTACACCCCAATGTAGGGGGGTCAAAATTAGGTGACCTGAAAAAAAAAATGAGAAAGTTTTGAAATAAAATAAATAATGCATTATAAAGATCATTCATTGATAAATAAACACTGAAAATTTCATTAAAATCCGATAATTCCCTGATTTTTTTGTAAATTATTATCTGTAGGGGGGGGGAGGTTAAGACATTTTGTCAAAAACGCATTTTCGGCCAATTTTGGGTATACCTAGCATATAGAGAATAAAGCGAGTTACAGTCTTTCGACCGCGTGATCCGGTGGCTTTAGACCTGGACCTTACAAGCTAATATCGTTAATCCCAGGGGGCCATTCCCACAGGCAATACCTGTCCCTCGATTTAAAGGGGCTAGGCTGGGTTTATTGCCTGGTGCCTGAGGCGCCCCCTTGAAAGGGAATGCCAACGGGATCAACGAATTTTCGCACACGCCATCCATGAGTCTCGGCTTGTGGGTGGTCCCATATTAATAGGGCCTTGTGTCTAACCCATACACGTGGCAAATATTCAGTCCTAAGTTAGAGCATTTTGAGAGTATTGCTCTAATAAGATTCGCTATGATGTGCCGTTTTTACTGGGTTACCGATCTCTCTCTCTCTCTATATATATATATATATATATATATATATATATATATATATATATATATATATATATATATATATATATATATATATATATATAGAGAGAGAGAGGGGGGGTAATCCTTAACTTGTTCCTCGTAAATTCCTACCATAAAATAAACTGAACCCCCATTTTATGTCCGTGTTTTTGCAATAAATGTTTTATTTTTCTTTATTTGTTAAAGAATAAAGAAAATATATTTAGTATTGTAAAATAACGGGTGCAAGAAAAATAAAACATTTATTGCAAAAACACGGACATAAATGAGGGTTCAGTTTATTTTATGGTAGGAATTTACGAGGAACAAGTTAAGGATTACCTAAATATATGTGTGTGTGTGTGTGTTTGTGAGAGAATGTTGTACTGTAAGCAATTTGTGTCGTTTATTTATCAAAAATGATTTTAATCGGCATTAAAAAACCCGAAAAGGGTTGATAAGTCTTAAATAAAATTAAAAAATAAAAATTTAAAAATCAACAAAAACAAAACATAACTCACGTGAGAATTTGAGTTGAGGATAATATTTGAAAAGAGAAAGAAATAAAAGTAAGAAAACAGAGTGAAAAGATATATAATTTATCTCATTTAAAGGTCCTAACTTGAGATTATATGGAACTATTTTCTACAATGAAAAAATAAATAAAATGCTGGGCAAACGCAACGCAGAAAAAAAAAAAGGAGAAAAGTTTACTGCGCGAGATTACAGACTGAAAAAGAAAACGAGATGGAAAAAACATCAAATCAAGATTAAGAAATCAGAAGAGAATTCGACGTAGATACATCAATACCTACTCAAAATAATCATGGAAAACAAAAAAAGCATTTCTTTTACTAAACAAATATTCATTTTTCAACAAAATCTCATTCCTTCCCAGTTAATGTAAATGCACTTTTTGCCTACTTTAAACCGCTTACAGCGGCTCTCCCACCACTGCGATCCTACCGTAAACCACTGGCAGCGGCTCTCGCACGTGTCACTTGTTTACACTGAAAAATCATTAATTACAATTATAATAGGTCTGTACGAATAATTCATATGAAATTGCAAGTATTTAATTCTTTGCCTACTTTAGACCGCTTACAGCGGCTCTCTCACAACAAACCAAGCAAAGTACCAAAACTGATGGTTAGTTCATTATAATTAGGCAGAAGGACTCAGATTATAATAATAATATGACTTTATTTGAATAGAACGAGTTCCGAGATGAAAAGATAGTGAACTTTGAAATATCCTATCATACAGGTAAAAAGTACCAATAAGATTTGGTACAGCCGAGGGGGAAATTTCGTAGGCAAAGAAGTAAGCCAAATGCGTGAGTCTCTATTACCGACATACTTCGATACATGATGCACTGAAATTTTCAGATCAAAATTCAGCTAAATAACTTTGTATCAGGCTTTAGACTTATTGATGTAATATGGTAGACATGGGCGGAATGTAAAAATTGTCGAATCCTGAATATGCGCTTCAATTTCCCTCAAAAACGTCAGACAGTTAATATAGTTATTTGCTTAGTTGTGGTACAAGGCTGATTGTGGGACGCATCCAGTAAAACTCTAAGTCACGATTTGCACGTCTAGCCTGAACCTGAACATTGCACCACGCGAGGTGCCCTCGGACAGGTGATATAGCTGAATCAAAACAAACGATCACAGATAGAAGCCCAGGTTCCAGCATAAGGGGTGTATAAAAAAATTCACAAACCCTATGCATATATTACACTTAGGCTAATATTGGATTTGTCCTTTAGAGTGATGGAATTCCATTTTTCCATCAATTAAACACATTTTTTCCTTAACTACCTCAATACATCCACATGATTTGTATACTAACCACAATTCATAAAGCACAGATACTACAATCTGATCCTAGGCAGAAGTTCAGAAAAGCGACTAACTGGTTCGAGACAGTATGCACCTTGATCCTCAAGTGCCAACCCATAGATCCCATTTTAATAATCTACTGCAACGATATTAGTAGAAAAATGAACTTGAAGAATTCAATTATTCATGAAATTTATCGCGAGCAACAGCTATTAAGAATTTATCTTAAAGATAAAGTTAAGAGAACAAAATATCCCCAGTTTCAAAATCAT
Organism: Doryteuthis pealeii; assembly: GCA_023376005.1. Taxonomy (NCBI): domain Eukaryota; kingdom Metazoa; phylum Mollusca; class Cephalopoda; order Myopsida; family Loliginidae; genus Doryteuthis; species Doryteuthis pealeii. The sequence goes on from CM042137.1 coordinate 8,117,467, forward strand.
AGCATTGTTTTCTTTTTTTACTATTTGAAATAAATAAATCACCAATAATAAAAGGAGGAAACGGAAACCAGAGAAAGAATCGAAACAATCTAAACTACAACATTGTTAAGATCGGCTAGAATAATTTGAAGAGTCCTCGAAATATGGGGAGACTAGCTGTCACTCCAGTAAAAGACCATCAGTTAAACCTCGAGAGAAAAACTTGCGAAAGTGAAATAATAATAATAAATAAATAAATAATAATACCATGCCATATAACGGGGGGGGGTCTGTGACAGTGATACAATCATAATTGGGACCCTTGGAACAGTCCCCTGAATCTGGAAAAGTGATTCGATAAACTAGAGATTAGAGGATAATTTAAACCATACAGACCACAGCACTACTAAAATCGGCTATGATACTTAGTAGAGTCCTGGGACCAGAGGAGACTTGCTGTCACTCAGACTCCAATGAAAAACCATCAATAAAAATAGTAATGCAATAACGTGGCAGAAGAAACAGGTGTAAATTATTTATTTTAATGAACTGAATTTGGAAACCTACTTTACTAAAGTTTGATAAAATATAATGTAAGAAATAAATTTTTAATAACAGCGGCGAAGTTTGTTTTATCTCTTCTATCACTGTAGGCTTTTGCGTAGTTAGAGCAACACTCCTTTCCTTGGTATAAAAAAAAGTTGTTGGTCACATCTAAATTTATAGGCAATGTACTTAATCCTAAACTAACAGCTCATTATTAATAAATTATGGTAAAATTGTTATTATCAATTAAAAAGAAAAGTGTTTTGATAGTGATAAAGTAAACAGTAACATTTTTTTTATTGACTTTTACACTTTGCAAACTAACGATGTGAGTGTACGACTGTAAAGTGCACAACATGATTATATGTATATAACGTATTAAAGTGTAGAGATATGTATATGTAGGTATTTACCCAACACGTTCTTCACGGGTAGGATATAACACCAGGGCCGAATTTATAAGGGAGCAATTGCCTCGCCCCCCACCACCACCACCACTAAGGAGCACCCAGATTTCCTTTATAAAACCTGTAATAATTATAAAATTAATTTGATATTGAAAAAAAAAAATAATGGCATTTGCTGCAAGCTGGAAAAAATATCACTTTGTCGTATAATTCAAACTGAAAAATGTAGTTAAGGCTATTCCTTGCATTCGATACGATTGAAAAAAAAAATCAAAACATTTTCTTTGGAATTTTTTTATATATATATATATATAATATATATTATATATACATATATTTAATGCATTCATTTTACATAAAATTTTTTTTCTCATGACGCTAATTTAATTTTTATGTTGAGGCTACTTAAGGCGCCTTCTAACTAAAAGTGCCCCGGGTTCCTAAGGTCTAAATCCGGCTCGGTGTGACCCAAGTTCGCAAAGTATGGGACATCCAGGTAGGATCGAACTCGCTATTCAGTATGTACATATCTCTCAGTATTTGTATGTAATGTTATGCTCTAACAAAGTTCGATCGGGCACACAGTAAGATGCTTTGCACAGCGTCTGTGGATGAGTATATAATAAAAATGATACATAATCACATGCAATATAGAGATAGATTGGCATGTTATATCGTACAGGTCATATTTTGAGAATCTAACACTTAGGCCAAAATTGGGGTCGACCTATACACGAGTAATGATTTTCAAGTTGAAATCAAGCCTAATGAGAAGGACTAGGGGCAAAAACATTAGCTTTAAAAAAATCAATAAATGAATCTAGTTATCTTAAATGAAGAGTCAAACTATACACGAGTGTATAACACACACAACACAACATAATATAATACATATATAGATCTAAAACACACATTTATAAGACACAAACACACACACACAACACACATATATATATAATACTAGTATTTCGTAAACTGTACTGAGATTTTGGTCGGATGAGTTTTACATATATGCCATATAAACACACACATATATACATACATACCAATAAACCACACATAATACATACATACATATACAAACTCACATATATAAAACACACACACACACACACACAAATATATATATATATAATATTATGTTATATATAATAAGTCGTCGGGGAGGCCTAATGTCGGTATCAGCTATGTAGCGGAGGGAGTCTATCCCCTTTTCACTAGCGCATAGACCAAGGAGGCTTATTTTAGCGTCCTGAGGTGGGCGCCACACTACCATCAGCTTGCCTTACTTTTATCGCACAGATCCCTGTGCTACTCATAAACGCTGAGTTGGCGAGGGCGAGTATCGAACTTAGGAAACTTGTGGGTTTCTAGCCGAATGCTCTAACCTAACTGAGCTAACCGGCCCCTCATATATATATATAATATATATATAATTATTATACTATATTATATATATATAATAATAATAATATAATATATATATATGAATAATAATTATATATATATATTATTACTATAATAATATATAAACACATATTATATACAACAACATATATATATATATATATATATTATATATCATATATAAAACACATATATATACAACACATATATATAGTATATATATATATATATAATATATATATACACATATATAGTACAACACATATTAATAATAGCTATATATATATATATATATAAATAAAACAATATATAATACAAACATTATTTTATATTATATTATATATACTATATATATATATTGACACACTCATAGTATACAACACATATATATATATAATATATTATATATATATATAAAACATCACTATATACAAACATACCCCACTTATATATATATATAATATATATATATTAAACACATTATATACAACACATATATATAATATATATATGTAATATATATAACAGAGAGTTGCATGTATAAAACACATAGTATATATAACACATATATATATTTATATATATATATTATATATATATAATAAAAACATATATATACAAAACACATATATATATATATTATATAATATATATATATATATATAGTAAAACACATATATATAAACACATATTAAGTATATATATTATAATAGTATATATATATATATAAACACATATATATACAACACATATATATATAAATTTATTATATATATATATAACACATACTATATACAACAACATAGTATATATATATATATATTATATATATATCTATTAAACACATATATATACAACACATATAGTATATATATATATTATACTATACTATATAAAACACATATAATAATAGCAACAAAACAAAATATTATTTATATGTATAATATTATATATACTACTTATTATGAGAACACAGATATATATACCACATATATATATATATAAATATATAGTGCTTAGTATATTATAATAAACACAATATATAATACAACACATATATATTATAATATAAATATATAGTATATATATAAAAACATATATATACAACACAATATATATATAGTATATATATATATTATTATTATATATATAAACCATCTATATACAACTACATATATATAATATATATATAAATATATATAGTATTAAACACATATATATACCCCCACTATATATATTATAATATATATATATATTATATAGAACACTATATATACACACTATATAGTATATATATATAATATATATATATATATAAAACACATATATATACAACTACAATATATTATAATATATACTATATATATATTCTTAAAACACAATATATACAACACATATATTATATATATATTAATATATATAATATAAAACACATAATTATACAACATATATATAATATATTATTATAATATATAGTACACACACACATATATATACAACACATATATATATATATATAAGTATATTATATATGATATAAAACACATATTAATACAACACATATATACTTTATAAGTTAATATAATATATATATATATACTTAATACAACACATATATATAATATATATATATATATATATATTATATAAAACACAATATATTACAAACATATATACACTATATATTTAGTATATATATACTAAACACATATAATATACAAACACATTATTAAATATATAATATATATAATAGTCACTACGATGCATCACAGGTGATATATATAAAACACATTATTACAACACATATATATATATATTATAACATATATATTATATATATAATAAACACTATATCCCACACACATATAGTATAAGATATATATATATATAATATATATATATAACACAATTATATATACAACATATAATAACTATATATATATATATAATTTATATAGATAGAAACACCATATATATAAACACATATATATTATAATATATATAATTATATATATAATAAACACATATATAAACACATATATAGTTACTATATTAATATATATATATAATACTATGTAATAACACATATATAATGCAACACATAATATATATATTATATAATATATATATATATATAGTATACTGGAAAACACATATATAACCAACACAATATATATACAATATAATATATAATATATATAATAATATATAAGTATATATGTTAAAACACATATATATACACACATATATAATAATATATAACTTATACTATATATATAATATAGTAATATATATATATGGTAACACATATATATAACAACACATATATATATATATAACTATAATATATACTATTATAGATATATATATATATATGTTACACCATATATATACAAACAAACATATATATATATATATTATTATATATATATATACTGTAAAACACATATAATATACAACCACATATATAATATAATCATATATTATATATTATGTAACACATATATTATACATACACATATACATGTATATATTATATAATATATATATATATATATATATATGTAAAACACATATATATACAACACATAATACATATATATAATATATATATATATACTTATATATGGTAAAACACATATATATACAAACACATATACAATATATATATATAATATATTATATATGTAAAAACAACATATATATACAACACATATACATATAATATATATATATTATATATATAGAATATAGTATATTATATATGTAAAACACATATATATCACACATATACATATATATAATAATATATATTATTATATATTTATATATTATGTAACAACACATATTATACACAACACATAATAATATATATAACTATATAAATAATATATATATATATATATATATATGTAAAACCATATATAAACAACACATATACATATATATATATAATATATAATATTATATATATATAATTATATATATTGTAAACCTATATTATACAACACATATACATATATAATATATAGTATATAATAAGATATTTATATGTAACACATATTACTAAACAACACATATACATATAAATAATATATATATATATATATATAGTAAACACATATGATACCACAATATACATAGTATATATATAGTATAATATATATAATACTTATATATAGTAAAACAATATTATACAACACATTATACATATATAATATATATTATAATACATGAGTATATTATGTAAACACACATATAAATATACACATATATACATATATATATATATAGCTATATATAGTAATATAAATATATTATATGTATGAACACATATACTGATGACAACAATATACAATATATATATATACAATATAATTTATACTACTTATATATATGTAACACATATAATAGTACAACCATATAATATATAATATATATATATATATATAATTATATATATAATCTACGTGTAAAACACATATATATAAACATTCAACTATATTATATATATATATATATATGCTATAATATATATATATATATGTAAACACATATATATACAACACCAGTACAATATACAATATATAAATATATACTATATAATATATATATTATAATTAAACACATATAATATACAACAACATATACATATAATATATATATAATAATAAAACACATTATATTCAACACTATACATATACTATATATATATACTATATTATATGTAACACATATATATACAAACATATAATCATTATATATTATATATTAATATATTATATTGGTACAATAACACATATATATACACACATATATCACATAGTATATATATATATATACTGATAGTGTAAAACACATATATATCACACACATAATAACATAAATATCTATTATATATATAATATTTTCGGTAGAAAACCACAATATATATACACACACATATAATATATAGTATATATATATATATATATATGTAAAAACAACCATATACTTACAACACAGTATACATATATATATATATATATATATATATATATGTAAACACATAATATTATAGAACAATATATATATATATATATATATTATAACATATATATAGTATATATGTAAACACACATATAATACAAACAACACACAACACACATAATATAATATAAATGTAAAACACTCACATATATACCAACACATCCACACATACACATATATACTATGTAAAACAGACATATATACAACACACACGCAACAGCAGGTGCACATATATATATGTAAAACACACATATAAATACAACACACACACACACACACATATATATATGTAAACACACATATATACACAGCACACACACACACATATTATATTAAAAACACATATATACATCACACCCACAACACACAACACAACACATAAATAGAAACACCATATATACAAACAACACCACACAACACAAGTACAGCATATATGTAAACCACATATTACATTAAAACAACACACACACAAGCACACATATATAATGTAAACACACATATATAACAACACACACACCAAAACACATATATATGTTAAACACACATATATAAAACAACACACAACACACAACATATATATGTAAAACAACATATACCAACAACACACAACACACACATATACTATGTAAAACACACATATATACACACACACACACACACACATATTATATGTAAAACAATATATACAACACACACACACAGAATCCACATATATAGGTGTAAAACACACATAATAATACAACACACAACATATATATATGTAACACACATATATATCAACACACACATAACACACACATATTAATGCTAAACACACTAGTATAAACACACACTCAAGAGCAACAATAATAATATATGTAAACACCACATATTACAACACACACACCACACACATATATATATGTAAAACACATATATAAACACACACACACACACACACACATATATATATAAAAACACAAGGATATATAGCAACACACACACACAGCCATATAATATAAGTGAAAACCAGCATATATACAACACAACACACACCCAAACCAACCAACCATAATAAATATTGTAAAACAGGAAAAAACATCATTATAGTAAAACACAACAAAAAACACACATAAAGAGAGACAGAAACAAATAGAAAAGACACGAGAGAAACGGGGCAACAAGAATATTCACTATGTAAAACACAACAT
>CM042137.1:8130024-8195024 GCA_023376005.1 Doryteuthis pealeii
TACCAAGAAAGAAATGAAAAAAAAAAAAAAAATACCCTCCTCCCACTTTTTTTTTCATACGAATTGTACACCTGATGAAAGCCGTAGAATAAATTGGCCGAAAACGTTATTGCAACTAGATGGGCAAAAATAAAAGAATGAGTTGTTCAATAGGCCAAACAATTCTTGGAATGATAATGACTCATTTCAAATTTAAGAGAAAAAAAGAGTAAAAACCGATTTGCCAGTTTAATTTCCCGCCTCACCCCTCTCTTTCTCTGTCCCCCTCCCCCTCTCTCACTTTCTCTCTCTCTCTCACTTTCCTCTCTCTCATAAAAATAAATCCCTTTTCTTCAACAATTATTTAGTGAAGTATATTTGTGCATAAAGCGGGAAAAAAAAGGATTAAAAAAATTCCTGCAAACTCTCCGACCCAAAAAAGTTATTTTACTTTCTCATTAAAGATGAATTGATGTTTTGGGTGATTTTTTTTTAAGTATTGACAGCTTCTTATTTTATACTGAATTTCTATTTATCCTTGAAAAAAAAAAAAGAAGAAAACTTTTGTCAATTTCCTTTCCCTTAAACAAATCTGCAAAATAAAGCTAGAATAGTTTTGAAAAATAAGTTTGAAGAAAAGAATAAACGGGGATGGGCATGAAATATCTATATATCTAAAATTTTCATTATGTCCGAAGCCCAACACAAAGATCACATAATAGTGAGATTTAATTTTCAATTGTTTATTAGACATATACACTTACAATCCTCTACCTTAAAGAATAAAGCAATTTTCAGTTCAATTTTCAGCTGAATGATACTTTTGTGGGGTCTGGGACCGCGCTGAACGTCATTTTTTAATCATCCAAATTCTCAATATAATAGAGAGATTCCTATAAAATGCTAATAAGAATCCTTATTATCTTCATATTCCACAGGATTATGGATCATCCTTTTTGTTTTTTAATTTAAAGAAAAAAACGGGAAGAATGAAAACCTTGGAGTTAGGACGAGATTCAAACTTACTAAAATTTTGTTTTATTGTTATAATTAAAGAATAATTTCCAGTTCAATTCCCAACTGAATGTTAATTTTGTAGGGTCAGAGTTCGTTCTATCATTTTTTAATCATCCAAAACTTCGATAACCAATAAATACTAATTAGAATACTTCACTCCTTCCTAAATAGAAGTATCAATATCATCAGGGAACGCTGTTCGAGCGGAAACCCAGCGTGTACATGGATCGTCTAGTTTTTCTTACCCTATTTACTGGGAAGCACTCTAAATATATATTTTAATTTTTTTTTAAGTTAATTCATTTTCTTAAAGTCCTCCGGTTAAAAGTTTTATATTTGTCGAAAATAGAAAAGAAAGATGCAATGTGCGTGTGCATTAAATTTGGGATGATTGTTGCTTCGTTTCGGTGGTATAGATTCTCACAGAAATTCCAATATAAAGTATAGTTTAAATCAAATTTAATAAAATAAAAATGAACCAACAATTAAGTTTTCTAAAATAAATAAATAATGTACTGTTAAGCTCCCGAGAGTAACAGTGAAGAAGAGAGAATCGAACCCAGGACCATTTTCAATAACCGCAATGCCCTGCGCACAGCTATACAAGAAAGATCCACTCCCCAGACGGGCTGACAATACACAAGGTGACTATTATTATTATTATTATTAACAAAGCAGCAACGCTCGTAGTTGTTACTTAGCCAGAAAAGGAGGACCAATAAGGTACCAGTTTGTTTAAGCAAACTGCATACTTACTCGCCTACTACAATCCACCCGGAATAACTAAACCACCCTTCTAACCCCCGCCTTTTTTTTTTCAAGCAACTGAAGGGACGAAAAAATACGAGAAAGAAGGAAGACAGAACGTAGTGACAAGAGAGAGGAGGTTCAGAAAGAGAGAGAAAGAAAGAAAGAAGGAATGAATGAATAAACGTGCGCTTAGCTGAGCAGGTTGGGCTAGGGCAGTGCCCCCTTGTCTGTATGGTTGGTCACATGACTGCACACACCTTCCACTTCAGTATGATGCCGTAGTATTTCTCCATAACGGCGGCGGTCGTTGTAGGTGGTGGCTACCTCCCTGTCTTATTCTTGCCTCGCCTTGCCTGCCATTGTAAAAAGAAAAAAAAAATTCTTCTTTCTCCACAGTCTTTCTTTTCCTTTTTTTTGTACTTTTGACTACGGATGATCGGCGAGTTTAAGTATGGAACAACCAGCGACACGACAAAATCATTCTCGACACCATCATCACTATAATCATCATTGTCAATATCATTGCAGCGGCTGTTTCGAGAAGAACAACACTTGTCTTTTAAGACTTTTGATATAAACAACACCGTACCACGTTTTTCAGTTCCACTGTGTTTTAACAGTGGCTTTTTTTCTTCTTCTTCAGATAAAGAAAGGAATAAATAAAAACGAAAAAGCATTGTTTTGTACATAAGAAAAAAAAAACTTAAAGGACAACAACAACTGAACTTGGAAGACAAACTAATAACCGCGCCGTAAAACGAAAGACAAAACTTACTACATTACTAAAAAGGACTACGTACGTGTGGGAAAGAACTACTTTAGCGATTATTACGTTTCATACAATCATACGGAACTTATAAAAGACAAGTGATTTATACGGAAAAAGTGTACCACGCTTTTTTTTTTAATTTTAGAGATCCTGTGATATTTGTTTAAAAAAAAGAATACAGCAAAAGTGATATTGCCCAACCTTCGAACTTCGAAAAAAAATCGCTTTTTGGATTGTGTGAGTGCATGCATGCGTGTGTGTTTGTGTGTATGTTTGAATTAAATTTCTGAAAAGAAGAAAGAAACAAATAAATAAAATAAAATACCAGACTCGTAGAAAGTTTACTACTTTTTGAATATACATAACAATTTTTACTTTTTACATAAAGTTCAACTTTACCTACCTACTTAATACTTTTTAAAAAATTGAAAAAAAATCGCATGGATTCACAAATCTAAAAAAAAAAAAAAAAAATTCAAAGTGGAAAAGTTGCACTTGGATTACTTAATTCTTCAGGAAAGCCAATAAATTTATGCGACTAGTGAAAAAAAATTTTTTTTTACTTGCAAAATATTGCCAAAATCACGTGGTAACACTCATTCAGTTGCCGTGTACACAATTTAACTACCGGCTGTTAACTTCGTTTTTTTTTTTTTTTTTTTTTGTAACCACACACACACACACACATCCAATTTCTTGCCTAATTTTCAAAGTTCAGTGAACGCAGGTATTTTTTCTTTTTAAATATTATTTTACGTTAACATTAACAAAAATCAATGGTCATTTGAGAAAAAAAAACTACTGTTATATTGTTTGTTTTTTTAAGTGGAGCCTCATAAACCCACATTTTTCAACCTCTTAAAAAAAAAGATTTTTTTACTTACCGGTATCAACCACCTCCGCCTCCAACAAAATTACCCATCCCCCTATCCCCCTTAAAAAAAAGATTTTAACCCACACACATACACACACACATAAGTTCAAAAGGTATACAATCAACAAATATTGCAATATCTGTTTGGTCCAGCCCCCCTTTATTAATATCTATATTTTTAGGTCTACTTTTTCTTTCCTTGTTATAAAATTACCGATTCCTGCCTGCCAATTTTGATATATATTTGGAAAAAAAAAAGAATTTGAAATTACATACACACATACAATCATTCCCTCCACTTATTAAGAATTACTCCGTCGGAAAAAAAACCTGGAAAACATACTTCAACCAACTGAAGCAGGAATAATTGTTTAAAAAAAAAAAAAGTATCTTGAAGATTTCTGTTTTTTGCAAGGAAAAACTAGTTTAGCAGAAAAATGCCGGTGTTTGCAAATAACAACAAAAGTCGAAACGGCCGCTTATGGCTAACAGGGATGCCATGGATCTTTTTCATCATCTACAATTCGTGGATTGGAAATGTATTCACTGATGCAAAACCCCATTGGATTATGCACTCCCTATATTGGAACAAAACGAATAAAATGTAAGTATTTTGAATATACAACCTTCGTGTATATTACAAACTTTATTATCTATACATTGAGTTTGATAGTGTTTCTCACAGGTCGACCACCTGATTTTGAGGTACTTTTCATAAATTTTACCCTCGAGTTTTATTTATTTATTTAGTTAGTTTTTTAGGGTTTTATTTTATATTCTTCGAAAAATTTACTTGTTACACTGAACTACACGACACATGCCTACCTAAATTTTGCGTTTTATTTTTTTTTATCCACGAACTAATTTTTTGAATTGTGATTTTAGTTTACAATTGTTAGATTCGGTGTAGTAAAAAAAAATAAAATTCAATCAAATTATCTTTTCGTACAGAAAAATCCTTCATTTTTTTTTCTTTTAGTTTTACAATTATTAGATAATTGGTGTAGTAAAAACAAAATCAATGGAATGTTTATCCTTTTGTACAAAATAATTTTTTTTTTTTCCTAATTCTAATTTGGGTTTACAATTGTCAGATATTAGGTGTAGTATTAAGAAATCAAATTTTGATCATGTTGTATAGAAAAAAATACCCTTCATATTTTTTTTTCTCCTTCTGTATACCACCAGCTCGTCAACTAGTCATTATTTACTCGTCTGTTTCTTGGTTATATTAGTCACTCTATCTTTTCCGTCACTTCTATAATTAAAGCACGCGATATATCTGATTGATTTGTATTATTGTCTGTCTGGTGTTTGTCATCGACGAATCAACACTAAACTCTAACCTGTGTCTCCCTCTAAAGACTTCGCCTCCACTACATTCAACACAACTATATTTGCGTGAATCTTACGCCGTCAGAAATGCAACTTCGCTCTTTTTCTAACTTGTTTTGATTTGACTTTCGCAGGTCACTTCTCTTAACAAAAGAAACAAGTGACTTGATTTAATTCTTAAAAAGGTTTTTTTTCTTTTTCTCTTCCCCTTCGTTTCTTTTTTTACCCCTACTTTTTACTCGCGAATCTTGTAAGATACATTAGCTTAGTAAGATTTATTTTGACTAAATTAACAGTAACACTATCCATTAAAACACTTAATCTTTTCTAGTAATTTGTATATGAATATAAACGAATTATAAAACTAATGACTTTATATGTAAGTAAAACAGGGAATTGGTTCAATATTTGTTAATGTGTCAACCACCATAGATCTATATGGGGGGGGGAGTGGAAACAACAATAGCGTTGACATTAAATTTCTTATCTACATTTAAGAGTATTAGTTTAAATCGTAAACTAATATTTTACCAATGATGAATTAAAGATAATTTCAAAAAAAGACCTATCTATAAATTTTATTGATTTTTCTAGTGATTGGACCAATAATGCAAGCGTTAAAGTCAATTTTGACAGTACCAGAGTCAACCCCAACCCCCGAAAAAAATGACCAAAAATCAGACCGTTTTTAACGAAATGTTCAATGTTGATATATCAATAAATGAAAGTTATAATGCACTAGTTATACTTAGTGCTATATTGTTTTTAATTGATTAGCCAAATCAATTATATACAATATAGTATTAATCTTTTTTTTTTTTTTCTTCTTGTGCACGCCTTGATATGCCAAAATAAACCCAGAATGTCTAACACGCCGGTTGAAAACAAGTTGCTTTTGGATACTGCGTGGCATAAAAAGCGATAGTACTACTTTAGTACCATATTTTGTAGAGACCATCTCTTGTAAAGATATAAATCTTTTTTATTAGCAGACAGGCGAACGGATATACTGGATATAAAATGATTTAATTCCTGGCTTTGGTGATAAATGTTAAATTTAAATGCATTTAAGAAATATTAAAGGTAGAAGTAGTTTTCAAGAAAATTGCATTTTTAGGCTTAGTGAAAAGGCGAGGCGATTTTCTTAGATTAGTAGTAGTGCAAGTAGTTTCAATATCACCATTTTCTTCATTGTTGTAAGTGCCTGTTTACTTGTTGTTACGTGATGAAATATCTCGATTACAATTTTTCTATTATCTTTATTAAACTCTCCGCAAAACATTTTTCTAATTAAAATCATTAAAAGAGAAAACATTTAAGTGAAATTATGAGAATTTTTCTTTTTTTTTCAATTTATTTTTAAAAATCATAAACAGCATAAATAATAAAATACGTAGAGTAAATAAATACTAATAAAAAATACCCCCCTCCATGATTGAGATGTAGTATGTGGCTAGTAGACTTTTATCTAGGACGATTTTTTTCTGTACGTACGGAAACTAGTTTAAAGCAGTCACTTCGGAATATCTACTATTTAATTACAAAATTCCATGCTCATTTACTTAGGCTAACTATATTCAATATTCCTCCAACCCCAAAAAGTAAAACCTCAGTAAACCGAGAAAAGCTTATTGTACAGTACATTTAATATTTGAGAATATTGAAGCTTATCAAATATTTCTTCGAACAACAATTATACTTGCTTAAACTAAGCAAACATTATCATTTTTAAGATAAATTTCCTTTTCCTTGAACATACTTTACGATTTTAACGTTTATATTTCCGTTAAACAAGTATTACATATTTATAGAGAAACACAAACATGTGTACACAGCTGTAAACACACTTAAATACTTCAACCACACGCAATCTACGTACACAGCCATACACCTAGGCGCAAAAATTTCTACCGACAATTGAATACAAAAATCAGGTGTGTATTTTGCACTGGACTGAAATAAATTCTTGTCCGTCATAATTTTTTTTTTATTAAAATAAATAATTAAACGCATTAAGCAGGCTATGTATTTCATTTTTTTTCATTACCTACCAAACTACCTACTATTCAATATTTTACTAATCTTAGTTTGGCACAAGATTAAAAAATATGGGGCACCCAATGACATACCCTTTCTTATTTAATAATGAATATGCTAAGATTTCTCTTGCCCATGCTTTTCGCGAGGCGAGGTTTTATTTGGGCCCTCAACATTAGGGACCCCTTTAGACTGTAGCTTGATGCATAAACTCAGTACTGATTTCATACCGATACGAGAATTGGAAGTTTTCACGTTACTGATTTTGAAACATTTCTTTTTTTTTCTTTTTCTAACTTAAATTTGGTAAAGTTTATAACTTAACACAATCTGGAGTTAGTAAAAATACCCACGTTTTAGTAAATAATGATACAGTTACTGTTGCTTGTGCTGGTCTTTGAAGGGTGTGGTGACGAATTCTATAATTCCCTCTACTTGAAAACGGTGCAGTAGTACTAGTTACGAAATTTCAGTGACGCTGCTCTGCGAACACAAACTATGAGAGCTTGTTTACAAAAATTCCACTACATTCGTATCAGAACCCACGTAAATCATAGCATCAAAATGTCTCATTTGATGAGGGTTGGAAACCTAGCCGATCGAAATGGAGGGAAAATTTTGGTTCGTAAGCGTAATATATATAAAAGACAAGAAACAACAAAAAACAAAAACAAAAAACAACTCTAGTCAACAATGTACATGCCTAGGATATCCGTTATCTACGATTCCAAAAATAACATGTTGAAAGAATAATCTCTTGTGTGCGTTTTTTTTTTCTTTTTTAATCGACGTAATATCTATAGAGGGGGCAAAGTAGGGGAATAAATGGATACTAGAGAAAGGCTGGAATCTGTCACATTCCTAATGACTAGTTTATAAACGATTGTGGGTTTATTTGACCAGATGTCCTGCAACGTAGAAAGTGTTTGAAAAAAAAAAAAGCATATTTCTAAGTAACTTAATAGTGTCGAAAGGCGCGAATGGACCATCGGTAATGGGTGACTGCACTCTTACACACGAACAGACCAAGATCTGTAAGACACATCGTTCCTGGAAATAAGGGAAAATCGTACCTAACTTCTTTTTAAGAGAAACATGCTTTTATGTTGCTTGAGAGCTTAGTAACTTGAAAAGAATCACATCACTCTCTACGGAAACTTCTGCGAAGTATTTATTAAATCTTCACGTGATGTAATGGTTAGTGAACTTAGCTAGATTAGCAGACCATTGATAGTTCGATACTCACTGGTATTAATGGCCTTTTGCCACATCTAAGCTAAATTTAATAAATAACTATATTATAAATATTCATATATCGAGTTAAGATATGAAATAATCGTAGTCTACCAAAAAAAAAAAAAAAAACACCACCACATAGAATTTTATTAGAGCAATACATTTAAAATACTAAAGAGAAGCACCAATATCATCATGGACCGTTCTTAGAACGAAAACGGGATGAATTCTCAGGTCATTTCGTTTCATTGCTAATTTCAGGTTTCTGTCTTTACTTACTACATTATATAAACGTTTAGTAAGTAAATCGGTTAAGTAATTTGAGGCGCGAATAAATCCTAACTGGGTCTAAAACTGTATTCGTTGGTGTTCAGATTTAAGTCCGACTGCAGGAAATGTGTTAAAATGAAAAGAGGAATTATATAGACGAGGCTACTCGAGAACCGGTTGGGTTCCCTTGGAAGAGCCGTCCTTCATTATATCGATGCTTCTAGTTAGAAAGTGAAAGATTCTAGTTAGAATTTCATTGTTATGTTAATAACGAAGTTTTGGATGAGTAAAAAATAACGTTCAGAGCGTACATACTCTACAAAATTAAAATTCAGTTAGAAATTGGACAGGAAATTGCTTTATTGCTTAAGAGCGTTTAAGTGTATTGCTCTACTAAAATCTCGCTATGGTGTATCGTTTTTTATGGGTTATAGCTACATATAACAATAGTAAATTTTTTTTAATCGATGGTGTTAAATCAATACTGATGGCTAGTTATAAAAATAAATAAACTTCAGTTTTCACCCCAGCTAACTAGTTTAGAAGATGCAACTATCAATTTCGAAAAGAAAATAATCTGAAATTTTGGATTTGTCACAATGTTCATTGTATTACGAGGTGAGATGCATCCTCATTACGACTGCCCAGTACTTATTAAACAACCACGTGGCTACAGAATTCCAATCTCTCCCAATAAATGAAGTCCTTTACTAAGCTTACCTTAGTTTGACACAAGGTCGAAAGTATGGGACACTCAATGAGAACTGGACTCTCTAGCCTAACTCGCTAACCATCACACCATGCGAAACGTCCTCTCTGCTGATAAAGATATAAATCTATCTCTAGCCTTTTCGGGTTTTCCGAAAAATCTAATTCCGTTTTCACACTGTATATTTATTAAAGAAATTAAACTTGGTAGAAAACGGTAAAAATGGAGAAAGAAAATCGTTATTGTGGATTTTTGATTTAACAATTTTGTTTAAAAGAAAAAACTTTTTAGAATTTGGTATTCTCTCATATTGGACAACGATAATTGTAGTGGGTATTGAAATAACGAAGATTCATCCAATGCCCCAGGTCATTGATTCAAACCCTGTTGTCCTCAACAGTACAGCCAGGATAGGATATATTAAGATTCTCTCAAACTGAAAATTAAATATTGCATCAGATTTTTAAAAATCTCATCTTTTCCAACAATTTTATTTAAACTTGGATATTTCTCCTGCTTAGCGTGTAAAATCCAGAGATATTAAACATGTCTAATACCCAAATTCCCAAGATGGAGCCTTCACGAAGAATTGAGTGGGAGTGTTTGGAAAAAAAAAAAGCAAATATCTAAATATTTGCTTTAAACTGTTACTCATCTTACTTATTTATCAACCACATTACATGGCATTCTCTATAAAGATTAAAAGTCCGAATACTTTTTCATGTATAAGGGCTTTATTTTGCTCTCTCACCAGGCAACGTGGTTAGAAGTACTAGAGAAGAAAAAGGGTTTTCTTGCTCCTACTGTTGTAGGATTCTTTTCTAGTTGAAGGATCGCGATGAGGTCTGTAGGTAACGTGATAAACTTGTTCAATATGCGAATCCCTAATATATTAAAAGTATTTACTTTTAATGAATAAAACATTAGATATGATTTCTGCTCTTTTTTTTTTATTATTCTTAGGAAATTTTGCGCAGTTTTTGGTTTCTTTTAAAGAAATATTTTTTTAAAGGTTTCATCCTATTCAAATGTTCAGTTGTAAAATTATTACAAGAAATCCGCCAAAATGCATTGGTCCTGTGCATACATACAAGCTTATTTCATTTTGCTATTTAATTGATCCTGAAAATACTGATTGAAATCAATGACAATTTTGGGGGAAGGGGGGAGATTTTGATACCTCGCAAACAAGTATGACAATTGGAGTACAAAAATGTAATACAAATTGATTTATATCAGTTTGTATGGCATTGAAAATTGGTTTACAAGTGAATATTCAGTCCAACTCTATATAGATGGAACACACACACACACACACACATGTATATATATATATATATATATATACGTTGTAGAACTAGATTTATCTAAATTCTTTTCGTGTACAATTTGGCATATTTTATTATTCAATCTCTTTTATATGATTATAAATCAATGTTTTCTTTAACTCTGTGGAACTGGTGAACACGACTAAAAATCTTGAATTGTTATAACTAATATAGAGTAACTCAAATGACAAACAACGTCTATGGAAACTAACGAATTGAAATTGTCAGATCTTAGTTTTAAAGATTCCTTATAGCCACAATTTTGCTTAAGGTCCATCCCATATTAAATTTAAGCCTAAACTGACTTTGTTTATAACATAATAGAATGTGTGTTTAATTCAACTTATTATTAATCTTAATAAACAAGTCATTAATGCAGGTTACTCAAGTTTTTGCACAGTTCGATTTCTCTAGAACTTTGTCGAAGTTGACTTGGTGCAAGTCAATATAACATTGATAAAAAATACTTTTTCCAAGTAAATGTAACAATGATTACATTTACTTAAACAGATTGGATAACTATTTTTTTTATTAAACAAAATCACTTCGCCTTAAGATAACTTTTTTCTCTCATAAAATGTTGATATGATCAGCTTCACCTACGATGGCACCAGAGATACTTTTATATTCTTGAGTATTACTGTTGGACATGATGAATCGTCATCGGTTATTTCGAGATAGAACTACTGTAGTTTCTCTATCAGACCGACTCGTATAAGTCTTAAAATGTTCAATTAGTGTCACTGGACTCGTTGAGTCTTTACTGAAAAGCAATTATTAATCAAAATATTACGAGGATGAGTGGACAATAGATAAAGTTTAGTGATTTTTTTTTTTTTTTTTTTTTTTTTTTCCATTTATTTAATTTTTTTATTCTATCAAACCAAATTGCATTTTAGAGTTACCAAAGCGCAATAAGAAATAAAATTAATGTAACTTTGTTTCTTTTAAGTAAAACAATTATAATCCAGGTTAAAAGACGCGGTAAGGATAACCCAAAGTCGAACTTTTTAGAGTTTATTTTCCCGATCCATGTATCATTGGGGAACGGGAAAAGTTTTGGTAAACTGACCAAAATCTGGTATGTTTACCAAATGTTTCTCGTTCCCCAATGATACCTGCATCGGAAAAATAAGCTCTAAAAGAGTTCGGCGTTGGATTATCCTTCCCGCGCTTTTAACCTGGAATATTATAGTTTACTCGCAGATTACATTTACACATTAAAATAGTTGATCATTATGACGAAATAATAACACTAATTTTTTTTCACCTCCTCCTTTTAAAAAAAAAAATTTCTAATCACTATTTAACATTAATTTCTCAATGTCATAATTTAGTTCACGGCTAGTGTCTATAAATGTTTAAGACTAAATTATTATTTTTAATATAAAAAATAGCATCTTTTCTTTTTTCTTTTTGAACAAATTTTCCGATTTGACTTTTATTGATTTTAGTTTGTTAGCATCTTACAAGACGGTTCCAACATGCGCTTGCACGGCTTTAATACGGACCCGGCATGCATGACACGCCGATATAAATTTCTTCTTTAAATATTTAAATGTGTTGCATTTACTCATCAACTTCTAGAAAGATAAGACTTTTAAAACGGAATAATACAAGTTTTGCAACTGATACCACCTCGTTTACTTTATTTCTTTTTTCTTTTTATATTTAGATATTGCCATGTCCACTAAAGTGACGATTTTGTTATTACTACTATGACACAGCGGCCAAAAACGATGTGTTGAGTTTTATCACTAGGACGCACACACAAACACACATTAGTGTGTAGAGAGAAAGCTAAGGATTTTCATAAAAGAACACGCTGTCTATAAGAAAAACGGAGATTAGTTGAAGTGGGTGAACTGTATAGTCAATACTCTCTGATTTTTACCATGTTAGGAAGAACTTGTCGCGTCGAAGGAATTGCTCAAATTAAAGACAAAATAAGACTTAGAAATAGGTGAGGCGGGGGGGGGGGGAGGATAAATATAGATTTTAAACATTTCTTATTTTTCATTTATCAAGAAAATATAGATAATTATTGAAAAGGGATTCTTTGAACTATTTTATTTTGTTTTAGTTTCTTCAAATAACTTCCAACCTTGCGAAAACGAAGATTGATATGTTAGAGATCGAGAAAGATAATTTGATTTACCTCGGGCCAGACTTGACAAAGCTTAGTAAAATGTATGGGTTAGATAGATATATAGCTAACACTTAATTCAATGTAATTTTATTTTACAAAAACAATTGTGATTTTATATTAAACATCGTGAAATATTTTTCTTATTCGATTTCTATAAGTTTATGAAAATGAGCATAAAAAGATGTGAATGATAATGTAGTGAAAGAAAAATATTTAAGATACGGTATTTTCTTAAGAATTGGCCTCCTCACAAAGGCAAAATATGGTCTTTTACCACACACACACACACACACACACACTAATCGAAATATAGCAACTAAAATAAGATAGATCGATTAATGCTCCTTGCCACGAAGAGATATTCCCTTCACCACGGAGAGATATGCGGCCTGTTGATAAGCGTTAACCAAGGTATAGAGATGTCAAAAATTGTAACTAATATTAATATTTAAGAAACAAAAGCCGAACTCTGATAATTTATTAAATTAGTGAAAGAATTATAAATAAATAGGTTTTCAGTATGAAAACCAATAATGAACTAGAAGATATGGATGATAGCAGTTTTGATTTGAAATGATGTATTTTAACCAGAATTTAAAACGTTCAGTAAAATAATTTTGTGTATCATATATTTACAAGATGACATCTTTTGATTTAAGACAAATGATTTAATGTAAAACTATACAAACGCTTTTCTTTAATAAATATATTTCCATAAACCCGATCACGAACCAACTAGATAAATTTTTTAATGCATCAAAAAGAAAACAAACTTTCTTCTTGGTGACAATACCTTGTGACAAATGCCAAAAACAATTAAACCAAATGCACGATGTCTTAAGTTTTCTCAGATTTTAAACTTAAATTGAACCGTTTAGAAGCTGCTATCTCTTAAGCTTTAGAATATTAGTTTTATCTTTTCTCTAAGGATTTGTATATTTCTTTATTCTTAAACTAGACACCGAACATACAAATCAGAACACGTACGCATAGAACATTGATCACTGTAGCCTTTATATATCAGTCTGTCTTTCTGTCCATCTGTTGATATATACGCAATAGGCATTTTAAAATGTGATCTTGGTGTATTTTATACCGGTGCAAAAAAAAGATCTTTTTATATATATATATATATCTCAACAGATAAGACGCTTGTTTTCATTCATTTTATTTATAAGATAAAAAAAAAGCAATGGGAAGAATTTTTTTTTTTTGTGGGGTGTACATTAAAAATCTTAAATATTATCTCCTTGGCAAATGCTGAACTACCACCTGGGTATATTTGATAAAACTCATAAAAAGTAACTACATTCATTTGAATTGGTTGCTATATTTAACCGGCGTTCATATTTGACTTTCATAGACGCTCATAAGTTGTTTTTCTTTCTTGTTTTTGAATTTAATTTAAGATATATGAAGAGTGATACAAGTTAAAGTAGACATGTATGTGAAATATTTTGTGCCCATGCGTATTTCCTCAATTAAAAAAACTGATTAAGTTGTTTGGAATTTTTAGTTATTTAAAAAAAAAAAAGGGAATATCTAAATGCTACAAGTTTTCCTGAACTAATTTTCTTCCTGGATTCAAAAATACTTTAATTCTCTTTTGATGTTCACAAAAACTGGTTATATGCTCTGACGTATTCTGTATGGGAAATACGTCTAAAGAGGAATTTAGACTTTCTTTTTTTCTTTTAAGTACATAATGATACACAGACTACTATAGAATTCGCGAGTACGTATGAATACAGTAGTTAATTTTTCCAACTAACTCTCTTCTAATTTACTCAATCTTTTTATCTACTTATCTAGCACTCGAAAATTAACATCAATTCTATTTGAGTTGGATGCCTGCTCATCATGTAAAGGCGCAACTCAAAAGGAAGGAGTTGCCCATTTCCTTTCTTGAAGGTATAACGCGGCAATCCCTACTATATAGAGGTTCTCGCTTCTCTTTTATAATCAACATCTATTCAGCCCTTGATTAGCAAACGTATCTTTGGGCTCAAATCTATTGTTTCTGTAGATCGGAACTTGGCTCTTGGAGGATTTTGTTTGGGGTTCCTGGCAAACGACGGGTCTGGGGAATGGGAGGGTCCGTTGAAAAGAGGCAAAGAATCAATATAAGCATTTATTCGGTTCTTTGGCGGTTGTTGGAGTGAGGCAGGGGGTTGAGGGAATGCTAGTGCAGCACAGGAAGGGTCCGATTTTTCGCTTCAGGGCCAATGGCCATGATGGGTTATCTTCAACCAATTTATTGACGATCGGGATTGTTGCTTGGTTGGATGTGATTAAATGGATTCGATTGATTTTTAAGCTGAATATCTGTTTCGGCACCGTGTTTGAGGAGAGAGAATGAAAAAAAAACCAATGGTGGAGCAATGTCAGGTTTGATAGTGGGTTTTCGATATCCTGCAACTTCAACTACTGTTGTGTGGCTGATACAATGGTTCAAGGATTAGACTGATGGTAAATAGGTTTTATATCCCCTACGAGGTACCATAATGTTTTACTTCAAACTAGAATAAAAAGTAATTGATTGATGACATGAGAGAAATTCCTATGAAGCTTCAGGAAATGTTTTTTTTTGTTTTTTTGTCTTAATAAAATGTCACATATATAAAACACATTAAAAATGTTTTTTTTGTGTGTTTTTTTTTTTTTCTTTCATTGTCACACTTTCTTCTTTCAATATAAATTCCTAAAGGTTTCGGCTCAACCTTCCATATTAGTGTAGAACGAACGGACAAGTTTTTTTGCATTAGGTTCTTTAATCTTTTATGAAAACGCGTTTTTTTATTTTTTAGTTTCACCTAGCGTGTGTATTGGTTGACCTTTTAATTTACGGTCACTGAATTATTTTTTTTATTTTTTCAAGCCAAGGATTGCTTCTGATCCTTTCCATCTTTAAAATTTCAACCTTACAAAATCATTACTCAGGTATTTTCGGTACTAAATTTTTCTTAGGTCTTTATAACTCGACCTATACACGAATATATACATTTTTTTTCTTATTCTGATTTTAATTTGTTTTTGTTTTTTTTGTTAGAGTTGTATGTTAATATCAGTACTTTTAACTTAACTCTAATTTATATTATATAACGTGTAACTAGGAGCATATCTTGCAATTGGTGGCTTTTTAAAAAACTATCCTGCAAGATATTTTTCTTTACCTACAAATCTTTATCACAAACAAATGTGGCGCTAGGTCGTTGATCTAGCCGCTGAGCCAACAACGTAGACGTTATCGATAGTTTCAGAACATGAATGCCTTTATGTATACGGTTAAAGTAAAAACTTTAGTTAGTGAGTTTAAAAGTTTACTCGAGCAGCGTAAACTCTTCATGATTTTAATTTTCTCTTGCAGTAGTTATTTCTAGAGAAATATGAGTAAAATCTTTTTAAATCTAAAAAAAAAAAAAAAATCATGATATAAGAGATAGGAAATATATCTAAATTTGTAGGTAGTTTTAGTTTCAAGCCAGACTTTATCATCTAACTAAACTGGGCCGTGAAATGCCCAGTTAGGGTTGTGTATGAAACCCTTTACGAGTTAGATATTGAATTATTATTGAAAACGTTTCTTGATAGACATGTGTGCTCCAACGAACTGCTTCAAGAAAGGTTGTTTTTTTTTTTTTAATTTACTTTTAAGAATCGTTGCTCATTATTCGCTATCTATGAATGATAAATAAAATGTCCAAATTTATTTAATTGGCCAAATATCTTGTATGCAAAAATAGATTATTTCAAGCAAGCAAAAGCGTTAGATAAAATTAAATTCATTCAAACGTAAAGTAAATGCGACTATATGTCTTAAAACGTAATTTAATTTTTTTTTTCTTTTACTGTTATGTTAAACTTAATTTTATTTATAAATATTTAATTTCACAATTTTTCTCATTTTGGATTTTACTTTTATAAATTTTGTTCAATTAGACTCTACATAAAATATAACACGAAAAAATTATAATTTTAACAGAAAGATTTGTTGATTATTTTAATGATAATGTTCGTTTTTAAATTATTTTATTTATTTTATTTTTATTTTCAAAGACTCTAACCACTGTTCAAGAACTGACTTTGAACTTTGTTTAACACTTAGTTAAGGATATTGTTTCATATTCAATGGCCACTTCGAAATTTATTAGAGAAGGGGGAGGAAGAGATTGATGGTGCTGATGACATGATCAGTCTTGGAGCTTTCATCATTGGTCCAGCACTTTGCAATTAACTGGCCCAAGTTTCCATGACGTTATTAAATCGTTTTCTGTTGAATATTATAATGGTAAAATTAGACGGTAATTTACAGTTAGCATTGTTGATGATACTGATATTTCACTCCTCGTGAGTTTTCTTTTTCTTTTTTTACACTAGGTGTGATGGTTTTTTATTGGAGTCTGTGTGACAGCAAGTCTCATCAGGACACTTCTAAGTATCATAGCCGATTTTAGTAATGATGTGGTCTGAATGGTTTTAATTCTTCATCCTGTCTCTTTTCCAGGTTCTTGGGGATTGTTCCAAGGGCTTCAACCATGATTGGCACCACTGTCACCTTTTTATTATTCGTGAAAGATGTCCTTGTATGCTAGGAATTTTTATGAAAAAAGAATTTTCTTTAAAATATTTAAAAGAAAATTGAAATTGCAACAAAAGATTATTTAATTTTAATTTTAGTTGCTTTTTATCGTAGACCCTAATTTTTATTTTCTTCCGAAAAAAGAAAAACATGCGGGTCAGAAAAAAAAATATAGGCAGAAATGTGAACTTGTATCACTTTTTTCTCGATAAATTTAAAAATGAATAATTGTTAATAAGTTTCTATGATTCAACTTACTCTTCTGAAAACCTTAAAAGTTCTTGTGGCTTGAATAATAAAGCAGCTATTATATGAACAAACAAGGTAGACGGGTTCGAATTTCACTGACATTTTTTCCTATCTGCAGTTTTTTTTTACCAAATACAATAGACTGACATCCTGAGTAATTGTGATGAAAAGTAACTAAAACTAGGATGAAAGAAATACTAGTAAAATAAAGTCATTTTCTTAGCTTAACATAAATCAAAGAAGTATGGGTCATCCTGTGAGTTATCTTTTTATTTCATTACTAGTATTAAAATCTTAGTATTATTTTATGCAAACTAATGACTGAACCTGCCCGCGACATTTTATTTTTATGTAAGATTTATACCAGTCTCGAAAGATCTCACCTTTTTTATATTATTTTTTTCAGTAACATTTTTTTTGTTCACTTTAGCGTGATAAATGATCGATCGGCTCGGTATTTGACTTTTTTCGTAAATACATTTTAATGTATTAATTTTGATAAATACTTTTCACCAACAAATCTTAAAATAACAACTCATTATGTTTTTTTTTTTTTGGCTTTATTTCCGATATTAAAATTTGAATAAACACTTTACCTTCATCAATCATTAAAATACGACCGCTCTTAATTTATTAGACTTAATTTTCTTAGGTTTATGTTTCTAAGTCTATACTTCCATGGAATTTCTCTTAGTCCAGACTAAAACAAACTTTATAGATATTCGTCAGAAATAAAAATTCTCGAACCCAATCGAATACTCCATCGTTTATAAATCCCCAAAACGCGTCTTTCATTCTAATATTAAAACTGTCACTTAAATAATCCGACAAACTGTTCTTGAGTTATTTTCTTAGTAAGAATAATACCAATAGATTCGTTTGTGTGTCTCTGCTAAATCAGCCATCAATTTATTCTGATAAAAGCTGATAAATCATCTGAAAAGGTGAAAAACAAAAGTTTTTAATTGAAAATTATCAATTAAACCTCTCACTCTCTCACATATAAAAATTGTCTTTTAAAATGATCAGTGTTAAACCATTTATTTTTTCTCTGTATGAAATCTCTACAAAAACCTTATCGAAAATCCGATCTTTTACAGCGGCAGTAATAGTTGCTTTAAAAGGTAACAATTACTGTCTCGTTTAATAGTGGTTCAAATAGGTGAGAAGAGAATTTCTCTGTTACCAAGGAAATCGATCTTGTTTCTTATTGACAGCTTCCTCTTTAAAAAGTAATAATGACAATTTATTATAGATAAGTGTATAGAACTTGAGTATCTGGAACATTTTCTTGTAGGTAAATGAAAAGAAAATTATATGAACATTTATGTGTGAGGATCTTGTTTAAGGCTGAGATTGTCAGTTCTTATCTTGGACCGAACTGGCGTCCAATATCGTACTTGACTGTCTTTTAGATGAGTCACATATACTTTTGCGACTACAACTAGTTGTACTGCGGGTTTAATCGGTATTGTTAAATTAAGTCAAAATCCTACTATCAGTTTTACCATTCTTCAGTGCTATTGTGCTTCACTGTGTTTACAATTTGAAATAATTAAGATAAGTACTTAATTTGCCAACTAAATAACTCTTTTTCTAAGATAATAAATTAATATAGCTTTTTAATGAGTTTCTAAAAAGTAAAATATATAATTTTTCTATTAGTTAGTTAATTTATTGATCTTTTAAAACTTGCATGTGTATTTTTTTTTTCATGTACACTAGCAACATTTGCTGAAAATTTGTCTTTAAATCCGCAATTGAAGAGAATTTTACTTATAATTATGAGTATTCTTGTAATTTATATATTATCTTGGTCTCATACAGTTTTAGATTTATTTGTAAATTTCATTAACTATCATTATGGAAAACTAATGGTAGCTGTCTTGATTAAACATTTTAAATTAAAACAAATATTAGCAGGGAATTTTCACAAACTTTTGTTCTGAAATTGTATAATTTCTTTTAATATATACGAAGTTAAAAAAGTAATAATTTTCAAAATATACTTTGACCCAATAGACTGAATATTTATTAAACTCCGTTTTCTTGATTGATTGAAATTATTGTCAAAGATAAGTATCTGCTTGTTTGTTATATCAAGAATCAAAAGCATAGAAAATATTTTTTCAATTTCCTTTTATTTATTTATTTATTTATTTATTTATTTAGCTTATTATATGATGGCGCAAGCCACAACTGAATAGGAAGATTGTATAGCACCAATGCCTCCTCCCAGTTTGGGTGGTCTGCTTTGAAAATCAGCATTTTAAGATAAAGATCGTTTACTTGGTTTGAACACTCGCCACCACCTCTGGCCACTTTGTATAATTTCTACACGTGTATACATTTTTTTAACAGAAGGATAGAACTTTTAAAATTAAGTTTTGTTAGGGTTTACTTTTTAAACTTATAATAATGAAAGTGAGAAGTTAATATATTTTGCCTCTTATTTTAAAAAGAAAAGAATCTTAAAATTTATAATCTTATCAGTTTATTCCTATTTTTTAATATTTTATCTATTTATTTTTTGTGGATCTGGTCATTTTATTTATAATAAATACAATTTTAAAAGTAGCTTTTAATCTCAAACCTTATGGTGTACGCTTTCGTGTGTGTGTGTGTGTGTGTACGCGCTCTCACTCGCTCCTTCACCTCTGCAAACAAAGATGTGGACTTCTCCAAGAAAACCGACCGACCGAAGGAAGGAAGAAATATTTCCTGTGTAGAACACGAGCGAACACACATACACAGATGTGCGCGAACACACACACACATACACAAAACCAATATCCATGTCGGCACAGATTTTTTAATTTTATTTTTTACCTCTAACTGAAAATTCGGATGGCCAAACAAAAACTTCAGCCTAAAACGGTTTTTCTATCATAAAAAAAGTTCTCGAGATAGAAGAAAAAATATTCTTGCTTGAATATTAAATCTAATATGGGCACCACCACTTCCATTTTTAGGGGGAAAAAATGAACTCCTTCCTATTTTCTTTTTTTTTCTTTTCTCGAGAGCAGCAACAAAAAAAATTCTTTTGTAATTCTTCCTACACTTCCATTTCCTCCCGCACGCTGCATCCAGTTCTCTCCACATTCGGAGTGAAACCTCCCAAACCCCTTGAGAGAATCGATATTTTCAGTGTTGCGGTGGGATTCTGCGGAGTTTTTGCCGACATTATCGAATAAGCAGACGAGACTTTCACAACGTCAACAAAAGAGCGGGAATCTCCACGCGTTGGTCAGCGTCCACAATAGGACAATATATGCTACGTTCATTATCTAAAACTTGTAAAGCAAAAATGTATTTTTTTAAAGCATGAATTATTCGAACTAATGAATTCTAGAAATAATTTCATTTAAAATAAAATTGGAGACATTTGAATATTTTACTTTTACACTTCATTGTCTGACGTAGAGAAAGAAGATATTTCTCTGTCTTGCTATACAATTGATACAGAATATATGAAATAATGGCCCGACCAAGACAATGTATAGTTTGTATGTTTTTCATGTGGATTGCGACATCAAATGTATTAGTAAGAATTCACATACGCGTGTGTGTATGTATGTATTTTTTGTGTACCCCAAAAACGCACGTCAAGGTTTTTTGTTGTTGTTTTTTTTGTTTTGTTTTTTTAAATTAAAGCAATACCTTAAAATGCTTTAAGGGAATAAGATAATTTCCAGTCTAATTTTCGAATAAATTATTTTTTTCTTGGTTGGAGGTCAGCATTCACTCTGAGCATAATTTATAATCGTCCGAATTCAAAACTACGAAATGCTAATTAAATCTTTCTCAGATTTCTAAATAGAAGCATAAATATAATCATCGATCGCTGTTAAAACAGTATTCCAAAGGGCTAACGTTTAGTCTTGTACTTTATAGACATACATTTTATAATAAGTTAAAATTTTAAAATAATTTTTAAAAAATTTAAATTGATATGGATCTGAAGTTAGTTTGTATCCCTCGTTTCGTAGAGACCTTCATTTTCAAGTGAAGGACCCCCTAGTTCCACATCAACTTAGGGTCATGATATTTCTCAAAAGCTGAGCTTTTTACATAATTTGAATCTATATTAAATATTAATGTTTCTTTGTCAGTATTTCTTTTCTTTTACTTTTTTTTTTATAGAGGTTGTCATTATATTTTAATATAACGTTTGTTTTTGTCTTGTAGATCTTTGTACTAAATGAATGATCAATTTCTCTATAAATCTAACGAAAACTGACATTAAACTGATGTATGAAACAAATTATATGGCCCAGAGTATAGTGACTGGGGTAGCTGTTACCACCAACTCTAGTGGCCAGTGTTTGAATCCAGGTAAAACCTATAATTATTCAAAAAGCTATCTCAACTTTGAAGACAGAATAGTTATTCACAAAGCTTAGCTTGGTTGTAGCACAAAGCCAGAAGTATGTGCCAACCCAGTAAGAATCGAACTCGCTGACAATTTAACCCATAGATGGGACCCTAACAGATACTACTAGTCCTCACTAACAAGTATTTTGCTAATCTAGCTAGTTATTCATTGCACCCCGAGATGTAACTAAGACTGACAATAAAATCTTTCTGAATTTGATTTTTTAAGCCTTGTTAAATGTTATATATAAGACAGTATACGATTGTATGTTTCTGTTCTGCGATGGTGCATTTTGATTCTTACAGTTCATAAAATATATTTTATTTTAGTTAATTCTTAATTTAACATGTAGCCGCTTATGTATATGTTAATAAACATTCGTATTTTTATTTTAACTATTTCCGAGGGTTTGAATATATTTACAATGTCTGGCTCATAACCATAATTGCTGGGCACCTAATAATGATCAAACCCACTATGCAGTAGTAATGTCCTGTTAGTCCTTCGCTAGCCATACTCGACTGTGATGCACCCTACTAAAATTTAAATGGGCACCTCACGTGAAATGGTTAGCGAGCAGCCTTATTTCAAGTAAGTTCGATTTTCGCTGGATGTCCTAAACTACTGGCCTTGTGTCAAACTAATCTTAATAAACGATAACTGAATGGTTGAAATGTCTAATTATACAAGACTAATCTGTATTAATTAAAGTAAAAAAAAAAAGTCTCCTATCTCTGTTATGTGTAAAGTATAGGCTAATCTTTTAAACTGGTGACATTATCAATAGGAATATAGGCAGTGGTGATCGCTTAGTAAATATCCCAAGTTTAGATTTTGCACAAGCACAAAAATAATGAGTCATTTAATGAAAAACGTATTTGATTTGTGAGATCATCTTGTTAACCATTATATCATGTCTGGTTGCTTGTTGTGATAGTTTGTAACTCCTCCAGCAAATATCTAGAATGTTTAATCAAGACTGGTACAAGGCTATAATTGAGGGTCATCTACTGAAAATGAAATCTGTTAACCGTCTACTCTTTGACAGGCATCAGGATAAGAAGGGTAGGATTATTCATTTTAATTCTATTTCCCCTCATTGACAGCACTTAGCGGTAGATGGGGTCATGACCCGCAAGAGTGATTGGCATAGTTGCTTATTTAATTGCTAGGTTAAAAGGTTAGAATTTTTTAAATGTTAAAGGCATAATCTTTAAAACTCAAGAATTTTTTATTTTTTACAAATGCACATAGCAAAAATATACACGTAAATGTAGTTATTAATGTTTGGACTGTATCCTATGGTCCTGCTGACCGCTATGATCGGTATTGAAATAAGTAATACTCTAGCCATTCCATCCAAACAGTGGTGGACTGAGCGGTTGGACAATTGGGCAGTGTTAGAGGGCTCAAATCACAAAGAAACCTAAATAACAAACGTTCTATTATTGTAATTATAATATTAATATAGTCTGCTTGATAATGACATTCCGTAGGATAAGAAATAAACACCACGCCAGTCCTCTATATTTTTGATTTCAACAGCATGTCAACTCATCTCGGGTTATTTTATGATTAGAGGTTAGGTAATTGCGTTCATTTTATTGTATTCATATTTACATGTTTTGTAAGAGGGTTTTTTTTTTTCTTCTTTTTGCTGCTGCACACGGTCCTATCGAATATGAATAACTTTTAAATAAATCTATTTGACTCAAAGCTAGCACCCTAACAGTAGTGGGCCTAAGAGAAATGACAATGAAGGAGTACCTTAAACTCCCTCTAGAGCTGTTTAGTCATACCCAGCCCAGAATACCCGTCTGCGGGGGATACAGTCAGCGTATTCTTAGCCCCACCGACAAGGGCGTACCAAGAGAGCTGATTCGCAAAAGATTTTTTTGTTTTTACTTTATTTTTTAAGTGTTTCATTGTTAGATTATTATTATTATTATTATTATTATTATTATTATTATTATTATATAGTCTGCTTTCTATCTGCTTACCGACTATTTCCTAGCACAAGAAATAAACACCCCAACGGTATTCTGTATATTTCTGAAGAACGTAGAACTTGAAAAAGAAAAAATCTGGTTAAGATTGTACGTATTTGTATTGAATTGATAGTTGGGTGGGATTGGTTTAGAGTCCAATAACCCATTTTATCCAGGAGTCAAAATCAGTTGGGGAGGACTGACAGCCAAATTGGAGATGGTTGATGTTCCATTACAAGTACGATAACGTGCGAAACCTAGGTGAAAGCTGAACTCTTGTGTTGTATGGGTGGGGCGGCTGGGATAGTACTGCGTGTTTGATTCGCGAAAAAGAAACTCCGAAAGAATGGGATGGTAAAGTAAATGAATTTCATTCTGTAATCCATCAGTGTATTTGTGACATATTTCCAAAACGAAAAATTACTTTAAGAGTTAATAAATATTTCATTGTGACTGTCTTTGTAGTGGCAGTTTTAACATGCGGAAAGGACTGTCTTCATTAATAATAAAATGTCAATGAAGTCATTTCACAACATAGTTTTTTGCTCTAAGTTGCGGTGTCTTCGTGGCATAATAGCTAGCGTAGTGGAGTGTGATATAGTAGTAAGCGTGTTTGAACTCCAGTCTTGCTGTTACGTTCACTTTCGGGCTAATACTCCTGGTAAAGGTATGAAACCCACCCCAGCTATAGATCAAATAGTATCCCAACAGTTCTTCTACAAGGATGGCTTTGGCATTAAATAACCCACGAATGTTGATATGCTATTAAACAAAGAAACCATCTTTCTAAGTTGTGCATGCTTAGTTACACGTTTTGCAACAAAGAGCACAAAGAAAGTAATGAGCACACAATGTTAGTTACTTAAATAATAGATGATTTGATTTTTATGATTTATTCACCCCCACCCATCACCAATGTCGGTGTATACAATAAAACCTTATTCATTTTTTTTACTCACTAGGTTTGTAAACGATCATTGGCGATAATCAATACTGTTTACAGCAATGGGACGGAAAGGACAAATGAAATGATCAGGGTCCCATAAAGGCTTATTTATTTGGCTCCCCACGAGGCAAAAATGTGACACTAAGTCGGTTTAGTATGGCGTGCCGCGCAGGAAGTCAACCTCCCGGGGGCGGTTTTAGAAATTGCTTAGATTCCGTCTGTATTGCTCTCTTCAGGGGCGCCTCAAGCGCCGAGCAATAAACCTAGCCCTTATCCCTTTTAGTCAAGGAGGCAGATGCTTCCTCTGGGTGGGGGTCTCTGGAACTAAGCTATATTTCTTAAATCACCCGGCGTGAACGCCAGGTGAGTCTGAAGGTCTTATTTTTATGAGGTTGGTGTTAGATTTACAACTACCTTTCGTAGGTTGTATACAACCGAATTGTCGTTTACTAAGCTTGGCTTGGCATAAAGTGAGAAGACGTAATAAATGAGACCCAAACTCACTAATGCTGTTTTACTATCCTAACTCTCAAACGATTACATCGAGTAAAGTCCCTATATAATACAACTGATGGGCACCTCACATATTGTATTTTTTTTTTTAGCAAGCTAGATTAGCAGACCATTGTTAGTGAGTTCGATTCTCATTGGGCGCTCCATACTTCTGGCCTTGTGCCACATCTAAACAAAGCTTAGTAAATAACTATATCGTACGACTGATTTGGAAATAAAAAGACAGCATTTAACACGATATAATTTAATGTGAGATATATGAGCAGACTATTGTTAGTGAGATAGATTCTCACTGGGCGCCTCATATTTCTGGCATTGTCACAATTAGATTTAAATTAAGACTATGATGTACTTTTTTTTTTTTTTTTACTTTTTCAAACATCCAGTGCTAAATTGGATTTAAAATTTTTTTTTTTTTTTTTTAATCTCGGGTTTGTATAGAATGCGTACATGAATTACTTTTGTTCATGACAGTTAATTTATGTAAGATACAAGATGTACAAATATATATATATATATATATATATATATATATATATATATATAAATAAACTAAAATAAAATAACTGCACTTTTTTCCCCTGTCGTAATTAATGTTCGGTTATTTGCGACGAAAATAAAGTAATGCATTCACACGGTTACATAATACTGTGTGCGTGTGTGCGCACATTGAAGAACTGTGAGTATGTTGTAAATAACTTCTCAATTGGAAGAGGTTAGGACCTTCCGTGTCGAAAAGACGGGACCGGTGGGAAATTAATCAAGATTAATTTGTCGGGAAGAAACCACTTAAAAGAGGGATTTCCGAATTATAAAATAAAAACGGGGTGTGAAAAAGAGGAATTAAAAAGGGGGTTATTTAAAAAGGCTATTATTTATTTGCCAAATGCTATGAAAGAAATATTGAACTTTAAAAAAAAAAAGTTAAACCTCCGTTTTGGAGAACTCCTTTTCGAGGAGAGGGGGCGACTTCTTTAATTAAAAACAGTCAAAAACCTAAAAAATAAAAAAAGGAAAAAAATCCCACACGTGTTAGAAAAGAGGTATTTTATTTTTATTATTAATTTTATTTCTTTAAGAACAGAGAAAACACTTCCCGAACTTAAGTGCTGTGAAATATACACACATTATGATATAAGTGTCGTAAATTTGATATTTCCGGCGAATATTTAGGGGTGGGGACTAGATCATAAACGTTTACTAAGCAATCTCACAAGAAAGACTATAAATATGGTGGCACTTAGTGAGAATCGAACTCAGTGTATGTACTTACCAAACCCCTCTGCTACACAGAAATTTTTTTAATCGGTGTAAAACTCATTTTAATTCAGTTTTTCTTGTTGACTGGTTACCTAACCTACTATTTACCCAAGCTGGAGTAGAAGATATTTCATGCCTTTCCCAAGGGCATTTGCGCGAAGTGAAATGCAAACAGCTTAGTCTAGGATTTGAAACCGCGTCACCGATTCCATTGCTTATGACGATAACCGTTACGCAATTGGTCTGTAGCCATGGTGAGAAAAACCTGCCTTGCTAACCGTTGCTCCACAGCAAAGCGATTTTATGTACTTACCTTTATTTACTTATCTATACATATATAAAATACAGTTGGTGTGTATGTATGTATGTCCGGATGAAACTACGAAAATAGAAACATTAACGGCAAAGTAAATATATATATATATATATATATATATATATATATATATATATAATATATATATATATATATATATATCGAATATCTCTCCAGTTTTTGCATTTTGAGCAAAAATTACGAAGATTTGATTTATATTCGATTTCTAAAGATTAAAATATACATAGCAATAGCATTGAAATTCTACTTAGAAATGTTCAGCATTTGTAAATCTCAAAGGTAAACACATCAATACGCCCGAGTTTTCCCCTGTACGCTGGGTAGTCGCATATAAAGCTAAAATTGTAGGACACCTGATGAGGAACAAAACCTCAATACTATCAGTGGTTATCTAGATTAGCTCTTTTCTTTCTAACAAAATATTCTACGGCAGAGCTTTCTTCAGTACATATTTGCTTTTATATAATGACAGAAGCGTTTTGCACTGAATGCATTTGTTAGTTTATGTATGTACACTGTGTTCAAAAGTAATAAATGATTGAATAGCATTGAGGACAAGTGATTCTTATAGCAAATAGTAGGATGACTCGCACGTATCCATACACTTTACAATAGATAAATATTGTATTTTAAGTTATTTTTCCATGGAATTAGAAAGGAGGGGGGATAAGTAATCGAAAGTTGTAACTTTTTAAAAATTACCATGTGGCTTTATTTGATTATATAACAGGTTCGATGTTATAGCAGTAGGCCGAAAGTTCGTTCCTTGGGATCCATTGCGGAAAGTCTTATTGCAGTTTCAGATCACGTTGACCTTGTCCTGTGGTATTTACATATAAAAAGCCTTTATCTCACATACTCGTGTGTGTGCGTGCGCGCACACACACACACACACGGTAATAATTTATTAATTCATTCCGTCTATAAACCCAATACAACCAAAGGCTATTTAGGTGGATCATTCAGAAATTGTTAGTTTTTTTTTTATTCCAATCATGACTGATTTTAATCATCTTAGTATAGTGGATAGATGCTGAATGTAAGAAGAATCTTTAGATACAAGGCTTCAGTTTTTTTTGTTGTTTTTTTTTTTTTTTTTGTTTTTGTTTTTTTGTGTGATAAAAAAATTAGGTGGAGTACCATATCTTTTTAAGACTGTCCGCCAAATGCGTGTATGTATATATATATATATATATATATATATATATATATATATATATATATATATATATATATATATAAAGTAGTAAAAGTTCAGCCAATTTATCTTCGACATTAAATAAAGCCAACCAGACACGTTTTGTTTTGTTCGACGTAACACGTCAAATATATTTACAGTCAGAACCGCTTTATCAGACAATCCATTAAGAATTCTGTTGCTATCTTAATTTTTATTATTATTATTATATAGAACGAATCTGTACATTAAATCTGTTATGGGAGAAGCAACAAAGAATTTGGCATACGTAGCAACACTCAATTAACAGAAAAATATACCAGGTAGTTTTGGAATAAAAGAAAAAGGGATAGGAGTAGTTGGTTGCTGCTGGTGGGACGCAATCCAGAACGTGAACAACACCGCTTGGGTAATCTGAATGCAGTGGTCAGATGTTTAAAGACCTGAATATCCCGTTAAACACAGGCACATCACTAGCCCTGCATCTTGGTGCATCGGTGATTCTATTTATTTATTTATTTATTATCACTGATCGATTGATTTTTCTCTCTACAATTTCTTAACTAGAAACTTTAAGAATTAGGATGATCTGAAAAAATTCCAGGGAGTCTTTTAAAAATCCAAACAAGTGAAGTGTATTGATTCATGCATTTTTAGAATAAACAAACAGAAAACAACGAAATAATGTTTTATCAATTAACTATCTTTAAAAAAAAAAAAGGCTTTCAATTTTCTACCAAGGAATTAGATATGAAAATACTTTCTCAACATAAGGACGTCCCATCGTGGTGTAATAGTAGCTAGTCTCGCATATCTATTCCTACTGAATAGCAACTTCGATCCTCGCTGGATGCCCCATACTTGCGAGTTATTTGTCACATCCTACGTGTGGCGAACGGTTTGGGCAAATACGTATTTCCTCTTCAACTTATGCTCGATTCTGTAACTTGAAATTTACGATTGTGTAGTGTTCTCTCTGTGAGTAATAATAGTAATAATAAAATGTTTGGCATCCCCCACCTTTTTTTTCTAACATGTTATTAGCTTTTCAAGAATTGTTCGGGCTATTATACTAACGTTTCCGCCACAACGTCACGGAACGTACACCTGAAAAAGACTGGAGAATAGGTCGACCGAAATGTGTCAATGACAAAATAACCTCAATGTTTAATAGCTCGAACAACTCTTATACTTATTGAAAGTTTTGTCGAGGGCTCTGTTATTCAATATCATAGCATTTCTGTAGAATCATTAAGGTATCTCTGGATAGCAACGTAGTTCTTTTCTTTTTTCTATTATAGGACATCTTCAGCGCATGAGTAATAAAGGGTGCCTTGCAGGGGGGAGGTTAATGAGCTATGCCGGCAGATTTGTTAGATTCTCACTGGGTGCCCTATACTCCTAGCTTTATGACAAATAGGCTTAGTGACTGAAGTAAAGTCATCGTGATGGTCTAAAGTCAATATCAGTTAGAGAGGGAGTCTATCCCCGTTTCACTAGCGCTAGAGCGAGAAGATTATTTCTGTCTGATGTAGAGCGCCACACCTACCATCAGCTCCTTACTTTACCGCACAGATCCCTGTGCTACTCATTCGCTGAGTTGACAAGGGTTGGTATCGAACCAAGAGCCTTGTGATTCCTAGGCGAACGTTCTACCGACTGAGTTAAACATTACATCAATTAATAAATATTACTAGTGCAACGCTTAATCTTAAGCTTAGGTTAAAACAGTAGAAATTGTGACGATCTCCCTATTCAGCACTACTTGAATACTTTGAAAATAGGCATTTGAAAGTCCTGCTATTGTTTTGGTTTATGTAACGGCATATCAATCCCTTATGGCTTATTTAATGTCGGAATTTGATTCACTTGTAAATTTTTGATTAAAATCATAACTTTATTTTCAACGTCCCATTCCAATCTTTTTTTTTTTCTTTTTGTTTGCACACGGTTATATGGCATCAGCTATTCTTGTTTAATACAAATAAATTTCAGAGATTTATTTCACGCATAGATAGGACCCGAACAGGTACTACCACTCTTGGTCAGTGGACCTGAGAGTAATGTCAATGAAAGGGTAGTCCACATTCTCCACAACTATAGTCTCACCACCGAATGTAGTTTAATGTCATACCCGTTTTGAGGGGGCCTTGTTCCTCTGCCATCGTATTCTTAGTCCTACAGACAGGGTGATTTTATTTATTTATTTATTATATATAGAAGCTTGAACACCATTAAGAGGCAAATTCTTCAGCCATCACAGCATGCTAAAAGAGCCATTTTAGGGAGTGTGATTTCTTATTTTAAAATGCATAAAAAAAATTATTCGTACATCTACCAAGCCGAAAGGCAGATTGTTGAATTGCTAAAATCTAGCTTACAGGTTGAATTTGAATTAACAGCTACTTAAAAAAATACAAAGTTTTGAACAATCTTTAAAAAAAAAAAAAACAGCCAATTTTGTTTTTGTGACTTAAATCTTCATAGGATTATTTCTAGCAGTTTCATAATATTTATTTGAAGTATCGTCTTGATCAAAAATGTTTGGTTGAAATTTAACCGGGTATTTCAAGAGGACCGGTTTAGCTCAGTCGGTATTGCATCCGCTGAGGAACCACAAGGTTCTGGATTTAATACTGGCCTTCGACAACAGTGCATCAGTAGCACAGCTTGGATCTGTGTGATAAAGTAGGAAGCTGATGGTAGTGTGGTGCTCCCAAAAAAATCTCCCCGGTCTAGCACTAAAGAAAAGGGGATAGATTCCCTCGCCGTCCGGCTGCTACCGACAATAGACCACTCCGTCAACTTTTCTGGGTTTTGTTTTGTTTTTTGTTTTTGTCTTTTTCTTTTTTTTCCACTTTTATTTCAAGAAACCTATTCTTTTCAAATATGGATTTTTTTGTTTAGATCCATGAATATTACTAGTGTCACATGATATTGAATAAACTTAGTTTAGAACATCACAAGGGAGTCCCATTGTGGTGTAATGGTTAGCGTGCTAGTTTCGCCGATCGATTACTATTGAATAGCCGGTTCGATCCTCGCTGGCAGCCTCATACTTCAGACCATCCTACCCGGGCGAAATCCACCATAAAACATTACATGCAAAAAGTTTCGACAAACTTCCAATTCAAGGGTACTCCTTTATAAATCAGCATGGGATACTCTGGTTTTAGATTTGGTTTATTTATCGGCATATCAGCACTTTATGGGTTATTTAATGCCGACATTTGATTCATTTGTAAATATTTGATTATGATCATAACTATTTATATTTTTAGCCTTCCATTGTCATCATCTTTTACTCGCACTGTTGTATTAATCGTGATAAAGGAAATGTTTGATTTAGATTTATCCAGGCATTTCAAGAAAGCACAAGAAAATTCTTTTTCAATTATGAATTTTTAAAATGAGACGAATTAGATAATTTCTAACGTTTCATGCCTGATTATCTGCCCTTGAATAGGTTTAAATTCGCGCAAACTGCAGCGAATTAATGAACTGAAGTATTAACAACGCCTATTGCATTGATTCTTGGAGAAGTGGAATGATTTGTTGTAAAATGATTAGAGAGCCTGGAATCTCTTAAATAATTTATGCTGATACAGGCCTGCCCGCCTCCCTCTTGATTCTAAACAATAGCAGTAGAATCGGTTTCTGAGGCACCCTGCTTAACAGGGACCACGATTCCTCCGGCGACTTCGTTTTCCATGCACAAGTATGAAAAAGATTTCGCGGCTGCTCCTGAATTTTAAGGTTTAGATTTTCTACTTTTGTATTGAATCGATAATGGTGTTGCCTAGACAGAAATGGGGAAATAAAGATTTAATCAGAAGGAAAGTTGAATTAGGAAGCCTTTTTTTAATGAGGTAGAAATTTAAATATTACTCGTTCTGTATTCGTCTGCCTATGCGAACTCAACACTTCACGTAGTGTATTGTTCAATGGGCTAGGCTACCTCAGACACCAAAACAATTTCCTTGGTCTAGAGCTAGTGAAAAGGGGATAGAATCCATCGCTGTCTGGCTGATACCGACTTTAGGCCATCCGACGACTTCACTTTATATTGGTATAACTGAAAGGACGGGTATGAGAAAATAGTGTTTTGTTTTGGGGGTTTTCTAAGGTTTATTTCGATATTAAATGCGTTCTTTTTTGTACTGTATAATTTTTTTTTTCTTCTAATTTTTTATATAAAATGATACGAAGTGATTACAACATAAAATAGTGTAATATTGTATTCTATTTTAATTCATATAATTTATTTTTGTTTCATCTTAATTTATTGCTTTTATGGTTGAAACGTCATTTGTGGCGCGAAATAAAATCGCAAATTCCTAACTACAAAAGTATATGCTAATTTGAAAGTTATCTGGGTGGCGTATTTTATTAAGTGCTTTCGTCAAAGGAAGTTTAAAACTAGTTCGTTTTTTCCTTCCCTTAGTTTTAAGAATATCTTTCATCATATCAATTTATAAGACTCGTCTGACATGTTGGCAATACATTACAAAGACACACAATCTGAATTTTTTTTCTTTTTCTTTTCTTTTTTTTTTTTTTGTGGGGTAGTCTAGTTTTTGAATCCACTTAATTTGCATTCATAAAGCAAAAATGCTTATCACATACAATTAGTATTTGATTTATGGAGGAAATATAAGTTATAATGGTGGTAGTGTTTATATTATTTACTCCCCGCAAGGTTTTCCCGCCAGTTTTAACTGAAGTCTGAATGACAGCAAATCTCTCATGACTCTTTTAAGTATCCTAACTGATTTTAACAGTGCTGTGGTCTGGATAGTCTTGATTCCTTCTCTGATCTCCAATTTCCCCCAGTCTCTTTTCCAGGCGTTTGGAGACCATTCCAAGGGCTCCAACTACGAAATTAGTCACTTTCAAGTTTCACAGATTTTCAACTAGCACAATCATTATAATTAATCGATGTACGTTATGTTAAGAAAATCTGTTTTATGTGTTTTTATATATGGAGGCGCCTGGTGTAATGGTTACCGTCGAAGGAAATGGACACGACGAGACGGGTTCATATCGTCGACAAGGCTGTTAGCATTTCACATAGCACTAATACATTTGGGAAATGTATGAATCCAACTCTTCTCGCTCCAGCTATGGGTAAATAGTAGTGCAGACTGGGCTATTTAACTTTGATTAGGCAACTAGTCTATGAGAAGGAAAACTGAATTATAACCTGTTAAACGCCGTTACATCCTGCTCATGCGAAGGAGTTGGTAAATATATTTACCCAACACCTCCGCAACGGAAGTAGTGTGACACAAGGCCATTTTTAAGCGGAGTACAGCTGGTTTTAATTGAGTTTACCTCCTTCTAGATAAGGTTGAATAACCCAGTCTGCTCTACTATTTACCCCTAGTTAGGGGTAGGAGAGAAGAGATGGATTCATGTCTCTCACAAAGACATTAGCACGAATTGAAACGCAAACCGCCTCGTCCCCGATTTGAACTCTGGTTACCAATTTCATTTCCTACGACGATAACTTACGTTAAATGGGCCTCTTAGTGTTGTATTAGCAGAATATTAGGACAGTTAAAAAGTTTTAAACTATAGTTGAAATATCCTGCAGCCTTATTTAGACATTGTACAAGAATGTATATTTCAGTGGGATGAAAACCTCACTTGATTATGCAGAACATTTCTCAGGCTTTCTTCATTCTATGAACATATCTCTCTCTCTCATAGATTCTTTCTCAGACCGGGGACAACGTGAATGAAACAGTAGTAAACAAAGAGGGTGCGTTTATTAGCAAATGAATGATTTCACTCGGCTTCTATCTGAAGAAGCAGTAACACCTAACGATTTCCCTCGACTTCACACAAGATAATGCTGTATTATTGATAGATGAAAAGTTTCTTTTGTTCGGCTATGACCGGTGTGTGTAAAAGAAGCCCTAAGGATTTGGGATCTGGCCAATCGAACAATTCAGGATCAATATCTTCCTGTTGGTTCAGTGATTCTCACACTCTGCCCTATCCGTCATCTTTCTCACTATTCTTCA
Source organism: Doryteuthis pealeii (assembly GCA_023376005.1). Lineage (NCBI taxonomy): Eukaryota > Metazoa > Mollusca > Cephalopoda > Myopsida > Loliginidae > Doryteuthis > Doryteuthis pealeii. Next base: position 8,163,931 of record CM042137.1, read on the forward strand.
TTCATCCAGCAACAACTTTGGTTCATATGGTCTGTGTTTGTGAGCGTCCGTATGAATGGGGTTGGTTACTAAATGGCATACCAAATATATAAAAAGACAATGGGACGTTGTATATTGTTTATCTATATTAGGCGTCCTATCGTGGTTTAATGGTCAGAAAGCTACTCGCAGATCCATTACTACTGAAAAGGGAGTTCGATCCCTGCTGGATACCTCGTATTTGCGACCACACATCCTACCCGTGGTGAACGTCATATATTTTTTTTTATCTTTATTAGGCTGTTTTGTGTATTTTAATACTGAATACTACTTCTATTCGAGAAGGGCGTCCAATGGTGAAGTAATGGTTAGTAAGCTAGTCTCGCAGATCCATTATTACTGAATAGCGAGTCCTACCCATGGTGAACGGGTTGGGTAAATGCCTACTTTAATAACAACGACTTAGAGAAAATTAGCTCAGTCGGTAGAGCGTTCGGCTAAAAACCACAAGGTTCCTAGTTCGATATCGGCCTTCGCCAACTCAGCGTATGAGTAGCATAAGGATCTGTGCGGTAAAGGAGCTGATGGTAGGTGTGGTGCCCCACCCCAGACGCAAAACCAATCTTCTTGGTCTAGCGCTAGTAAAAAGGGGATAGACTCCCTCGCTGATTGGCTGATGCCGACTTTAGGCCACCCCGACTACTTTACGTATTCAATGACAGTCGGGAACTCTTTATTTCAAAACATAAATCTGTATTTCAGGGACGTATAATGTCGTATATAAGGAGGTTAACCTGTGTGAGATATATATATATATATATATATATATATATATATATATATATATATTGAGAGAGAGAAAGATAGCCAGACACAACCATTGCTTTGCTGTGTGGATTCAAGCTTCTTCTTCTTGGGTGGAGATATATATATATATATATATATATATATATATATATATATATATATATATATATATATATATATATATATATATATATATATATATATATATATATATATATATATATATAGTCCTATTATCTGACATCCCTTTAACGTCAATTAGGCTTAATGGGCAGATGTTATCGCCGCTACACACGAAACAAGAGAAACGGTTCGAATGCTTTATTACTTAACATTAATTTATGGTAGCGCCGAGTCTTGTTTTGAATAGAAATTCAGATTGTTTTTAAGTAAGCTCCCAACTATACCTAAGCTTTGATGCTTGTTTAATTGGCTTTAATAAAAATGCGACCGAGTTTACCCTGAGAAAATAAAATCAATACGTACGGTTTCAGATAAGTGACACCTTCCATAATTAATACATCTCTTGGAAAACAGGGCCCGTTACAAGCTGGTTATTAGCACGAAAAACCTATTATGATAGTTTGTATATGTATATACATTGAAATTCTCATTTGTACCTTATGATGTTTACCTGATGATATGTGTCGAGAAACGCAAAATGTGGGATATATATATATATATATATATATATATTTGTGTGTACGCAACATTTTTGTGCATTGAATAATGTTCTATCCTTTACTAATTACTGCTATTTTAGTTTTTACGAACATATATATATATATATGTGTGTGTATATGTATATGTGTGTGTATATGTATATGTGTGTGTATATGTATATGTGTGTGTATATGTATATATGTGTGTGTATGTGTGTATATGTGTGTATATATATATAAGTATATATGTGTGTATATATATATATATATGTATATATATATATGAGAGAGAGAGAGAAATAAAAAGTTCCGGGTTCGATACCGGCCCTCAGTGCGTGAATAGCACAGCTATAATCTGTGGGGAGTTGATGGTACGTGTGGCGCTCCACGCCAGGCGCAAAAACAATCTCCCTAGTCTAGCGCTCCTGAAAAGGTTGAAATAGTCTCCCTCGCTGTCCGGTAGATGCTGACAATCCACTCCGCCGACTTTACTTGCTCGTATGTTTTATTTCTGTTAATATTTTCTAAGCTGGAAGGAAGTTAAGCAAGCAAGGATGTATTGCGCCGGTTCAAGTGGGGAGGGCCAGCTTGCCTTGAAAATCAGCATTCAAAGTATTTTATCTGGGATCGATCAGGAGAAAGTGTCTTGCTATATCAGTCACAAGATTTAACTTAGCCTGACACAAGATCATGAATATAGAGAACTCTGCTTTATTAACGACACTCGACATGATCTGTGAAACCAACTAGCCAACTTTTTTTTTTTTCGTCTGTAGCAATGCATCTTTTCATTTCATCTTAATCAAATGAAACTTCGACATCTCCTTTTTTAATGTGAATGTCTTTATCGTATCTAAGAAGAAAGCAAACCGGGCTAAGAATAACACAAATATAACGATGCGTAGACTTTTTCTTTTGTCAGTAACACCTACACACATATATATCAGAGTAATTATACGCCATCATTATTTCTAATAAAGATCGATATTCAACCGGAGAGTTAGGTTACCTGCTTTCCTTCTTGCTGTTCATAGTTTTGCTTACCTTCTATCAGTAGTTGAAAAAAAAATCTTAATGCAGAAAACGATGCGTGTGTTTGTGTGTCGTTTTGAGTTAATAACAACAACAAAAAAAGACATATAAAAAAACTGACAGTATAAAGCATGTTTGTATTATCAACTAGGTATTCGTCGTTGTATTAATACAGATATTGGATATACACACGTAACACATTTAAAATAGTTGGCGTTTCAAATCTGATGCGTTTTTTGTTTGATTTTTTTAAGTTTAAAGATTTTTTTTTATTGGTTAGTTTGGCGCTAGAAATTTGATAAGATCTTTAAAATGTTTTTGTTTTTTTGTCTATTTTTATTTATTCTTTTAAGAACTTTCAATAATTACTCCACTAGTTTCCAATGATCGTATTGACTAATTTTCTCTAAAACACAATCGGAAAAAGTGAATTACTAAGTAAAAGTAAATAGGTTAAAGAATGGACTAATAATCCACGAAATGTATTTTATTCAAATTAAAAATTACACAAGAGCCAGACTTGCACTTCTTGTGGCCTTTCTCTAAAGATTTTTATATAATGAGAAATATATATATATATATATATATATATATATATATATATCATGTCCCAAGCTATAACTTATAGGTAAATCCTACACTGCATGTATCCAACAACAAAAAGACTTTAATCGACACCATAAGAACCTTCATAACTATAAGCATACTAATTAAATAAGATCTAGGTCATTTGACTCGTTTATCTATTTTTTTTTATTTTATTCTATTTATTTATTTATTTTATTATTTTTATTTTTATTTTTATTTTTTTATTTTTTTGTAAGCGCGCTTGAAATTTTCCATTACCTGAAAAGGTGCAAGGGGAGGTAAATGATCTCATGTTTTTGATCAGATAACAAAAGAATGTAAAACAGACAGACATGATTAAACTTCGAATATGATCAGGTTCGATAAAATTATATTACAAAATGTCAAGGATCTATGAAAAGAATAAGATTTTGCTGCATTTGATCATTCGTATTGATTGAAGTTCTGCAAACAAAAGAGGAGCCTTTTGTTTCATGGGTTTAGTTATAACAGTATTTTGACACAATGCCAAATAGGTGAAAAAGATAGATTATTGCGCCAGTCTTTCACGTGGGGGAGAAAAAAAACTTTCATCTGGTCTAAAAGTAATCTAAATCCTAACCTTTGTTGGTCTTGAACATCGTTCAATGACACTAGCAGAAGATATGAAACTTGGTCCGCTTTGTAGACCTAGTGGTACGCGAAATCTATGATGGATATCCACGAAAAGTAAATCCTTGTTAATAAGTGAAATTTGAGATTTTTTTTTTATATCTTAAGTAATTCTATCTCTAAGACAGCATTATATTAAATATGAAATTATTTAAAAATATATTTTCATTTGAATTTTTAAAAATAATACTGCAATTCATTCTAATGGAATGAGTGCTAAGGCAAATACTAGATTGCCCTGTCGGTGGGACTTGAAATACGCCGACTGTATCCCCTACGAAGGGGTAAGACACTACACACACACACACACACACACACACACAAAGGGTGTTTTGGGGGAGGGGTTCTCACGTTCCTATCGTTAACAAATAATTTTTAAATAGATCTATTTGACCCAAGGATGGGACCCTAACAGGTACTACCGCTCCGAGTCAATAGCAATTAAGAGGTGCTACGAACTCCCCAAAGCCCCAAAACTGAAGTCTCAGGTGCAGTTTAGCGTCATACCTAGGATATCCATTTTTTAGGGAGAGGACTTCCTCCCTGTATGGAGTGGGAATACAATCAGCGTATTTCAAACATCGCTGACAGAGAGGTAAAATTAAGAGTTCGTAAAATCTATATTTAGAAAATGAAATAGAAGTTATTTTTTCTTTTATCCTCTTTGTCTCTGCAATCTATATCTTCACATCTTACCCGGCGTAGTCTGATACTTCAGCTAGTATAATATAGTGTCAAACTTGGGAAAGACTTCTAAAGCGCTAGACTTAATAAAAAGAATCATGATAGCTATAAAGAATATTACTCACTTTAAGGTCACCACCTTAATGTAACCCCAATACCTCTTATAGCAAAACTAGTGGATTAAAATGTAAAATCTTGGGCATCTAAGATTGAGAATCAACCAGAAAACGAAGTTTGATGCAACGTGCCTATTATAAATGGATCGATCTACCATAAAACGATTTATTGTCTGATTCAATAATATTGTATTGCCTTCCGATAGATAGCATTTTCGATTGAAAAGAGAATGCACTTGCTAGTGAAAGTCGCTTACGAAATCGAACAGTCTACTGTCTCATCGCCGTTAGTGCTGTTAACAGCTCTTCGCATGTAAACCGCTTTTATTATAAGATATTACAGCAAACAAGATAAATGTCCTCATGGATTTATGGCAAGCTTCAAGGTTTTCTATTAAGATGGAATGCAAATATAATTAGGCGGAATTTATAGATTGCCTGAAGTTTGCGTATAGAGAGAAATCAGAATTTTCACGTCGCATGCACTCGGGTCCAAGGGCATCGAACAAATAGATATCACTATTATATATATTATTTTTGATTACGGTTACAATGCTTTAAAGTTTGGTAATACAAGTACCTAACAATATCCGTTTAGTTAGTATGTTTCACTAGAATTAATAAAGTCCTGGTATCTTTTGGTTTGGGGAGAAATATTCTTTTTATTAAAAAAGAATAATAGGGACATACTTATTTCTGGATAGTATCGTATATTTTTTTTTAAAGTGTAGCCGTTTTTTCCCCAAACATAACATTTTGCAGATAAGCATTACAAATAGATCTACGGGGAAATAAAACACACACATACACACACATATATATATATACATATATATATATATATATATATATATATATAATATATAATCTCATTAGCTCAGATATCCATGACAATTTCTTACCATCCGTCCCTATCGTTCATCGTCCTGATTAGGTCTTGTGTGCAGCATCCAAAATCCGCGCAGAGCTGGTCAATCTAGGTATTTGTTGGCCGGCCAACACTGGCGCGTACCCGTGCATGTTTGTACAGAAAACGTCGCTTATGAGTTCGCCCCCACTTCTCCAGCCGTTTCTGACATGCATATCTCCCGTAACCTTGTTTCGCTACAATGTAATGTAAAATTGCAGTTATAAAGGTAAAGCGAGGCCTTATTAAACCGTTTACAAATCAATTTCCATAAACACACGGAGCTCTTTGCAATGTATTATTAGCAATCTGATTTCACTTTTGAGTAACGTCAAATTCTATAATTTCTAATATTTCTCTATTTGTATTGTTAATCTTTGGTTCAAATTTCAAGTTTCTTCTTGAAAAAAAAAAAGTAGCATTAGGTTTTATATGTTTACAGATACTACACTCTGATCATAGGTAGAAGTATCGATCCTACGTAAAATAATCTCTTTGGAGATGACAAACTATTTTAAAGTAAATACTCTGTAGTTTGGTTATAATCACTGGCCAGTTTAGCTCAGTTGATAGAGCACCCATTTTGGAATCACAAGGTTCTGAGTTCGATATCGGTCTCCACCACCTCAGCGTATGAGTAGCACATATTAGGGAATCTGATCTGTGCGGTAAAGTGGGTAGCTGAAGGTAGGTGTGGCACCTCAGCAAAATACTCTCTGGTCTAGCGCTAGTGAGAACTGGATAGACTCCCTCGCTGTCCAGTTGATACCGACAATTGGCCTCTCCGCCAAATTTACGTTTTTTTTAATAGATTAACCTTACAGATGATGTACTAAGTTAAGTTCTGGCACAAGGTCGGATGTATGGGGTACAAATGTAGCAGCTTGGATATTTACTTGTGATAAAAGAATCGCTATCTATTTCACTTAACCCTTTGATCACTGAACTTAAATTTACTCTTAGTTTGAACACGATCTCGGCACCAGTAAATCGGTGTTATAGTGTGTGTTGGGAGTGGGGGTAATAGTACCACCGGACTCAAAGGGTTAAAAGAAGAATAAGTCCTAATGACTTTTATTAGTGAATGACAATTTTATAAGTAGTAGTAGTAATATGAAAAGGATTCAGTGATCATTTTCAAATCGGTTCGGCAATTATTTTTGTAATGCCTCCTTGGGTATCTCACGTTTGTTTGTTTGTTTGTTTTTATTTTTTATGATTTAAAAAAATTTTTTGAACAAAACACATATTTTTCTCTGAATTTTTTAGATGACGCTTGATGATTAGTATTATTTGGATTATTCGAACTATTGTCCTCATCTTTATTGTTATCTGTACAACGTTTCGGCCGATGTGTACTCCAGCCTTCTTCAATAGATGACAATAGTCCGAATAATCTAAATTATACTAAAACATATACAATATTTATATACATATCAAATTCTGATAAGTGATTCATCCGGTTTTTTTTTTTTTTGTTTTTGTTTTTTTTTCTTAAAAAAATGCCCTCTTAAATACTTTTTTCTTACGATTATTTCTGAAATTGTTAAACCTTTTCGGGTGTATTCCTATTGCTAAAATTTGCATGTTCCTTTTTAGAAAGTGACTTCGACATGGACTCTCTGGTCAGCCAAAGCGACCTTTACCCTCCACCAGAGAGGAGGGCGGATTATCTTGTTACCGAGTTAGTGCGCGCGTGCCTGTTTCCATATCTTAAAATCTAAATTCACATTGGAGGCATTGAAGTGTCTTATAACGGCATACGCACGTGCGCACACATACATATAGACTCAGAAATTGCGACCCCCTTTCAAATCTTTGGTAAGGCTGATGTTCACTTTTCCTAAATGCAATTTTTAGGGAAAAGGCATGAATACTCGTTCCCTTGCATTGTCTGATCGACAGAAAATCTAACAAAATATATCATTTCTGGTATGCCAGGATAATTTAACTAAGTACGCTGCGTTAACTATACAATATATATATATATATATATATATATATATATGCATGCTTGCGTGTCATCGAAGTATTTGAAATTCTGTTAGTATGTATTTTACACAACACCCTCCTTCTTGAGCAAGATGTGACACAAGGTCAATTTCTAAACGGAGAAAAGCTGGTCTGAAATCCGTTTTCCTTGTAGACTGGATGCCTTAGCAAGGCTAAAGAATTCACTTTCCTACTATTTACCCATAGCTGTGGGGTTGAACAAATGGATTCCTGCCTTTCCAAATAGCATTTGCGTGAAGTAAAGAAATGGGCATTTGATGCAGTTTAATGGTTAGCAGACCATTATTAATGAGTCTGATTCTCATCGGATACATAAACTATTAATCATTATTAACACAATTATTATTAATTAGGATAACGATATTTGCATCGGCGAGAAACTGAGTGTCATCAAGCGCCGTTAATTCTGTCTACGCTCTCCTTATATATATGTGTGTGTGTGTGTGTGAGATTTGTTCTTTCACTCTTAACAAGAATCTTTCTTGTCAATGCACTTAATCCGCTAGTAAATATTAATCACACAGATCGAACATTATACAGTAAGATTTTCAAATCGGGTATCGGTTACATGTGTCGGTAACGAACTTCTTGATCCACCTTCGTGTGCTAGTCACACACACACACACACAATTTACTGTCAAGTCACGTTGAAAGCACCTGTTCTGGCTAGATCACCGAAGTTAAGCAACGACAAGCATGTTCAATACTTAGATAGGTGACTATTTAAGCCATAGCAGGTACTGTAAGTAACCACATCAAAATGACTTGATTCAATATTAAGACCCGAAAAGAGTTGATATGCCGTAAAACAACACGCACACATACACAAAATATTGTGTGTGTGATAAGCAAATGAAATCATGTATGTTTACTTAATTGTATGCGTAAGGGTGCGCTCTCACTCACTCACTCACTCACTCACACACACACACACACACACAGATCTATATAAATAAATGAATATATTTATTTTCTATCAATACTGTTTCAGTTTACTTATGCAATTCCATAAATTTCCTTATCACCGCTTACTGAGACTCGTCCATCATTACGGCGATATTTATTGGACGAGATGTGTTGAATATTGAATTGTGAATTACTCAGTGACCGCTGACTGAAATCAATCCTTCCACCACCCCCTTACTCTCCTTCAGCCCACCACCATCTCTCATGCACAACAAATAAGGGGGTTTTCTCTAAACGTGCGATGAGTGGGGTCCTCCAGTCCTTGACAGAAACCTGCGTGAGGTTTTGCCGTTGTCTCTATTACGCGATTTCTCCAAGCAAAAAAAAAAAAAAAAAATTCAGGCCTGGTAGGAACGGGGGAGAAACGAAGCGAAGAGTGTGAATAATTAATAATCTCAAAATGATGTTAGATGAATGTCGTTGCAGCCCTTGATACTTCGTTCCCTACGACATACTTTACACTCTTTCCTTTTTATCTTTACTATCCCCTTAATTATTAATATCCCTCCTCTCTCTCTCTCCCCTCTCTCTCTATATATATATCTGTATATATCTCTATCTTTCTAACTATCTCTTTACTTTTTTCTTTTATTTAAAAATGTTTATTTCAATTTGGTTACATTTTTTAACACCTTTCTTTTTAAAGTCTTTTTTACTCCTCCTTTCCACTCTTTTTTTATTTATTTTATTTTATTCATTTTATTTTATTCTATTTTTTTCTACCTTGTTAGAACTGCCTACATTACATTCTAGGAGTTGATGTCTCCACCTGTTGTTGATAACACTGAAATAAAAATTAAGATGTTTGCGTCAGGTGGGGGTCGTGTGTCCTAAGAGCGAGTTATCTCCTATCTACCAATTAGAGACACAGTCGCAAAACAACATTCCTCTCTGTCGTATTAGGCCAATAAACTACACCTATGTCTCATCTCCATATTTAAAAAAATATATATTATTCACGCTTCTCTTAAGTTTCGATCATGAAGAAATACATACTTTTCTCATATTTTTTTTATTACTTTTTGTTTTTGTGAGATTTCTTCTTTTTTTTTTTCCATTTTTGTAAAAATAAGATTTTAGATAGATTACCTTGCTAAAAAGAAATTAGCATAGAAAGTTGAAATGTACCTTATTTTATAAGAGGCGTGCTTAGCGTCGTAGTAGATGAAATTGGTGACTAGTGTTTCACTTCGCATTTGTAGAAAGGCATGAATTCATCTTTTCTCACCCCCACATTCATAAAAAAAATACTAGGGGTAAATATTAGGGTAGACTATTTTTATCCTTGTTAAGGCAACCAGCATGGAAAAAGGAGAACTCCCCAACTCAAACTAGCTATACTCCGCTTATAAATTGATCATGACATCATGTTAGTTGTGGAGGGGTCAGGTAAAAATATACGTTTACGTTTTAGACAATGTGAATTACTAACGTACTCGAGTATAAGTCAAATTTATTTTAAATTTTTACGTAAATTTGGCGTCACCCTATACACTTTTTAATATTCTCGTGTGTTTTATAATTTGCTTGAAGCATTGTGTTTGGTGTTTGTTTTTGTCAGAAGATTTCTCTGACGAAGAGATATTTATTTCGAAATATTAAGAATAAATCAAAGGTAAAAAAACAACACCACCATAGTCTTGTAACACTGCCATTTTTCTAATAATCAAAATTCTCAAATATCATACCCCGGACACTTTTTAGGTGGGGGTCAACTTATTCTAAGCCCCGCCGATAAGCCGTTGATTATAATTGAAGTTGATTTATATTCTAGTATATTCGACATTGTTTTATAACTGATGATAATACACTGTTCTTGACTTTAAGCTGAAAAAAGTTAGTACGCTTTTTTTTTTGGGGGGGGGGGCTTTTTTATTTTTTTATTTTATTTTAGGAGTCGAAAATCGGATGCTTTTTGTAGGACTGTGTACTAATAATACAACGTGTATATATTTATGTACATAATGGTCCTATCATTCTGTTCTCTCTTTTTACGTGTAGTGATAATGACAAGCCAACATGACAAGAAGGGGAAACAGATTCGTGAGGTGGGCTGACAAACGATCGATACCGCTTGCAATATGATAGTTGCATTTAGCGAGTCCTTACTTTTCTCTTTCTTCTTCTTCACCTTCCCTTCTCTCTTCTAATACAAGTGGACTGTGTTCTTAAGACGGAGGAGAAACCTTCCCCGACCGGTATCAGGGCATACACGCATGCGCACTTCTGTTGTACGTAGAGCTCCATCAACTACCCCCACTCCCATTTGTAATCCCCCCCTTCCAGTTCTCATCTTCACCATTTTCCATCGTAAGGCTTTAGTGGCCATGGTAGTTAATGATAACGACATCTTCCTGTTGTCACAGTCAACATAATATTAGTTAGCAGATGTACTGGTTGTAAAATAACGGCTCTTTCCTTCTGGTTGAGATCTTCAGTCAGACCTATTGCAAACTCCTAAGTTTTACGCGCGTATTGAACATGCTTGCTTATAATAATTATATGAATGTTTTCCTGGTTCGTCTCTGCCTTTATTATGCGAAGCTGTGTGTGTAGTATATGTACACCCTGCCGAGATTCAGTGTCGTTCCCGAGTACTTCGAAAATCAGTGTGACTTCCGTACCCATGGGAATATCATTAAATATATTACTAGGCACTACCTTAAAAATGGTTCGAAAAATAACCGAAAGTACTTGGTCTAACAATAATAACTCTTTCAGATAAATGATAAACGCCTTTCATGATTATAACACCAAAAAGAATTGTTAGAAAACTTAAAAGAAAAAAAAAATGAAAATAATAAGGATTCTATTTTGTTTAACCAAATTTGTTTGATATATATATATATATATATATATATATATATATGTATATGTACAATTCTGTTTTTAGGGCTACAATATATACACATCATCTCGGAAACTGTGCAACGAACAAAGTCGAGATGCATAGTTTTAATATGCCCAGCTACATACCGGATATTCACAAACAATTAAAATAAAAACGTACTCTACAGATTTACAAAAGGGGAAATAACAAAAAAAATATTGTATTTCAATAGGCCCTCGAAAATAAATCAGAATTTTTCTTTACAACTTTATATAGATACAAGCATTTTATTTTCAAAGACCATGTTTCTGCCGTGTCAGAATTCAGTTTTCCTTCTAAACTGGTTGCCTTACCAAAGTTAAAGAAAGAACATTGCCTGCTCTACTTAGTTTAGAAGGAAAACTGAAGTCGGCGGGGTGGGTTAATGTCTGTATCAAGCAGACAACGAGGGATTCTATCCCCTTTTCATTAGCACTAGACCATAGAAATTATTTTAGCGTCTGAGGTGGAGCGCCACGCTTATCAGCTCCTTACTTTACCCTACAGATCCCTGTACTACTCATATGTTTAGTTATGGGAAGGCCGGTATCGAATCCAGAACCTTGATTCCTAGACCTACTAAGCTAAAAATTGACATTGTGGCGGAGGGGTTGGGTAAATACATACTACGTCCAGGGATCCTTCTGACCTAAAATGTGTATGGACTAGGTTTATAGCTCGGTGCCTGGGGTGTTTCTTTAAGGGGAATGCCGACGGACTTGGTGCTATTTTTTACACCATTCCCCGGGAGACTTGTTTCCTGGGGGGGGGGCACCCACATTTAAACGACCTTGCGCCACATTCCAACACCGTTGGGGGGTTTATTATATATCGTACCCGTACAACGTTATGTCGCATTACAGGCGAAAATGGAATTCTTGCCAGTAGATACGTTTAAATGTCTGTGTGCGTGTCTACGTGAAGACTCGCACAAGAGACGTACAGACTTCACGATCCATTTACAGATGAATTTATCTCCTGTTCTGCTTTAGTCGAAGATTGGAGTGAAATGATTGCGTTGTGAGAGTCTAGACACATGTGGCCTGTGAAATCTCGCCCGGCAAAACAGCTGTTCTGTCTGCTTTACAAAATAGAGAGAAAAATGTTTTGCTCTGTACCAATTATAACTGTGTTTACAAGGTATTTTTGAATAGTGTCGGAAAAATTGGAGGGAAAAACGTTATTTTATTATTTTTATTTTTTGTTTATCATTACGGAGATCTCGTCTTCATGAGATCGCTTCTCTACGAGAAGAAAACAAAGTATCGAATGTAACGTTTGTTGGAATAAGGGAGGTAAAAGAAATCCAAGAATAAAAAAAATAAATATTTAGAAAGAAACAGCAATTTTGTAAAAATAATCATAAATATGAGGTTTACTTATATATAATTTTTATTTATTTATCTATATATATATTTTTTTTTTGGGGGGGGGGGCGTATTTAGTTTTCTCAAAATACATTGTTGGAGTACGGTACCGAATTATCTCTAAATTTACAAGAAGAAAATTAATAATTTACACACAGGATGATTAGAAATAAATGCAAGCTCCCATATAGGAATATCTTTTTATGATATAATTTCAAACAATTCACATGTTCAATATCCCCGTTAACACATTCATACATACATATATATATATATATATATATATATATATATATATATATATATATATATGTGTGTGTGTGCCTACACACACACACTCTTGGTCCGGACAAGTCAACCATATATTCAATCGAGGTAGAGAATTATACTAAAAATAAAACTAGCATTTGACAAAAAATTAGCTATTTACATTTGCTGAATCACATTGTTAAGGAACTACGAAAAGATAAAATACACTGTTGGAAATACTGATAGTGACAAAAACTAAAATAAAACGTTACCTATCAATAGAATTGATACAGGTTTAAGAGTTATGGATGTAGATCTAGAGAACTGTCTACTCTAGGAGTTATTATAAGAAAAAAAAACGATATTCGTAACGGATGCGACACAGTCGTTTTTTAAGCATTTTAACAGGAATTCCGTTTTCCTTTCTATACTGGCTACCATACCAAGTGTCCACTCTGCACTAATATTTACCCGTAGCTGATTAAAAAAAAAAAGTAGTTACTGCATAATGATTATTCAAATGCTCGTTTATGTATTTCTTTTTATACCTCTGGTATGTAGGTATTTTCACCTTTATATCACATCCTACCACGGATAGGATGTGACACAAGGTCACCAAGTATAGGGAATACAGCGATAATCGAACTCGGTATTCAGTAGTAATGCGACACCTGTACCACTGGCGTGTATGAAATATTAAATGTTATCGTATTATAAATGAGCTTATCTTGTATTTTCTTTCGTTGTGTTCAGTGTTAGTATATCATGGATATGCTAATATTGATCTTTGGTTAGTAGTGTCTTGACTTGAATATCCTCTCTGCCACCAATCATTACCAATAATTAATAAGTCAGCATATTAACAAAGTTACGTATTGCAATGATCAATATCTGACACCTTCCCAATAAACCTATCTCTCTCTCATGTATAAAAGTAAGAAATAATTGGACTTTTGTATTTATTTTATTTATTTTATTATTCTCCAACAAATCTTCCACCGACTATTTTCTTCTTCCACCCTCTCCGTTCTATATTGCAATTAATTACATTCGCAATCTAATAAGCTAGAAGAACAAAGAAATAACAAAGTAAACGGGCAAGAAAAATGCTTCAGCTCAAGGTTATCTTTTATTATTTGATTCAAGTTTATTTTCTTAATTAGCACGACTGCTTTGTATTGCCTAGTAAAAAGGAGGTCGCTAGAAATATGCATTGCAGATCTTAAATCTTACTAGGGTATCATAGATACCAATCTAGCTTTTAATTTTAATTTGTGTTGGAATATCGAGATTAAGACAATCGATATTTTTGTACTTATTAAATATCATCCTTTGGGGACATTTTAAGCGCAATGTTGAGTGATAGCCTACTTTATAGAGAATTCTAATTACAAATAAGAGAAAATACTAATTATCACTAAAAAGTAATCTCTTATAAGAAATTGAGCTAGATGTGTGTGAATGCAGACCCTACACGATTAATTTGCAGATTGGAAATCATAAGATTTTAACGCTAACATAAATCTCGGTATGATGTGCCACTTTTGCGGTGTTACATAACATGTTTCTCTATTTCACCGCACTCCCAAAACTTAGCGTAACAGTTAACTTGATGGGAACTTGAGTTCAAATCCTGAACGAAGCTGTTTGCATCTCACTTCGCTCTAATGCCTTGGGGCGGGGGAGGGTGAATTTATCCGCCCAGAAAATCTCGTTTTACTCCACTTAAAAATCAACCTTGTGTCACACCTACCCGGAGGTGTTGGGTAAATACATCTATACAAGAACAAGATTATTCCGCTTTGTTTGTCGCGTTCTACTCTGCTGTTGAATGAACCTTCGTCCTCCCCCTATTTATGGGTTGTTTCGATAGATCTTAAGTGTGATCGGGTCGAAACATAAGGAGAGATAAGCTCTCTCGGAGATCGGTGATGAAATTGCATCTTTAATCGTGTTGACAGTCCACCTCTTCAGAGCTTGAACCCTTGCCAATCGAACTGATCCGTAACTGTTGGCTCCCCTGGACATTTCGCAGTATTGTAAGTGTTCTGTTTAGGCCTGGGAACAGTTCCAAACACCACATACCCAAAGACAGGCTGGCCGGTTCGCAACTTTCAATTGATGTTTGTTTGACTTCCTTGCTTGATAACTTTAATAAGGTTCATAAAATACGATGAAGAAAGCGCTACAGTTGAGAAGAGTATATGTTGGTAATTTAAGCGCTTTTGACTTCTTATTGATCTTGAAGTGTCTATGAAATAGATTCAATAGTTGAAATCTTTATTTTCTCTTGTTGGTCAGATGTATCTTTTTCAAATTTTCTGTGGGGAATATATAGTTAGTCTGGTATATATATATTTTTTTTTTTTTTTTTTTTTAAATAAATTATTTTATTTCCCAAATCCAAGAGCATCGTTCGTGTGCATATATATATATATATATATATATATATATATATATATGTGTGTGTGTGTGTGAACGAAAGAGAGACGTTCGTTGTATAATGGTTAACGTCGTTGGAAATGGATACAGAATACAAGAATTCAAATCTTGCATTTCATATAGCGCTAATATCCTAGGGAACTATTCTTCCTCCAGTAATAGGTAAATAGTAGGGCAGTCAGAAAAAAATCTAAATAATACAGATAACTTTCTTTTTATAAGCATAGTCCTAATAATACGTTTTATGTAGATTTAACTGAACTGATTCGACTTTATTTGTATTCTAAAGATTAAATCTTCTATTGGTCTAATAAAAAGAAGTTGCGTGTTTTGAAACTATATAATTGTTGTCCATGAATTTCAAAAGTAGATTATACAAACATTGAATCTAATAAAGTGTATATAATATTGCAAACATTATACATCTGTTTCTTTTATTTTTTTTTTATTTTTTTTATTGTGGGGGATTTTCCAAAGAAAAGCACTTGTAAACATTTAATAAATGCCGGCGGTTTGGATGTAAGTAATATTTTAAAAACACTATTTTACAAAATGTAACCTTTTTTTTCTTCTCCTTTTTCAACCTTACCGCCATTTTATATCGCCACTTTCTACTGCTGAAGCGATTAGAACTAATGGGCGAGAGATGTTAATTAAATTCGTTACACTCTTCAAACAAAGAACTGTTTGGTCAGAATTGCTCTCATCTCCACGTCCATCTTGTTTTTCGCACCTAAAAAAATGTTGATGATAGGAAAAAAGGAGCTTTACAGCGTATTACTTAGTGCTTTCCGTTCAACCGTTGCTTTACAACAAAGTAATCTCGTTCTCACTGCCTATAAAAAAATAAAAGAATTATTGAATGTATGCAGAGAATGCTATTAAAAATGGTGTGTGAATGTCAAATTGATAGTTTGGTCTTCTCACTTTTGATAAACCCTTTTTGCATGCAAACGCACGTGTGTGTGTGTACGACACAGGATACTTAATAAAAGTGATACGCAAATTTGATGCTACAATACGAGTCACGGGGCAACACAATTCAGACACAAAAGTATTTAGCAGTTAAAAATTGTCATGTGCTAACCTCATTCTAGCTTCTAATCTTTTCATAACACAGGAATTGTCTTTGATGACTCCCACCACATAAATCTTGTGAGTTTTTTTTTTTGTTTTTTTTTTTGCTATAGTTGTAATCTCCGAAATCAGGTAAGTATTTAGCAGTTAAAAATGATTGTCATGCGCTAACCTCATTCTAGCTTTCAATCCTTTGATAACACAGCAACTGTCTTTTAATTCCACCCCATAAATCCTGTTACAATCTTCTTTTGCTATTGTTGTAAAATATGACTAAACTAAAAGTGGTAAAAACTCTTTACGTAGTGCAATATGCAATTAATATTAAATGTTAAAAATCATAAAAAAATATTCTATTGATTTAAGCTTAATGTATTTTAATTCTCAGGTAAACAGCAAGATAAATGGAATGACTCGGGGGGGGGAGTAATCTTCTACTCGATAAATATTTTTTACCGTCAAAAAATGTTTGTCACGTGCTCTAAACTAGTCCTGTGGCAAATGAGAACGTAGATATCTGGTTTCGTGTCTGCATCTAGACACCAACTCTGGGCATGTTTAGCAATTTGTTTCGTTCTTAGATTATGACTTTACTTTCAGGCACAACCTTCATAATTTTGACCTCATTACATGTGTACACTTTTTTTTTGGGGGGGTGATGCACTGTTGCTTCCGGTTTCGACCGATGGCTTCAGCCCTGGACCGTGCAAGCTAACATCGTTGATCCCAGGGGGCCATCTCCCCAGGCAACACCCCCCTCTCGATTTAAAGGGGCAGGGCTGGTTTTATTGACCGGTGCTCACTTGAGGAATGCCGACGGAATCAACGCATTTTTTGCACCCGCCTCCCATGACTTTCGGTTCGTGGGTGGTCCCACATTAATAGGGTCTTGTTCCTAACCCGTACACGTGGGGTACCTGGTAAATAATCACTGTTTCCAATTCCATGTCACTCACATTTTTAAAAATTAATGTATATTCTTTGATAGCGTAGTGCTTTATGCGTAACATTTATTTTCGAAGGATATATATGTAATATTTGCAATCAAAAAACTATTGATGTCAGTATTGAGAAAGATTTTCTTCATGAAACTACTGTACAATATGTCATCGTTTGTCAGACGTGTTTATTTTAGAATGGAAAAAATAATGCCAGTGAAAATAATGAAGAAAATACAAATCATTTCAAAATCTTTATATTTCAACTCGATTAACTTGATAAGCATCATTCCAGAGAAAAATAAAAATAGATAAAAGTATTCGTGAATTCATTAGATCGTATGATTAATTTATCAATTATTTGACTAGAGACTAACATAACAATTTCGTTGCTTCTTTTCACACACACACACACACACACACACACACACACATATATATATATATATATATATATATATATATATATATATAACGCAAAACTATTTTTTCTATGTTTCAAACATCTCGAAATGATTTCTTATCACAAGCTGTCGTGAGGAAAAATAAATCATGAACGCGAAGCTCATGATATTAACGGAAGCTACAAGAAACTTGATTTGAAGATTCTCATTAAGAGGGATAAATCACGCTTGGATGGCCAATATAAAATTTGGAATGAGATTTTTTTCGTTTCGTTTGTATATACAGTTTCTAGCAAACATCACATCTAATTTTAAAAAGGAAATTGGACCAAATACTCCAGCCCATTCCTCTCCTCCTCCCAAGTACACACATACACACAACACGTGTGTGTGTATGAATATATAAATTTAGTTTTAATGAGCATCCTGTAAACAAACTTTTAAAGCGAGTTTCTGTCTTAATTATAAATATGTGGAAAATGCTGAGGGAAATGATTTAAAAAACAAATCTTGTTAGAAAGCAAAATTAATTACGACATTTTCTAAGTAAAATTAGAACTTTGTTAATAAAGAGAAAAAGAAGAGTAATTAGATGAGAGCAATCAGTTTTATTGAATTTGTTATTTTATGACTACATTATCGCAAACATCTGGGGTTGCTTAGAATAAGAAATGGTTCCTCAGACTTTGCTTGTAAGGTTCTTTGGTTTCACTGTTTGCTTTCAGAGGGGGAGAGGGACATTTTTGTACATTATCTTTATAGAAGAATTTCTAATTCGAAACCTGATGGACGAATATAAATCCTGGGTGTGTCTTTGGATTAGTCTGACTGAATATCAATATAATAATTACGTATCTTTTCGTGTGACGTGTACAAGACACGTACAAGATAATCGTAAAAATAGACGCTGTAAGTAGTCTGAATTTCTTATAAAGCATTTACATCTACTTGAATACTATATATATATATAAGCTAAGCTTGAGACAGAAGGCTACAAATAAAGAGAACCCAGTAAAGATCGAGCTCCCTAACCACACAGTGAAACGCTTTCTTTATTATTAATTACAGATTAGTTTATCTTGTATAATGTTTAGTTATCCGTCTTTCCTTTCCATCCCAAATTCTATACAATCATTCACCATGTCCCAGGAACAGTTTGTAGTATACAACGTTTACAAATTTCAGCTTAGAATGAGTACCGGTAAGAATCTGTTTGTTTTTTTTTGTTTGGGGGGGGGTGTAAGATGTACGTATGTTTAGCTCAGTCGGCAGAGCATCTACCTAGGAGTTACAAGGTTCTGGGTCAGATGCTGGCCTTTGCCAATTCACTGCATCAGTAGCACAGCTTTGGTAATCTGATCAGTGTGGTCAAGTGGGAAGCTAACAGTAGGTTTGGCACTCTACTTCATCTCACTAGCCTAGCGCTAGTGAAAAGGGGATATACTGTCTGGCTGCTACTGGCAATAGGCCACCTCTTCAACTTCTACTAGGTTACTTAGTTTAGAGTTGCAAAAAAGTATATAAATACAAAAAGTGTTGCTATAAAAACAATTTATACTTATGAGTTCGATTCTTACTGGGCGCACCATACTTTGGTATAATGCGGAGCTAAGTTTAATAATGATTGCTACGAATAGGGAGTTTGGTTCTCATTAGGTGCTTCTTACTTGTAGCCCCTAATTGCATCTAAGCTTAGGTTTTTTTTTTTTAATCGACCGCTCGTATGGTGTAATTGTTAGCTATCCATACTCATGGCCTTGTACCCAACTAAGATAAGTCTAATTTTAACTAATTTCCTTATTAATTAATGTGGATAGATAAGATTGCAGACACTTTTTTTTTCTTTATTTAGTACTGTAATTAAAAAATCCTAAATTTTCACTGGGCCTAAACTTTTTTCTCTTGATCTGTCGTATAAAAACTCACATTGTGCTTGTGTGTTTTTGATAGATGGGCGGACGTTCACAAGTCAGAGGTTTGGTATTATGTACACATTCTTATTGAACAAGAAGTAATTTATATCTGTTTTTTTTTTTTTTTTGTTTTTTTCTGTTTGTTTCATTTTTCGTTTAAGGTTATCAGAAAAGATGTACCTTTCAAATAGTTCGTAGCTATTAAATCTTCTCCAAGAATTTTTTTTCCGACAGTTATTGTTAGCTTAACAATGCTTTTTACTCTGCCAGTGTTTAAATAACCTCACAATTAGAACAGCTCATTATTTATTTTCTCTCCCCCCCCCCAGCAGAACACCAATTCCTTTCACTCCTTGACCTTCCCTTTAGGGCAGTACCCACGGGTAGAGAAAGGGGTAGTGACATGACATTCTTCTGGTTAACCTGAAAACGTTATTTGATATCAAAACATGTCTAGAAGCTGAGAAAACTAAATAAATACACTGTGACCGATGGTGGTAGGGGGTCCTCACACTGGAAATTAATGTGAGGCTATTAACTATTGAATTTGTTTACAATACGTTTTATTTTTTTTATATTTCTAAAAGTCAACTGTGTATGAACGATTAGAGACTAAGGTTGGATACAATACTTCAAATGATATCAGGTACTACATCTGTAAAATTACTAAAATTCCCATGTTATATATATAAAACCGTAATCAACAAAATATCACATCATAGCCAGATTTTTATTACAGTAATACACTGATAATTATCTGATTTAGAATAGAGCAATTTTCTGATCAATTTAAGTCGGCGAGGTGGCCTATTGTCTGTATGTGCATAACAAGGGAGATTGTTTTTTCGCCTGAGGTGGAGTGCTACTTCTACCAAAGGAGAACGTCACTTACGAATTCGTCCTTACTTCTCTAGCTGTGTTCAGTGTGTAAATAATATCTAGTTTAGTTTAGTTTAATGTCATCTTGGGCGCTTTATCACGATTCTGTGATCAGCAAACTTAAAAAAAAAAAAAACATGTGTTATGAGTTCGATTATAAAAAAAAAAAAACTCGTGTTATGAGTTCGATTATATTTAGTAAAGTTTAGTGAGTTTAGTAAATTGACTTTAAAAAAAAAGAGGATGGTTACTAACCATTAGAAAGTCTCTTTAATTAAACAGAGCTTCAATTTTCAACGCTGGACTTTATAAATAATGTTCGAAGTTCTAAAATAACGCGTTCTTTAATTTCCCATGAATTATTCAGAATAGCGTTTTCCCTGAGGATATTTTCTTCGACGCTCTTCAAGTAAGCGTTGTATCCGAGAATCGTTGAATCTCATCCAATTTTTTTATAACTAAATAAAAAACGCAAAGTGAAAGTAGACGGAATTCAAGGGTCACGAGATACGTCTTTTTTTTTTTTTTCAGTGTATTGGGTAAGAATACATCGACTAAAAAGTACTGAACTTAAAAAAAAATGTGTACTGTGGTACGAATTAGTTATTCAATAGGGAAACTTGATTTTAGAAGTATTGAAGTGATTTAAAAAAAAAAAAAGACTTGAGCCATTTGAAAGGAAGTGTATTTCAATATATATATATAATATATATATATATATATATATATATATATATATATATATATATATATATATGCTCGATATATCTATTTATTTATTCAATACGTTGTCAATATTTTGAAGGATTTTGCAAGTATAGTATGAAAATGTACTGTTGTGGGTAATAACTTTGTTTTATTACAAAATACCTATCAATCTATATTCAAACGTAAACAAAAAATTATTTTGCAATTCTTGCCCGGAAAGACTGATTCAATGATTGATTGATTTTAACGGTATATCAGTCTGTCTAGGGTTATTCTATGCATAGAGGTTAGGGAATCGCGTTCGTATTTATAATTTTGCGTAGTGGTTCAAGATTTTATTTTTTGTAGGGGAGTTGCCAAATACGATTCATTTTTAAACGGATCTAGTTGACCCATAGATGAGACCCTAACAAGTATTACCATTTCTGTAGTAATGACAAAGAAGGGGTACTCTATATTCTCCAGGTCTCCAAATTGGAGCCTCACCATCAGTTGCAGTTTAGTGGCATACCAAGAACAAGCATTCTTCGTCAATGCACCAAATTCATTGATGATTATTAATTATATAGATTAAACTTGATATAACAAAAGTGGATCCACCGTCATTCTTTGCAGCTCTCTGAAAGACTTGCATAGAGGATGGAGTATTTAATCGGAACTTTTTAGCATTAGTTTCCAACGTAAAATCGAAGTTGTCTCCTCGATGTTCCTTATATTTCTGGAACCAGAGCCGTACTTATTGAAAAATTCTCGAATTACGAACTGAACGGATTTTTTTTCTGCTACCTCCCAGTGTCGCAATGCTTAAATTCTGCAACCAATTTTCTTTCTATCAATATCTATTTTTAAAATACTTCCTATCTTATATCGTATTCATAAAAATGTGGGCAAAAAACACCTTCGTGGTCGTTTTTTTTATTTTTTATTTTTTTTTTTTTAACACATTGGTGAGCAGATGAGAAAAAACGACTACACAGAACCGTTGTAAATTCTACCGATTCTGAATGAATCTATTGTTTGTCTGATTTTTGTTCAGGGGTTCGATATCGGTCACCGCCTACTCTGCACATAAGATGCATAGCTTGGGTAATCTGATCTGTGCGAGAAAGAATCTGGGAGCTGGCGGTAGGTATGGCGTCCACCTCAACAAAAAAACTATCCCTGGTCTCGCGCTTGCGAAAAGTGGATACTCCCTCGC
The DNA here is from genome assembly GCA_023376005.1 of Doryteuthis pealeii. Classification (NCBI taxonomy): domain Eukaryota; kingdom Metazoa; phylum Mollusca; class Cephalopoda; order Myopsida; family Loliginidae; genus Doryteuthis; species Doryteuthis pealeii. The sequence goes on from CM042137.1 coordinate 8,186,380, forward strand.
TGTTCGGCTGATATCAACATTAAGCCACACCGCTACTTTACTACTACAAGATGACTTTGGAATTAAATAACCCATGAAGGTTAATGTCATTAAAAAAAAAGAAACTAAACATTTTTGTAAGCTTAAATAATTTCTACTTGGTCATTCTTCTTCATAAAATGAAATGAACACGCACAAGAATCCGTATTTTATTGGATGTACACGATAATAATTTTCTATTTCAAATTTTAAAATAAAGAAAAAAAGCTGTGAAGATATCTTTTTTAAACGCAGTTGTTATTTTTCCAATTCTACCACAATATCTTCACCCTCATGATGCGGATATGAGTTTAAAATAATAAACCTCCCCAAGTTTGCACTAAGGTTAGACCCTCTCACCTTTTCGTGTATTTTTAATGTCCGGCTAGCTTCTGTAAAAAAAAAAAGTCTCTAGTTTTATTCTGTATCTTTTATCCTTATTCAGTTTTTTTTTTCTTTCATAGTAATTCATTTTTGTTTTGTCTTTTGTTACTACCTGACTGCTTAAGTCACCCGTCTGGAGGAAATGCACTCCTGCAGTACTGGATAATTATGTAGTCGTCGTCGTCGTCAGTGTCCCAGTTGTGGGTGTGTGACTCGTCTGATCAACGGTCTTCATCTCATCTCGCTGCATCGACCCCCCATCTTTTCTTTCTTTTTCTCTCCCCGCCATTCCCGTGCGCACACAATTTCTCTTGTTCAAATGTTAGCACTGGGCCTAGAACAACAGAAAGGTGTTTGCATTGTTGAGTATTTTTTTCTGAAAAGGCTACAAAGTTCTGTTTGCCAATCTTCTATTACTCTTGCCGTTCACTTGAATTCGTAAATTTTGCCTTCTTTCTCTCTTTCTTTCTCTCTCTCTTTCTCCTTCTCTCTCTTTCTCTCATACATATATATATATATATATATATAATCACTCTCTCTATCGTTTACATGTGTGTTGCGTGTCTCTTTGTCTCCCTCTCGCTCGTTTGCGTATGAGTATTCTCTCTCTATCTCTCTGTGTGGTGCATCTATCTTATTCCACACCTTTTTGCTGTAGATTGACTCGACTCCTTCATTTCCCTTAGTAAAATAAAGGCCCACCCAATCTTAGAACTTTTTTTTTATTCTCTTGAATTTTAAAACTAAATGTCACAGACAGGTTTTGAGATATGCCGTGTGTCCTGTATCAATATTTTCTCTGGTGTTTTAAATTTTAGCAACCGTGATATTAAACAATGACACTTCTGTATTTGGTTTGTGAATAAAATCTTATACAATAACCGGATATTGATATGGAGGGAAATGTACTACTCTTAACGTTATTCTAAGCTACTTGTAGAGCCTGTTTTGAATGCAATATTTAAACTAAAGTTTCTTGTTTTAATATTGAACTAAAAAGTCTATTGTTGATATTAAGCAGGTGTAACACAAGGCCATTAGTTCCCTGGATTGTCTTATAGCTGAATATTCACTCAACTGAATTTGTTTTAATGATCTCGAAAAAAGATTGACTCCATTGATTCTACACTAAATGACAGAGCATGATATAACTATGAAATGCTAAAATGAAATTAAAACCCTTCATAATTTTCTAAATAGAAACATCAAAATCATCATAGACCGACCGCTGTTACAACGGGAGCCAAACAAGTTCACAGTTCATAAAATGAACATTCCAATTATCTGGAAATACAAACGTTTCAACTTGGATAAAAGATTTTGCATACAAGGAATGCAATATTTTTTAATTGAAGAAAGAGTCGATTTTGATGATTGTTGAGGTTTCCCCTCTATATGACGTAGCGAGTGGTTTCATCATGATAGCAATCTACTAAGTAGATACATAGATAAACTACCTGAATTCATGAGATTAGGCTTGATAATTTGTTTTCCGATTTGTCGGACTGAAGATGCCTAAGGGTACATCGGCCGAAATGTTGTGTATATAGCAATAAAGATGAGGACAACAGTCAAAAAAATCTAATAATACAAACTACCTTTTATTTCAAATAAAGAATTCACAGAGTGTTTTGATATATTATACCTGTGAAAGATGACATTTTTTAAAAAATCGATTTGGATTGTCTTTTTCGCAGTTCTGTGCTATCTCAATTGAAACAGTAGTGATGAAAATGACTTGTGTAACATAGAATCCAGGTTTGTATAGAAGCTAATAACATTATTCATATAATTTTGGTTTATATTGGGACATGATCATTGTTCTGTGGGAACGGTTGTCTTCTGAACCGAATAACAAGAATTTTCGCCAAGAAACAGATGTTAGAGAAGCGAGTTGGTTCCAGTCTATAGTTTTCGATATCTTTTTCGAGATTTTTTTGTATTGCTTACGAAGATCACAATTATTACCTTTTGTGAATAGCTTTATTTTTGGATCTTCAACAGATATCCAGACTTTATTGTCTTTGAACTGTGATTGGAATGTAGCATCTCACCCAGTCTTATTCTTGTATTCGGGCGGGATTTTACAAAACAAGCAACGAGGGCCTGGAATTAGTGCTATTTTGGGCCTTGCCCTCGCGTACACATATTGGACCCCCATTTTAAAACTGACCATGTGACGTATAGATGTAATTATCTGCATAATTAAGTTTTACTACAGGACCACCATCAGTTTCTATTGTCCAAAAATAAACCTCTGCTGGTGAGGCTTAGAATATTCTGATTGTATCCCTTGCAAATGAGTAAGACAATCCCAAAATGTCGTCTTGGGTCTTACACTAAATTGCATCTGGTGATGACTCAATGAGGACTTGAATAGTTTCATTGCCATTACTCCATGGCCCACTCTGACCCGGAGTAGTAGTACCTGTTTAGGTCCAATATATGGGTCGAATAGATCTGAACATTATTTGTATTCGATAGGAATGCATGATATATAACTGTGTACAAAAAAAGGAAAAACTACACCAAAAATATAAATGTGCAGTGTATACAAATCGCTGACCTCAAACCATAAAATAACCCCAGACATGTTGACATCCCGTTAAAATCAATCAATCAAAATAAACCTATATTCTCAACTATTTTGCCAGTTTCATCTTGTCTGTTCGTATCTACCAATAACAGTGTATCTTTCGTTCACTGTGAAATTAAGATACAAAACTATCTTTAATTAATCTGTGGAAACACCTCGATAATAAAAACGTAAAAAACACTAATTGAAAATTATGTTATCTAATTTCGTTTAAATTTTGTTACAAACTCTACGAAGGTTTTTGGCGTCGGAACACTGCGGCGAAAAGCTTTTGAAATTTTGGAATATCTCTACCGATTGTCATCATTCTTATTTATTTGTGAATTTTAATTTTAAATGATTATCTCTAGAAATGCTCCCGCAAATGGAAACTAGTGTTACATGACTAGAATTGTCTGTTTTATGAGAAAAGAAAACACTATTTGCTTGTACATAATTACTCTAGCGAATTCTCTGGAAGTTAATTCAAAACTGATTAGCTTCAGGTATTTTACTTTTTTATTCTGTTTTGGTAGTAATATGCAGCCATTTTGCTTTTTCGGCATCTCCGTAATAATCTAGTTTTATTTTATATTTGAATTTAGTCGAGCAATTATTTTTTAATACTACAAAAATTATGAAGTAGTTGTCCGTTTTTTCCGCTTCTAAAATATTTTCATTTGTTTTTTTGTTTTTTCATCTTTGATAAGTTATTAGTTTCTGGTTTTATTTCTGCTAGTTAATTAATTTCTTACAGTTTTTCAAATTGTCTCGTGGGAAATTGCAATCTTTATCATTGATTTGTTTTTGTTTCGTTTTCTTTTTTGTTGTTTTTGTTTTCTTCCATCAAAACGTTTTTCTCTTTTTATGATAAAATAGATTTTACTTTATTTTTATTTTTATTTTCTTTTCATCATAACAATTTTACAATGTATCCATTTTGGTTTTGATGGATGAATCAATTCTAAAAATGTAACTTAGGTATGGAAGATCTTGGTTTCAAAAGAAAGGTGGTAGTTTTTTTTGTTTTGGTGGGAGGGTGGTTTCAAGACTGTTAGTCCTATTTGTATAACAATCTTGACTTAGATTTATCCCGTAACCTGGTTTGGTTGTAGAAGCACTATCCATGTTACGTGTTCTGGACAACAAGGGTCTGGCGGACCCCCCCCCCTGTTTCCAGGTCTATAACTGGTTTCAATTCAGTTTTTTTTCTCCTAGACTGGTTGGCATACCAATCTACCCAACATCTACCCATAGCTGAAAAAGAATAGTTGGATTCATACTTTTTCCGGTGATATTAGTCCTATGTGAAATGCAAACACAATTTACACAGTATAGGAGTTTTCTCTTATCGGTGAGTGAGAAATATTACTGGTTTGAGACTCGAACCCATCCCGCCCCGGTCGCAGTTGTCCTCTGAAAGGGCTGAGACGCCCATGAGGTGGAATGCCGATTTGCACGTGATTCTCTGCACATGAAATGACCTTGTGTCCATTTCGGTTTAGCGGGAATTCTGAAAAATATCAAAATCCTAACCTTTCCTTGTGAAATCCAAACCGTTCCGGTTACAGGACCACAACAGAGAATATAAAGACTTTCGGTCAAGTCACGCGCTGCAGTACTAAAATGAGTGACCATTTACGTCTAGATTGCTTACAGTACTCATTGAAACTGCGCAAAAATAGCGAACCTTAGTAAATAATAACAACTTACCTAATACAAATCCTGAAGTGAGTCTAGCATTAAGATTCAAAGCACTGTAATTCAGAAAAAGGCAGAACACACTGTTTTGAAGTTAAAGATAATTCAGCAACTTTATTTTGTTTTAGAAAAAGCATGCCTCCCCCTCATCAAATCTCTAAGTAGGTATTTAAAAAAGGCAACAGTAAATGCAACATTTCCTATTTAATGACCTATCAGAGGAGTGGCTTCGTTTAGTTGTGAACACACAAGGAGCTTTGTTCCAAGAATAGAGAGAATTATTTTAGCACTAAAGTGATAGGGTGTAGCTGAGGCTAGCTGCTTTGTTTTTGTTTGTTTTTTGTTGGTTTATTTTTGTTTTTGTTTTTTTGTTGGTTTATTTTTGTTTTATCCTAGTGACACACTTTCTATATTGGTAAAATAAATGTGGGTATCTAAAGGCACATTGAAATCCTCCAAAGCTTAAAATATTCGTTAAGCAATGCAGATATTTGGGTTTTGTATATAACTTTGAGAATCCATTAACATACCAGAAATTTCGTATTCTCCATTTTAATCTCACTTCGGATAATCCCTTCTTCAAAAAAGTAAATAAACTTCTTTTTTTTTTCTGTCCGTGGAAATAAACAAAGCAAAAGTTATTTCTTTTCGGGATTATACTTCTGAGGACGGTCGAAGAATGGATCGGCTGAAGCATTTTCTTAAGAAAAAGTATACGAAGATTTCCTCGTGGTTGCGTAATGGTTAACAAACTAGTCTCGCGGCATAATTACAACACGAGTTCGATCCGAAATTTGCTGCCCCATACCTCTGGTCTTGTGCAAATCAAAACTGTTTTGTTTGTTTTTGTTTTTTGTATCACCGAAGTTAAGTAACAATAAGCCTACTCAAAACTGAGCTGAGTTGCACTTATGAACAACAGGTACTTAAAACGTGTGTACTAAACGGATCAAAGCTGTGAGTACATTTTGAGAATTGAATTAAGTTTATATTACCCCAGATTGATTACTGATGGGTCAATAAATATCTGTCAAATAATTTTAAAACATTTCGAAAGAGTTGACTGAAACGTTCATAGGCTGATCAAGAGACCTCATATGGTGTAATGGTTTGCAAGCGAGTTCCATTCTCATTGGGTGCCCCAAACTTGCGGTCTTGAACCACAATTCAGCTAAGCTTAGTAAATAACTATTCATGGAATGTAACCGAATGAGGCATCTTCATCGATGTTGTAGTGCATCCCATTGGGAAAAAGTCATCAGCAATGATGTCACCATATGAACTTTTCAGCCCACCCTTATAGAGTACAGTGTTTACAAAATACATTTATTCTAAAATTCAATTTTACATTGTTTTGTAGAGAAACATTTGAAGTTTATATTTTTTAACAGTTCGACGTGTTCCGTTGTCAGAGGGGGTTCCAAACTCAAAAGCCGTTGAAGGCATTTTGTATGTTTGAATTAACTTTTAGAACGCTAAGTCTCTTACGACCGTGGGCATTTTGTTTGATGAAGCAATCTGTTAAGTGACGTTAGGTAGCAAGTTACAATCTATAGAAAATTTAGGATGTTTTTAAAGAAATAATAAAATGAGCAATCTTGACGCAGAAGTGAGGTTGAAATTCCAGTCGCCCGGATATATGTACTTCTACTTAGTGGTACAAATAACGATCGCTCGGATTCAAAGAGTTTAAATAAAGTCGAATTCTTTTACTATCATGCAACGGTATTTTAGAAATTTAGAAGCTGCTAATGGAATGTTTGGATTAAACTAGTCACGTTCCAAGGCTACATTTTTGGAGCGAGACAAGCACAGCGACAGCTACTTGAGGTTTTAAGACCAACTTAATTATTCGAATTAAAATGGCTGATGTTAAAAACATAGCAAGTTTATTTTCCTGACCTCCTAACAGGCCAGATTAACACAAGGACATTTACCATGGGGAAGCCACGCAAAAACTGAAGCTCACGCGGTGGCCAGTGCAAAAATAGCGGAATTTTTTCAGCATTCCTCTGAAAGACAAACCAGTCTCGTCCAGGATTGTAATGGACGTTCAATAAATGTGATTATATATTGAGATTAAAGGCCGCTAATAACTGCTTTAAGCTATTATTAATATAGTTACTTTCAATTTAGTTGTAACATCGTTATGCTTTTGTTTAAATTAAGTGAAACGATTAAAATTGGAGAAGTAACTTTAGCAGAAAATCTATTGCCCATCCTGGAATTGAAATGACTCAAATTCTATGACTAGACAATGAGAAAATAGCTAAGTGATTAATGACAAAGCTTTGAGTAACTGATATAACAATGGCAATCTGTTGCTGTATGTGAGATGAGGGTTTTATTAATCTGTTTTAGAAACATACAAACTGGAATTATTTTCTATGATCGTGTTTTACGTTACAAACGTCATTTTAAGATTCATCTATTCAATTTAGAAATGAAACACAATTCAGTTATTTGTGTTTTTTGTTGTTTTTTTTTTTAAGTGATATTTACATTGGAATCCAAAACCACAATTTCAGGCGGGGCATTAAATTCGCTGGTAATATTGTGATAATTTTATTTACTTGTATCAAAGAAGTAACAGCTACGTACAGTAATCCCACATTGAATGGTGACCAATTCAGCGGATAACTGGATATTTACTGGGTTTAGTTCTCTTTATCACAAGATAAAAGAAATTGTAGTTCGTTGATTGATTTTTTTAACGTCCTGTCAACCCGTCTAGGGTTATTTTATGCCTAGATCTTAGGGAGTTGCGTACATTATACGTTCATATTTACATTTTTTAACTAGAAAGTTTCTTAAGAGTTTCTCTTCTTTTTTTTTCTTTTTTCTTTTTTCAACGGTTCTATCAAATACGAATAATTTTCAGATCTATAGATGGGACCCTAACAGGTACTACCACTCGGTGCAGAGTAGACCTAGGAGTCATGGCAATAGAGGGGTACTCCCCAGATCCCCGATAACTGCAGTTTAGTGTCATACCCAGAACGTTACTCTTTTTTGTGGGGCGGTCCTACTCCTCTGTAGGGGATAGCATATTCTAAGTTCAACCGACAGGGCGTCAATTGCTGCTATTAAACTGTGTGATACTGAGCACTATTCAATGAATATTTAGAATATCACTTGCTAACACCTGAGATGAAAACGGCACGAAACCTATTGCAACATAAGTATAAGCAAATAATTTTCATTAAAAAGATTCCGGTGTTAAGTGTAAAAATTAAATAAATTGTATAAAAATTATTTTTTTCTCGTTTTTGCTTGAGGGTGCTGCAGGATAAAAAAGAAATCGAATGCTGTATATGACAACAGGAATTGATTTGGGTAAAAAAAATTAAATCGTATTGAGTAAATGGAATAAAATTAGGGAGAACCGTATTAAGAAACGGTAAAGGCTAAAAATGCACCTGATATATAAAAACCTTTCTTTATTCATATATATTATATATATATATATATATATATATATATATATAATATATATACTCGGCTACGTATGCGAACAAATGCAAAACAATTATGTAAATGCTAGAAATTGTTCCTGTCTCAACATGGCTTAATGTGATGCGAGCAAAACGAGAGATAACGTCTCCTACGACGTTGTATACATATCTGAAAACCAACTGTTCTGTCCATTTTTATTTGTTTTTCAGTTTTCCTTAACCTGTTCAATTTCTATTTTTCCTTTTCCTTAACCGTATTGGTATCTTCCGGTAAAAACGTTGACGTCCATTTTGCTTTTTCTCTTCTCATCAGTTTATATATCTATATATTTGCCCGCCTATTGTGAATGGCGTACTCTATCAGTTCGAAAGAATCTTTTTAGTACTTTATTGAATTGGTTATTTTATTTTGGAATATATTTCCAACGCACTTACTATGCACACACACACACACACACACACATATATATATATATATATATATATATATATATATATATATATATGAATTT
>CM042137.1:8200024-8215024 GCA_023376005.1 Doryteuthis pealeii
TAAATCCCGCCTAATTAATCATTTAATGAATTAACTTTTAAAAAAAAAATTAGGTTTGACTTCAATTAAGCACATATTCTCCCATATATAAGAGTAGCGTGGATATGAAGTCAACGACACTTGATTACTGACAGTTTATCGCCTGTGTTATTCTAAAACCAGCACTTAGTTTGACAATCGCATAGGCGAAACACAGTAACCAAGCTCCATTGAGTACATGTCCACACTACCCTAACTTAGATATAAATGCTCTCCCCACGATATTGAACATGATTTTCTTATGAATATAGCCCACTATATTATTAATATTAGAATTTTATATTTATATATCCGAAAATCAAGCAGTAATCTCCGAAAGGCTAAAATATATGCCCTTGCATATATAATAAAATTCTAATGAGAATCTTGATTTTAGTCAGTGACAATGACCCCACAACTACCCAACAACCTGGTACTGTAGACTTTAGCTTTAACTTGGATCTCCCTAACCACGCCCTCTGTCCCACTCTTCATGGAACTGTTCGTATTAATCTCAATTTAGAAAATAAAGTAGTATTTGTGATATTCCCAGATATGAAATAAATATATGCAAATGTATTGAACTATCACCCACAATTCATACATGTACACACAATTAAACCATTTATTTTTGCTCTCATGGGTGGGGTTCCTTTTCAGATCACGAAGCTTTAAATCTATTTGGCTTAATGGTTAATCCAACAATGTCGTAAGCAAGTGAGGTGAATGAAAGAATCAAAAGATGAGAAAAGTCACAATAACAAGAATGGTAATTTCTTAATGATTATTGAATTTATTGATAATGCTTTATTGAAGGAAATGTTTCTTTTGTATCAATTTTAAACCTTTTAATTAAAATTCCAGGCTTTGAAGTTTTTTTTGTTTTTTAATTGGGCAATCAATTCTCTACTCATAAACTTAACAGAAGTAAACACCATAATCAGTTTTGTTTTCTTAACCCTTTCACTGTTCAAGTTAGATTTGTTCAATTGTATCCTTCATTTTAAATGCTGTTTGAGAGCAATATATGGTCCTCGAACACGTTATAATAAACACTTGGGGTTTCACCTCTCAAAACTATGAAAGGGTTAAAACCTTCTAAAACAACTAATTTGATTTTATCGGGTTTCTTTGAACATTGACATTTGTATCGAATATAGAACATTCTTTAGTTTCTGTAATTTGTTTTTCAAACCCACAAATATCTTGAGTTTCGATTCATCCTATTACAATGATCAACTTGGTTTAATTAAAGAGAGGTCTGTTTATAGTTTTGCTCTGTCGCCGGGGTTTAGAATACGCCGTCTGTATCCCCTGCAGATGCGATAAGACACGCCACCCACCCCAAAAAGAGGGTGTCATGTGTATTACACTAAACTTCATCTAATGATATTCAATTCGTAGAGAGTATGGAGTATTTTCATTGCCATTACTCCCAGGTCCACTTAGACCCGCAGTGGTAGTACCTGTTAGAATCCCATCTGTAGGTCAAATAGATATGTTTAAAAATTATTCGTACAATACAAAAACAACTTTTAAACAACTATACAAAAAATGTAAATACGTCCAATGAACGCGATTCTCTAATTTTCGGGCATAAAATAATCCTATATGGGTTAACATGCCCTTGAAATCAATTTATCAATTTGCTTTCAGGCCAAATTCCTTGGTAGATTATGGAGCCTCTCTAACCTAGTAGTTTGAATGAAAATATCTTATACCCTCAAGTCTTGTAATCAAATCAGTGATGAATAAGAAATAAAATAAGAAACATTTCTCGATCCATTAAGATTTGCAGTGATTTCTTAGTCTTGTTAAAATGTATCTAAAATTTCATTTTTTATAGTTATTTTTTAAATATTAAGATTTCATCTTTCATTAATTCATTTATGTTTTCTTTGGATGAAAAATCCCTCTCTCTCATTCTCTCTCGCTCTCTCTCTCTCTACCCCTCCCACCTCTCTCTCGACCCCTCCCACCTCTCTCTCTCGCCTTAGGAAATACTATGGAAATTGCTTTCAAATAGAAACCTTAAAATGGAAATGAATTTGTAGTTTTCACCTTCCCGGTTTCCCTTTACTTTTTTTCCTCCATTTTTTTCAGATATTGCTGGACAGAATTTGAATAATCTTACAATGAAAATGTAGGGACATTTTAGCCAATCAACTATCAAGCTGGTAGAAAACCAGAAAAATCAATTTGAACTGAATATTATAATAATTTTTATTGTCATAGCTACCATTTTTACTAATTATCATCTTTTTATTATTGCAATTGTTTTTGTCTTCTATTGTTTCTCTAATCCTCAACATTATCAAAATTACTTGATTATCATTATAATCATTATTTCCTTCAATCCTAACTATGAATCAATTGCTGTTAAAATAATCATCCTTTACTCCGCTCGTAAATAATTACGTAATTACAGTTCATTGTCATTGGAGCATAATTATTTTTTTAAAGATTTATTTGTGCAATTGATTGTTCAGCACCCAAAATTTGAAATTAAATATTTCCTAGATAGAATTTAATGTTAGAAATATTAAACTAAAACCTATTTTTAGTTACTGTATATACTCGTGAAATGAACAACATTTTAAGACCAATGTTTCTCCTCAAAAGCAAGGGGTCGTTCATTACATGAGATACGTTTTTAGAAACGTCGAAGCTTAAACCGATAGTAACTACGATCGAAGGTGTCCCTGTATAGCGTATACTTCAAAGTTTATTAGTAAAGATAATTGAATTTCTACTTAATACTATTTACTATTTATAACACCTGTGTATATATGTTCAAATATTATAAGTAAAAAAAAACGTAAAAACCGCAGTCTTACTTAAAAGCCTTTTTAGACATTAGTTGTGGAAACAAGTTGGCCAGACTAATGGGAAATTAGTCATGGATACGGTGGCCTATGTTTTTGAAACAAGTAAAAAAGGTAGGCTACATCAATGTATAGACTACATTGTTCATTTACAGTATTTCATTAATTTTTTTATTGTATGATAGTAGTTTTGAAAGTATGTTTTTGTATGTTTTATGTCGTTGGATGTTCAAAAATATTTTTGTATGCTAGCATAACCAAAAGTTATTCATTCATTACACGCACAATCAGTAGAGCAGCTGCCTAGGAATTGCAAGGTTCCTGGTTTGATACCGGTCCCCGCCAACTAAGCCCACGAATAGCCCAGATTGGATAATCTGATCTGTGTGGTAAAAGAGCTGACGGTAGGTATGGCGCTTCACCCCAGCAAAAACAATCTCCCTGGTCTAGTACTAGTGAAAAGGGGATATACTCCATCGCTGTCCGGCTGATACCGACAATAGGCCACTCTGCCAACTTTGTGGCTAAAACTCGTTCATTACACAAAGTCGACCATTACTCGAGTATGTACGGTAATTTGCCAAAATCAAACCCTTTCCTTACTGATTACTTGATATTCGGTTAAGAATTTTTATTCAGAAATTTTTCGGTTACCTTGAATATTTGAACACCTACATAATGATATCTATGTTGTTGATATAACCATTAAAATTTGCTATACTTCTACTTACGCTTGATTTTGTTAAATATGATTTAATTTATTAAATTATAAAGAATGATTTTAATGTGTATCTCTAGCACTGGCTTTGAGTTATTCATACTATCATCTGATGCATATGTGCGTGAATGTGTTAAAGACCTGAATGAATTCTTCAAAATTAATATTTTTTAACTTCTTTATAGAATCAACAATACCAAGAAAATTTGATTAATTTGATGTCGGTGAAAATTCAAACTGATACACAACAGTAAACTACTTGAAATTGAAATGAGTTTTTTTTTTTTTTTTGCTGTTGCATTTGCAGCATCTGGAATTCTAAAATATTAAAAATTCAACCAGTAACTGCTTCCTTTTGGTACATTATCAAAACAAACAATATGCATTCGCCAAAGATTGCAGTAGCAATCCACTCGTTTTTTTTTTTTTTTTTGGGGGGTAGGGGATTTGCTTTTACTGTGCGTGTATGTGTTTATATAATTACTAACCTTCATTTTGTTTGTGCAATATATGTCACTGTAACCTAGTAAGAATGGTACATTACAGCGATAAATTTATAAAAATAATAAAGCAATTTGTAGCTGAACGTTACCTCTAAAGTGTCTGTATTCATGCTAAATAAGATTTTTTTTTCATCATCCAAACTCTCTATCTATATATTTACCAACCCCTCTGTACGATCAGGATGCGACTCAAGGTGAGTTTTTTTTTTTTTTTTTTACATAAGTAGCATGTTACTCAAGGTAAATTTCTTTCTTGGAGTTCAAACAGGTTTGAATTCTTTTCCTTCTAACTGGTTACCTCGCCACGGTTAATGAGCTCAATATACCCTATTTAACCATAGCTGGTGGGAAAGTAGCTGGATACATATTTTTCCCAAGGGTATAAACGCTGTGAAATGCAAATAGTCTCGCCCAGGATTTGAACTCGAGTCGACGAGTCCATTTCTTACGACTCTAACCATTACACCACGTGCCTCCAAACTCTCAATATAACAAATAACAATGAAATGCTAATAAGAATCCTTCACCCCTTCCTTAATCGTAGTATAGACCTTTTATTATATGAAAACACAAATATGTTACTGGCTGGTCTCTAAGTGTTTTCTTAAATACAATTTAATTTTTAGCCACGTCTAGCTTGGTTTTTTAAATGATGTTGTCTATCGGCTTTCATTGTCAGAGACTTTAGAGTGTCATTTGAATTTCAATCTTTTGACCATTTTGAGATTCCTGTGAACTGCGATAGGCGGACATTTGGGAATACAATTTCAAATCATTTCAAGTTTAAACCGAAAACTATTTTTCGAATAGAATACGCTTCTGGTCAATACTGGTCAGCATCTAAAATCAGATGCAGAGTGGACAGCTTTTACTTTTTTTTAACCTTTTTTGAGTATGAGACACCGCCTCTAGCACATACACACACACACGCGCGCACACCATTTTTATTTTTATCTTTCCCCTCTAAATACAATATGAAAGTATACAATTCCTTCAAGAGTACATTTATTGAGTTGGAGAAACAAGGAAAACCCTCAAAAAGGAATTTAAAAAATGGTGAGCAAGAGAAGAGGAAGTATTATTAAATTGTGGCTTTCTTTTCTTTCTCTTGTTCATTCAAAACTGTGCCAGACTATATTAATTGTTGAAATCTAGTAGAAACCTTAAAAGGTAGATCACAAATGGGGTCATAACAGTTGCTTCTTTTACTTTTTTTTTTGCTGTCTTCTATTTTTGATAATAACCTTATGTGACCATTTCCATCAAGAGGGAAACTGAAGAATGAGTCATTTTTGTTTTCTCTTGTAAGGAAGCCCTGAAAAAGCTAATGGCCAGGCCTTTGCAAAAGAAAAGAAAGAGATGCTCTATACTTGGCAATTGTATTTTCTAACTTTTGTGCTTAGTGACTGAATAAGACAAGTGGGGAGGCGGTTATAAAATAATAGCAAATTGCGTTAGTAGAATTGGACAGTAACTTTTTACAGGAAGGAAATAGTGTAGTTCCTTTTTCATTTTCATTCTTATTTTTAGCTATCTTTTTCATTTATTTGTATTTTTCTTTGTTCCTTATTTTTTCTTGTTTCTTTTCTTTTCTATTTTTCATTCCGCCATTCACTTTTCTCGGACGCTTTTTCTTCTTCTTGGTTCTCTCTCGTTCTCTTTTTATGCAGTCTATCGTTAACATTATTTTTTTTTTCTTCTCACTTTTCCTCCTTTTTTTTTTTTTTTTTTTTTTTTTTAAGAGGGTGGACTGAAAAGTTCATATAATGAAATATCTGCTGATAATGACTTTTTTCAAATGGGATCCAAGCACTGCAACAACGGTGGAAGTAATTGATCTGCGAGACTAGCTTGCGAAGCATTAAATCATGATTAGGCGCTCTTAACATTCTATCATAATATCTTTGGTCAGCCAATAAACTCTCTCCCTATCTCTCTCATATATATATATATATATATATATATATATATATATAATGTTAGTATCCATGCGTGCCAGTGTTTTTCTTTTTTCTTCCCTCGCCATTTCAAGAGTTTCTTAGAAACGAATTACACATGATAGGTTACAAGGAGTTAGAAGGCTTTAGTTGGGACCCATCAATTTTCCTGATGACTCATTCAAAGCAAATATGTGCGTCCCAGGACGCACTAAATCAAAAAGCTATCAACAACTCTATATATGTATATATCTCATTGTATTTTACTGTTTATCCAGAAACTAAAGATAGAAATAATTTTCTTTTAAACTGCCACAAAAAATACTAAATATTTTGTTTGCCCCCACCCATCCCTTTCAGGCAATATTCTTTTATTGCCCCACCCCAATTCTCTGCTGACACCCCTTCTTTGTAACCTTTTCCCTGGCACTTAAAGATCTACATAACCCCCAAGTCTCCATTTTGTCAACTTGTCTCTTCTATAACATCAGCCTTTCTCTCTCCACACCTTTCACCACCAATGAAGAATACTTCCAAAACAAAACCGGTCATTACATTATTATCCTGCACTATTCTCTTGACCTGACAACTGGAGTCTCTTTACTTTCTGGATAAAACCCCACCCTCTTTCTTCTTATATGGCCTATTTCCTGGTCAGTGGGCCAGTCTTTGTAATATGGCAAGAGATTGGGCAGCCACGGTCTAGTCAGCCTGGCGTCGGTCTTCAGAATTCTGTTTGTATAACATTTGTCCTGAATGAGTTAATTTTTTGTTTCTTTTCTTTCTCTATGTATGTTGGACATTCCCACGAGACAAAATCCAGTCTGTTTCATTCAATTAAATCATTTTTTCCCTTTTGTTAAAATTCTTGTAATTGTGAAACAGTAGTTCTTTTATTCATTCATTTTATAACATTTTTTTTGTTCAGTTTTTGTAAATATCTTTGTGTATAAAACCTAATGTTTGGGTTTTTGACTTTGTTCGGTTTTATAACTTTAGTTTATAATGTATCGTTGTGGGTGTCATTGAAATATGCTATATAAGTATCAGGTCTTTGTGACCTGATAGTTCTGTAAGTTTAGTCATGATGTCTTAGGTCTGAGAACTGTTGGGCAAGACTAAAGTGTCCAGAGTAACAATAGGTCGAAATAAGTATCATTTTGTAATGGGATATCAAATGAATCAATATATGATATCTAAACTATTTTGAAAATACAACTCCCTGCTATTAATACAGTTTGGTCACATAGGGTTTCTTTTTTTTTAACCACCCTGTCAACAGCTTATAATATGCTGACTGTATCTTTGTAGAGAGGTAAGGCACTAAACTGAATCTGGTGGTGAGGGTCCATTTTTTTTTGTGGGGGTAATGTGGAGTACCCCTTTATTACCCTTACTCCCATATGCACCCAGAGCAGTGGTAGTACCTGTTTTGGTCCTATCTATGGGTCAGAAAGATCGGTTTATATATTATTCAGTAGGAATACTTTGTCATGTAACTGTAAATTATTTGTATTAAGAATAATTACTTGAAACAAATGTTTACTAAGGATTACTATCAGTTACTTGGAATCGTAAAACTTAGGTTATGATATAACAAATGACATATTTAATAGAAATATTTACTTAACCAAATAATTATTAGTATTAGATGGAATACTTGAAACCATCCGACTATACAAATTATTTGCATTAGATAGGAATATCTAATATAATAAGTGTGAAAAAAAAAACACACAAACAAATATGAATGTACAGTGAACGTGCATCCTTAACATCTTGGTATAAAATAACCCAAGACAAGTTGAAATCCGTCGATCTATTATATATGGGGCCCAGATCACTGTCAGTTTGTTCTCAGGTCCTTTTTTTATTTTTACAAAGTATTTTATCAACACGTTTTATTTATAACATATCCCATCGAATATATTCAGATCTATATAAATACCAAACAAATAGTGAAATATAATCTTGTCATGATATCAGGATAGAATAATTTAAAAAAGAAACAATAACTTTTCATTCTTCTATTTTCATACTATAGTAGTCATAGCCTCTCTCATTGACGTAAGAGGCACAAAATCGCCTGTACCATACACGGGTATGCAAATTACCTAGTGCCTCAGAACTAATCAAATAGCGTATGTGGGTGTGAAGAAAATCTGCATAACTGAGGCACACTTAAGTCGCCAGAATCTTTGAGAAAACGAGATTTTTACGACTGGAGCTTGTAAAGGAGAATTACGGATGGCGAGGAATCTGACAACCAGAATACATTTCGTTAATACATATTGACAATTTAAATTCATTCTTCTCCCTTTCATCCTTCCCGGTTTATCTTTGCCTACCTGCTCTTTTTTCCTCCATTTTTATTTTCTCAACGTGAACTTATTTAAGGTGTATCTCTCTCCATCTTCATACATGCTTAGACTTAAATGTGTTGAGTTTGATAAAAGCAACTAACATCGCGTGTATATTTATAACTGGCAGTGTGACACATACGAACAATAGGTACATAGTTACACATTACTATGTAGACCCTTAACACCACATTTTATCCCTTTTGAAAATAAAAATAAGATTTTTACTATGTATCAGTAAGTTGAACTCACAACTGAATAAGACATTTCATTCTTATGGTAGCGTCACTATAGCAATAGAATGTTTCAATTGAAACTAACGAAGTCTAGGTCCAAATATAGAAATTCTCTTTATTATTTCGTCTTTTGTTTATTTCATTTTTACTTTTCATAGATGACTTGTTCTTTTGAAACTTGTTTAAACCAAGGTATTGGCGTTTTGAGCTTCTTCAACTCAAACGGGGTTCGCTTTTTAAACTATAAGAATTATATATTACCACATGGGGGACATCCGGATTTTAGAGGTGATTAGGTGGGGCATGGCAAAAAAGATTGGAACCCCTACGGTAGTGTGACCATATAAACCTCTGTCAAAATTTGAACTGCTCACCCACAATTTTTTTCTATTTCAGTAACAACCATTATGCACATTCGTGTATAAGTAATTAATGAGAAAAATTATAATAGGTGTATTATATTCACATATACTGACGTTATTTGTAGGTTGTAAGAAAGTTAGTTTGGCATTTTCACTATGAATTCAGATCCTCACTGAGTGCTCTATGAATCTGGCCTTGTGCCAAATTTTGGTGCCAACAAATATCTACATATGCTCAATGTCCAACGTGAACTTAAAAGCTAGCCAAGATGTAGAACTTACTGCCTCTTACTTCTTGCTAAATCCTGAAAAAGATTAAAATCTCCATTAGATTTAAATACCATCTGCCAAGAACAAATCCCTCAAAGCTTTCAACTCCTCCTTTCCATTGATTGCCCATTGTCTGCCAAAACGAAGACGAGTGCCTCCAAAGAAAAGTCTCCGGTGATTACAACCCAGCCATGAATGGGTCCAAATGTCCATTGTCGAGTCTGACCAATGCTTTATTGGACAAGAGTCTTATAATTAATGATTGAAATGAAGTTCAGCTTCTGTGACGATTCCAGGCTCATCTATTTCCATGTTGGTTGGCAGGGGGGCAGTAGATTGAGAAAGGAGGGGGGAGTAAGAAAGGGGGGATTTTTAGGAACATTTATTTACAATGCAGTGTTGAATTGCAGCGGAGGATTGGGTGTATGAACAACAATGGGGAAGGTTGTACTACAATCCAGCTGAAATGTTTTCCCTCCGCTTGATATTGTTTCCTTTTCAATAGATTCAAACAAATAACCAATGACTGGTCGGTGGCTTTAAAAGTTTTACTATTTCCTGTTTCTTTGTCACCTTGTTAAAAGATGAACATTTTTTTTTGTTTACTTTTGTTTGGATACATAATTAGGAAAAATAATTACACAATCGATCAAAATGATAGATGAATAATAGTAAAGCATTGTTATAGGTTAGACAATATGGTACCTGAGTGTGTATAGAAATATATAACATTATAAAATATATAAACGCAATCAAAAAAGTTACTTATATATAAACACACACAATCATGAAAGTGTGTGTGTGTGTGTGTATATATATATATATAAAATCACACACACATACTCAACAAATGTTATATATATATATATATATATTATATATATATATTCACAATCTAACACTATTAGCAACAGAAAAAGTCAAAGGTGTGAACAGAACTATATTAGTTTTTATACTGCTCTGCTGGCCACCATATGAGCACTTTGATTTTTTTCCAAAATTTTAAATGATTGCTTTTATTCTTATCTGTTGTTTAGAGAGATTTCAATGTAACTAATGAGAAATTCCATTGTCATGGTAACGAGACATTTACTTTAATAGAAAAAGAGAAAATAGTAAAAGATGGGAAAAGAAAGTGGAGTGAACATATTGGGAAGAAAAAGAAATAGTAAAAGAGAAAGAATACAGTGATAGAAAGAAGACCAAAGTATAAAGGTTAATGAGACAGTTGCAGAGAAGAAAAGTGATTCAGTTCTGATCCATACAAAAATAATTCCTGACATAAATGACAGGGTATATATATATATATATATATATATATATATATATATATATATATATATATGCATGTGGTATAATGGTTATTATCATAGGAAATAGACTCAACAGGGTTAAAATCCTGTATGAGGGTGTTTACATTTTGTTAATGTCCTTGGAAATCCATCTCTTCTGTGATTTAATTGCTGCTAGACTGACATTTTTAGCTTTGGTGAAGCAACCAGGCAAAAAGGAAAAAAATTGCAAAATATTTATTTTCATTTTATAGATACTACATTTATCTATTTTCATATATATATATATATATATATATATATATATATATATATATATATATGATGTTTTAACTAATATATTGTGTGTTAATGACACTAAGACAGTGAGAAATTTTAAATTTAATAGAAATGAGAACCTAATAGATAAAAACAGCAGGTTACTTATATATAATGTTGTATCTTGCTTTTTGTTTAGGTTTTTCTTTTCTTTTGTGACTTCATGTAATGTCTGCAGCCTCTTTGTTTGCTGAGGACACAAATTAGTGGATCAGTTTCCAGTATTACAATAACATAAATAGCAAGAAACAATTACAAAGGGACACAGAAACAAAATTAGATATATTTTCTATTAGATCTAAATACTATCCTTTCATTGTCACATGCATTTACTAAGTTTAATTTTGTCTGGTACAAGGCTCTGTGGAAGATTGAACTCTTAAATCTATAAGGCAATTGCTCTCAACACTACACCACCCAAGGCATTATACAATTCCAAATACATTTTTAATTTAATTTAATTTTTTTTCTTTGTTGGGGTGTATTAAATGCTTGCTTTTTATTCAAAAGTTTGTGTGTATAATACCTTTTTGTATCAAATTTTAAGTGGAGTTTAACAGATTTGAATTTAGTTTTCCTTCTCCTAGACAAGTTGCCTAACCAAGGTTGAAGAGCCCAGTCTGCCCTACTATTTACCCATACCCTGAGATAGAATAGCTGGATTCATACATTTCCCAAGGGTATTGGCAGTTTCTGAAATGCAACCAGCCTTGTCTAGGATTTGAACTCCTAATGATAACCATTATACCATCGACACCTCATTTGTCAATCATTATTATCATTTATTTTGACTGTTTTATTTTCATTCAAAATTAATGATTGATAAATCTTATTAAATACAAGGTTAATATTATATAAAGAATTAGGCATTAAAGGTTTTAAAGTTTTTTTTCATATATTTTTCCTACATTTAAAAATTCTGACATATTCCTAAACAGTTTTGTCAGTAAGAGAAAAAAAATATGAACATCAAGTATTTTAGTCAATTTTTGTTTCTTCTATTGTAATCTTTCAGACACTGACAATTATAGCTTCATCTTTTCTATTGTTTTCCCATGAAAACTTACCACTCCATTCTCTACAACCTGATTATATATATATATATATATATATATATATTATATATATATATATATATATACGAGAGATTTAAAAACAGTATAAAGTAAGAGGGGGTCAGGGGAATGATGTGTTGAAAAAAAAGAAGCAAAACTTCCTGATTGTGTGTCTTTAATGGGAGCATGTACCTCACCTACCCTACCCTCACAGAAGGAATTCCCAAATAGCTTCTGAGATGCGTCTGCAGAATACTGGCACCATATTAGACACAGCGCCTGGTTACTTGATATGGAGACTAGATAAAAGGTCCTGATGACATTTCTGGCAAAATCCCCTTGATAAATATCAGGGGTTGTTAATGTCAACACATGAAGGGGAAACCACATTTATACCCTGGTTTTGGATGCAATTTAAGTAACGGTGCTTTCACATCAGTAGTTTAGGCTCTGAGAAACTGTCCTAATATCCTTGATTTCTTTCTATTCTATATATATATATATATATATATATATAGTATATCATTATATATATATATATATATATAATGAGAGATGAGAACAAGGGAAAATACTGTTTTGTTTTATCTTTGTCTTGGTTTTTTTAATACCATTGTGAATCGTAAAAATAATCACTTATTCAAGGCTGGCTTTGAAATGCACAAAATGTTCACAAGAGGATTATAAAAGGGGCCAAAGCCTATATCCAGAAAATAAAACTAATTAAAATATATGTAAGGATTTCTTAAAAGAAAGACATAACTCAATTGTGAGAGCAAAGGACAGCTAAGAACAAGGTCAGGATGTTATATCGCAGGTGCTATGTAGGCTTTCAGTTAAGTCATATTGAAAGCACTGGTTTTCACTAGATCACTGGTTAAACAGCGATGAGCCTGTTCAGTAATTAGATAGGTGACTATTTTAGCAATGGCAGGTACTGTAAGAAACCTAATATCAAAATGACTTGATTTGGCATTGAATATCCTGAAAGGGTTGATATGCCATAAAACCAACTAACCCACCAGATGCTATGTAGTTGAATTTCAGATCTTCATTTTTTTTTTTTGTCACTTCAATGATGGGATTCTTTGTTTAATGGTATATCAACCTTCAGGGTTTATTTAATGCCAAAACTATCCTTGTAGAAGAAGAGTAGTGGTAATATCTAACCCATAGATAGACTTCAATGATATCAAAAATGGAGATGGCAGAACACCTAGAACAAAAAGTATAACAGATGGTGCAAAAGGTTGGTTGAATGGTGCCCAATAAATAACAAATTCAGTAGAAAATGGAAAGATGATATAGATGGGCTTGCTGATGAGACAAGACAGATTAACACAATTATAATCATCATAGGACCTTGGAAAAGCCTTCATTTTTCCCAGCAGTGGACTCCAGATGACTAATCATGTTAATCTATCAAACACTTGTTCATCACTAAGCAGAAACATATTAATTTCCAATTGAAGTAGGATTAATCGTTTGTGGTCAGTCTTAGATAATCTTTCTCTGGATTAATCCCTGATGGGATTTGAAGATCTTTTAATCCTTTAGTCTCAAGAATTAATTAAAATCAATTTTCAAAAAAAAAAAAAAAATTGAATGTAATTATTTTTTTCTAAAGATTTCTAGCATCTATATCAAACAAAAAAAGACATTTGGATATTCCATTTTTGCCAAAGTTTTATACTTTGAATTTTCTGTCATTCACCATTTTTGTTGCTATTTTACTCCATAGCCATGCTAACATCAAAACAGTTACTGCCAATGTTAAATCATCAATACACATGATCAATGTGTAATGTGTATTAGATGTAATAACAAATGGCATCTATCACAGCTATGGGATATCTGATTTGGATAATGATTTAAAAAAAATAAATGTCCTATGTTATTCCTTTAGTAATTTTGTTTTATTTTCATATATATATAAACAATAGTTTTGTATATAAAATTTCTAAGGAAGCAATTAAAAGAAAGAAATCAACTACTAAATTGAGCAATTAACAGATTGTTGTATGACAACTATAATGAAAACAAAAACACTCTCACACATAGAGACACACATATTTGGTAATGGTCTTCCTTTTCATATAGTATCACTCTGGTATTATTAGGGGAGGGTATTTGTATACAAAAGTCTGAAACCATTATCAGTCTTTGTTGGGTGGCACACTTGAAAATGGTAGCAAAGTACAGATACTACAGCTAATCTGTGTCTCCACTATATTTACCCATACTTTCATTATATACAATTCCATACATAAATTTTTTTTTAGCATACACATACTGAATTACAGTCAAGTCATGCTAAAAGCACCTGTTACCCTCTCGATTACCAAAGTTAAGCAGCGATCAGTCTGTTCAATTCTTAATTGGGTGACCACTTAAGCAACAGCAGGTACTGTAATCAACTAGTCTTTTGTATATTAAAAATGACTTGATTCAGCATTAAAGGGCCCGGAAAGGGTTGATATGCCATAAAACCACCAACCAACCACATAGACTTAATATATATTGACAGATACACCTATTTCTTATATATTACAAAAGCACCAATTCCGTCTTGATCACCAAAGTTAAGCAGTAATCACCCTGTCAAAT
Source organism: Doryteuthis pealeii (assembly GCA_023376005.1). NCBI lineage: Eukaryota > Metazoa > Mollusca > Cephalopoda > Myopsida > Loliginidae > Doryteuthis > Doryteuthis pealeii. The sequence goes on from CM042137.1 coordinate 8,214,526, forward strand.
ACTCAATTGGGTGACAACTTAAACAACAGCAGGTACTTTAAGCAACCAGAGTCCTTTCATATATTAAGAATAACCTTATTTAGCATTAAATGATCTGAAAAGTGTTGATTATATTGTAAAACCACCAAGCACACTGATTGAATATATACAGATGTATACCTATTTCATAAAATGATCTTCAAAATATTGTTAGAATTGCAATAGAAGATACTGATGTTGAAGTAACATTTACTTATGTAAAAGTTTCTCTAACTTATTTAGTTTTGTAACTTGAAAGAGTTTGCAAAAATCTAAATGTTCCCAAATAAGCAAATGGGAAATGTTAAAATGTAAAATGCTTGAATGTATCAAGATGGTGAAAAGCTGGAATGAAAGTCGGCAATAAGGTGCAATGTAAAATCACAGTAGAGAAATCCCACATTTACATAAGGCATTTGCAATTTTTCCGAGTTTATGGCCATTGACAAAGCCTATGTAGATGGCAAAGTCAAATGCAGCA
>CM042137.1:8225024-8306573 GCA_023376005.1 Doryteuthis pealeii
TACTATAGTTTAGATTTATCTACTGTTTGTGCTGAATAGTGTGCAATATATAGAAGCGTGTTGTATTATGGTTATCGTTGTGGGAAATGGACTCGGTACCCAAGTTCAAATCGTGACGAGGCTATTTGCATTTCTCATAATGCTAATACCTTTGGGAAAGGTATGAATCCAACTATTCTCTCTCCTGCTATGGGTAAATTGTTGGGAATACTTGTCTCTTTAACCTTGGTTAGGCAACCAGTCTAGGAAAGTGAAACCTGAATTGAACTCCATTTAAGAAATTGACCTTGTGTCACATCCTACCCGTTACAACATTTCCTTTTATTGCATCATTTTTGACAGACATCGTGGATGCTACGAAAAACTTTCATTGAATGAAAATTGCAAGAAATAATATTCGTAGAGTGACCACATTTTGTGATCAATGTGAGGGAGGACATCCTTATCTATTTATTAGATGCTTTGTATGAAAATGCATAATGATTCTTTGTCTCAATATAAATTGAAATGCTTTTTGAAAATTATTTTCATACAAATCTTTTTTTATATTGTGATAAAAAGGAATATTTGGCTGTGAATGAAATCGTATTTTTTTTTTTTATATATCACTTTAAAAAAATAAAAGTTCTTGTTTTTCATCGTTTCCACCTACTTTAAGTGGTATATGTAGATACTGCTATGTAATTATATATTCTATATATTGTTTTAAAAACAAGTCAAATATTTGCAATGCTACATATATGTACCACTACATACAAAACGTAAGGATTTTTTATATCACACTAATCCGCTTTCTTCCCGTTACGTTTTCTTTCTGTGAAACTATACACGAATGCGCTCACACCTGCAAATTTTTAATTCATTTATTTAAGATTTTTGCTTGAACTACATTAAACACACTCTTGAACTACGATCAAATTACCGTTCCATAATCGGTAATTTTCATTTTATTTATTTATTCATTATTTATTTATTTATAGATTTAAAAAAAATACTTTAAATTTTGTTCACTTGCTTTCTGATATCACGCAATAGTTTCATCATTATTTAAATAACTTGCTTGAAATATTGCCGATTTTTTTTTTAAACTCTTGATTCTCTGATTTTTATTTCTCTTACTTTTCATCGCGAATTTCAAAATCAGTCCATTATTATTAATATTATTTATAATATCCAAATATGTTAGAAGTATTGTCAATTATTATACTCATCATTAACTCGTGCTGACAGTACGAATTCCCTGGTCTCTCTCTCTCTCTCTCTCTCTCTCTCTCTCTCTCTCTCTATCGACCATCGTAGGTCCTCTACATGGCATCTAGTGTCCGTACTGAGCTGTAAGTTTATGCTAGTCATCAAAATGTCGCTTATGACTTCGACCCTGTGTCTCCAGCAGTGCCCGGTATGACTTGTTCGTTTCGATTGAATGGTTTGTGAGATAGGAGGTAAGTGGTCATACAGCTACTGTTTTGTATAGTGCTGCTTCCAGGAATTATTTAAAACAGCATGCAATATCCTTGAGTAGTTTCCATATAGCCTTTTTCTCCAGGCATTGTGTTTGAAAGTCCAGGTGGTGCATCCATATAATAGTTCTCTCCCCCCCCCCGATCGCATCTCTGCCTTTCGCTTCCACATGCTGAAATAACTTTTCTATTTTTTTAAACGATATTTTCCTTGTTCTTTGTAAATATGGCATTCGTCAACTTCAGTTCAGGATTTTAATCTAATTCTTAGATTATAAAATCCCATCGTACTCCAAAGGATTCTTTCAATTAACTTTACCAAGTTTAGAGAAGCCTTTAAGTTCTTCTTTATATGTAATTCGTCGAAAGCCTGTAAATATATATTCCGCTCTTCTGTTCGTTGCATTATGATGACTCGTTCTACAATGATTTTTGCTGTCTATACATAACATGAAAGCTAATGTTTATTGGATATACATTTCTATGTAGTTAAATAGATGGCTTTGTGTGTGGGAGAGTAGCTGCCGTTGGGCAACGGTTATTATGCTATATTCGCAGACATAACTATTTAATTTAGTATTTTTTATAACGTTTAAATCATTTCAACTTCTTATTTTCATAGACAGACTAATATATATATATATATATATATATATATATAATTGTGATATTTTTCAACATGATTCTCATTCGAGAAATCGCTCTGTCGGTACATTGTATAACTTAAATCCAACCCGCCCTGTTAGCGGCAATTAGTATATGCTGGATGTATCCCCTCAGAAGGGTAAGACCCCCCCCCCAAAAAAAAAGTAGTGTCCTATAAACTTCCACTAATGGAGAGGCTCTAGTTCTGGAGATCTGGGGAGTGTTATGTACCTCTTAATTGCCATGACTTCCGGACTGGTAATACCTGTTAGGGTATAATCTATGGGTCAAATAGATATGTTAAAAAATTAGTCGTATTCAATAGGACTGTGCAAAAAAACTTAAACAATTACACAAATGTAGATATGAACGCAATTCCCTAACCTCTAGGCATAAAATAATCCTAGTCTTTTTGGAATGTCCTAGTTGGTTGGATTTTACGGCATGTCAAACTTTGGGTTATTTTATACCGACGACGTTTGTTTTATTCATTCTTGTTGGATACTTAATTTTTTAAAACTCATTTCTTTAAAGCAATATAGATGCTAGGGCTTGGCGTGACCAACCTCTCCGACCGCTTTTCAAACCCATGTAAGAGCAGAAGTGGAGTGTTGCATGTCATAAACTGCTCAGTTACCAGGATTCTGTCCTTAAGCATCGCAGATTACCACCCATGGCCAACAAGTGTCCTCAATGGGTTGAGATCTTACCTACTCTACAGAGGTGTAGTTAGTGTATTCTACAGCCCCAACCGACAGGGCGGTCTAGACGGTTTGTCCTCCTGTTAAAATCAATCTTTTCTGAAAACTGCGGCATTGTGGTCTGAGAAGACTTCATAAGTGTTAATGTGTTGTCTGTAACATATATATATATATATATATATATATATATATATATATATATAAAGAGAGAGAGGGGGAACGTTTTATGACATTGAGTGAGAGTGTGACGAGGGAAGTTAGAAGAGATGACGCAAAGACTAACAGCTCCTCTTTATCCAAAACATGTAAACCTTGTAGGAGATTGTTCATTGTGAAAATAAATATTGGCTAAGGCGATCAATAAAACACTCAGGAATTTCCAATGACTATCAGTTTCTTAAAATCTTTCACTTCACCGCTCCAGAAGCACCAAATGTACGAATTATAACAAAGGCTTTATTTCTCGTCCTTTCTCACGCCACCTCTAATGGAAGTATAATACTTGCTTCCACCCTGTTCACTTTTTTTAAAAAGTTGTATGGAAACATATGTTGATACTGGTTCAACAAGTTACTTGTCCACCATTTTAGTACGACTGGAGATAATCGGGCGGGTTCCGCCTTTCTGACAGATATTAATAGAAATTCAGAAGTTTGAGGGTGTCCTTTTGCACAGTCCTTTGTTGAGAGTAGCTATTGAAAAGATAAAAAAAGAGCTCTGTTGAAGTATGTGGGGAATTTTGAGTTCTTAATACGGGATGAAAATACCACTAAACTCCCGAACCACCGTCTCCTATAAAAGATTGGGTGGCAGTTACCTGTTGTTATGGCCCACTTCCTTTCTCTTGTATAAATCAAACCTTATATTGTTTCGGTCCAATAGGTTTTCTTCTTCCTTTTTTTAATTATTCATTGCTCGGGGTGTTGAGTTTCAGGCAATGTAATAAATTATAAATGCCGACAATACTAATTCTATCGTTGCCTTGTTGGGGCTTATTTATTAATATCAGAAGTTTTATGCCTAAGCATTTCCTCAGTGAAGAGCACAAATAAATTGTGAGTGTGCGGTTTTTATTTGGCATAGTTTGACACAAGGCTATGAGGATCGAACTAGCTACAAAGAAATAATGGCCTTACAGTATATTAGCTTTCTGGTCATTTTACTGCATAGAGGTACGTATAATCAACCCAATAGGGTGAGACCCCCGTAACGTAGTGGCTAAAGTGCTGGACTGCGACACCGTAGTAAACGAGTCGCGCTATTACGCTTCCTTTCGTCACTCACTCACACACACACACACACACAAAAAAAAATAAATAAATAAAAAAAATAAAAAAATAATCCAATATTTTTGTTCATGTAACAAACCAACAGTAACGTGACGCTGACTCAAACAATACGTTCCAGCTCACCATCAATACCAAGGAATCGTTTTACCGTCATTATAAAATAGCTACTTTTAAAATGTATCAAAAGATATATTGTAGGACACATCTTGGGTACAAGTTCATGTTCAGAAGCATCCACTGTGGATCGAACTTTGGTAGAGTTTATTGCAAAAGTTACATTAACCACCGTTATACATCCAGTGTTATACACTGTGAATAATACAGGGTCGAATAAATACTGGTTTGCACTGAGGGAAATTTGACGTCCTTAGAGGCCATCTTAACGAAACGAAAAAAAGTACCAAGTGAGGGAGATGTTGCAAAACCACTGTTTTAAGAACGATAACGAGGCTACGGCTCACTAATATCTCCGCTGCTTAACTGCACTTTATTTTATTTATTTTTATTCAAAGAGAACTTTTTATCAAGTAATCAACAAATAAGATGAAAGGCTGTAATTCAGCTGAAAGCCGCTAGGGCCTCCCAAATGTCATCTTCTGGTCTTAAATAGCTGCATTATTATATAGTAATTTTTTTTAAGGTGGTGGTTCTTAGCCGACAGCTGAGGAGTGTATCTTTTTTGATAGTTGGTTCCGGCATATCAAGAAAGATAAGTTGATAGCGATAAAATATATCCCAAATGTAATCTTTTTTTTTCTTGGAGGAGGGAAATAGAAATCAAAAGAAATCGTTTGCTTTTTGAACTATTGTGCTTTTTTTCTTTTTTCTTTTTCTTTTTTTTTTTTTTTTTTTTTTTTTGTATAAGGGTAAAAAAAAAACAGGTAATGTTGTGTAATCTGCTTTATCTTGTTATGATTGGTGGATTTCGTATAATCTCTCTCTTTCTCTCTTTCTCTATTTCTTTTATTTTTTTAAATTTTTTTTTATTTTATTTATATATATATATTTAATCTTTCTGGCCCGTGTCTTCAGCTTGGCTATTATAGTCACAACGTTTCGGTCGCTCTATCATCCAACATTCTTCGGTGACATTGACCGTCACCGAAGAATGTTGGAGGACACTAAAAGCACGTGTCACTGAAGTTAAGCTGCGATGTGTCTGTTTAATACTTATTTGGGTGACTACTTAAGCAATTCCAGGTACTGTAAGCAATCTGAGGCCTGTGTGTTATATTCTAAGCAAATACACATGGAGTCAATCAAATCATTTATCAAAATTATTTGATTCGGCATTAAATGACCCGAAAAGGATAGATCTATTAGTGTCCGAATATATGGGTCAAATAGATCTGTTTAAAAATCGTTCGTGTTCAGTAGGACTGTATACAAAAAAAATCGTGCAAAATGTAATTATGAACGCGATTCCCTAACCCTTGGACATATAACTCAAAATGGGTTGGCATGTCGTTAAAATCGATCGACGGTCGGAGGATATAACTGTTGAAACGTTAACGGTTATAGTCAAAATTATGACACTATTCTAAGTATTTCGGAAATTCAGACAAAAACAAGTCTGATTAAATACCGTGGGGGAAAAAAGTCTTGATAAAGCAGTTAAAAATTAATACAGTTGGTATTTTCATATGTTAAAATACAACAAATTCCTATCCCCGCAAACTAATGTCAGTCGTGATATATGAATAAAAAAAAAGATTCTTATCATAAAATTGCATTATTATTAATTTCTGATGTAAATGTCAAACTGCACTTTCTGGTCCCTATAACTCGGCTCGACACACTCCAATTTCTTTCCTCGAAATAATCCCAAGAACTACACCACGACGCCATTTTTAAAATGTTAATCGCTAAATGTCGATGAACATGAGGAATATTAATCGAAGTGTGAATCTGATGCAGGAGATAACTTTTCTCGTTGTTCTAGTTTTTCCTGACCGATACTAGTTCATGATTGGTACTGAACTTCTGATTGATCGAAACAATTTTTTTGTCTGCGGGCAAAGTTCGTGAGAAATCGTTAGAATCAGCGATTTAACATCTTACCTACTGATCGCAGGTCGACTCGCTTTCATGAATCGGTGAAAAAATCTGTAGCAAAAAAGAAAGATTCGTCTGCTGTATCCGTATTTACTGAAATTACCATTGTATTATTCATAATTTGGAGTATCGTGTTGTTTCTAATGTTCTGGCATACAAAAGATTTAGGGTTGGTGTTGTTTTTTTTTAAATTGCTCACGCACTTGGTAGTTAATGGGCTAAGTATTGTCTTTTTGAATATCATGACGTCATCTATGACAAATATTAATAATTACTAGTATGAAGATTTTATAGATGCATAAGTCTGTTGGTTGCGGAAAAGCTTCTTCCATGTTAGGATGCTTTTTATGGTTTATGTTCGACTTCAAGACTATTCATTTATTGAACATCTACATAATGATATTCGGGGCTCTAGAAATCTTTTATGTGTTAAAAGCAATTTTATTAGAACAGTATTTCATCTAATATTATTATGATTGTTATTATTTACAAATATTTTTTAGATTCTAAGCAATCTTAATTTTGACTAGTATTTTTATTACTATTAGAATAGTATTTCATTGATTATCATTAATTTTGACTATTTTTAACTTTAATTCTTGTATTTTTAAAATTTTAAGGAATTTCCTTTGAGCAGTAATTTATTTATTAATTTTTACTATTATTTTCAAAGCTTTTAATCGTTTTGACATTTAAACTAGTTGTCGTTTTAGGATAGGAGGCAACAGTACATATTAGAAATAAACAAATTTAAAGAAAAACTACTACTATTACTACTACTAAATGATTAAAATAATAACGACAATCCTTTATACATGAAATTAAGATACTATTGATATTACTAGTGTAAAAATAAACGGTGACAAACATGACATTGAGAAAGATTAAGGAATGTTTGATTTGAGCTTATGCAAATCAATAGCTCTTCGTAGGTCCTCCGCACGACATCCAGAATCCGCACAGAGCTAATTTTAGGTTCTTGCTGGTTGGCCTATACTGGTGTGTCCACAGGAGACCGTCACTTATGAGTTCGTACTTGTTTCTCTAGCATGTCTTGTTTGTCTTAATTAGGTGGTTTGTGATAGGAGGCAAGTGGCCGTACAGCTGCAATAAGAAATTGTATCACCAAGAACTTATCGTGATTTCTGATGTCGCACTGTTCCTCTTTATTCTCTGTCGCAAAATGGCAACGGGAGTGAATTGCGACATTTTTAAATTTTGAAAAACATTTTCTTTAAGAGGAAAGAAAATACGTAATATTTGGATTTTTCGAACTGTTGTTCTCATCTGTATAGTTATATATACAACGTTTCGACATATGTGCCCTCTGGCCTTCTTCAGGTGTTTCTCGTCGAACTCTGGAAGCTTCTTGTCATACTCGGGAGCCTTCATGGAACTTAGAACCGAACCCTTTATTCAATCCACCGGGTAGGCTGTTCTCATTCCGCTAATCATGACCAGGTACAGGTGTTAAGCTATGTTATCACGCGTGGTCAGGATTGAACCTGCAACTTACGGATGCTTTTCACTAAGAACTGTATTTTATTAGCCCTTATATCCTTTGCGCCATGTGTCCAAATCAGACAGAAAAAATACTTATAAAAATGAATAATGGTTGCTTGATAGAACTTCATTTAAAAAGAATGATGTTATTAATACAACTAGTTATTAATCTTTTTCTTTTTTTTTTTTTTCAATTTATAGTCGTGTTAGTAATGTTGAAAGTTGTGAATTTCAAACATGCTAAGTGAACGTCAGCCAACCACCAGACTTGAAACAGTTTTGTGGAATTCGCTAGCTGCTTGCCAACCCCTGAGGCTGACTCTGATTTCATTGCGTTGTTATTACTACTAGCATAATAATAATAATAATAATGATGATGACATCATTACAACTGCCACCTTTGCTATCCTGGTCGCCGTCATCATTATAATAATAATAATAATAATAATAATTCTTTATGATAGCAACATCGGCTCACTTAAAAAATGTCTGGAGGCTTTTTTTTCTACCTCGACAGACGATTCGCAGTAATTGTGATGGATTAATAACGAACTCTGTATCAGAAGTAGGCTGGAGAAATTAATAATGGAAAAAAAAAAGAAGTAGTGTTTGAGCCGAGAGGCCTATTATTGTAACCAAGGAGACAGTATACGATTATCTGAAACAATGGTGCAATCGGCCAGTCTGGTAGTGGTTGGATAACCACCTTGCTGGTTGGTCTGGGATATTGTTTTAAGTTTCATCTTAAAGACTGTAGACATAAACCATATAGTTTTGTTTTCTTACCTCTGTACATTTAAGGGTTTGGTTATTTGCTTCTTCGTCGGATTTCCTCTAGTGAAGTACACTTTTTTTTTCTTTATATCTCGTTGTGTTCCTTTTAGTTTAGTCCTATTTTTTCTACTTCGTTATATTCCTTTCTGTGAGACAGTATTTCATTCTGCTCCGTTTTATTCCCTTTAAGCGTGACAGTATTTCTTTTATATATTTGTTGTATTCCTTTTAGCGAGATAGTATTTCTTTCTGCTCCGTTCTATTACTTTTTTTACTAAAGGGTTTTAACCAAGCATTCTAGTTCCTCCTTTACTTCGACTACTGTTATTTCTTCCTCGCTTATTAGCTTCTGTCCTGTCGCGCTGCAGGCCTTAATGTCTCTTGCAAGACTAATGTGATCCTTACCATCGGTTTCAAACTGTCTAGGCAATGGCTAACATTAAATTCTCCCTTCTTTTAAATATTTAAAAAAATGTTGTCTTTTCCTATACTAATACTCAAGATTCATGTTTGTCTAATATCCTTATCTTTAAAAGAAGCTAATTTGAATCCTTAATTCATTCCTAAATAGAAGCATCTATCATGGAATGTTGTTTAAAACTCGTAAAAGTTATATATACTAGCAAAATAAAAGCCATCTGGGCGGTATAAAGATTAATTTTGACAGATATTGGTTGAGGGGGGGGAGGTAACAATTAATGTCGGGTTTTGTATCACAAGTAAAACCATCAAATTTAAACTTCTTTTAGAAGTAAAATAAAATAAAATAATTTGAAATGAAAACTTAGTTCTGTTTCCCTCAAATAAAATATTGCGTACATCTATTAATCAAATGATTATTTTGAATATTTTACAATCTTTTCAAAAATCGTTGGTATTTATCTATTTTTCAATATTTTAGTTAACTTGTTACTGGAAAAAAAAAGGGCGAGAGTAAAAAAAAAAAAAAAAAAAAAACTTTTTTTTAAATTTCTTACTCAAATGTTGAATATATAAACAGGGTTGTACTTTATTCTATGTATTAACAATTTTGACAATAGATTAAATATTAATAGACTTACGCAATCATTGGGAATACTGTGACGTGAGCTGTGGTTACAGACAGAAAGTCACCCAATCTCCATTATTAATATATTTGTGTTTACACGGTCTCTCTGTCATGGACAGGATGCAGCACAAGGTCAATTTTAAGCTAAATTTAGTTTTCCGTCTACACTGATTGTTGTATCAAGGCTAAAGAACCCAATCTACCCTACTATTTACCCGTGAGGGAGGTAGGAGAAAAAAGATGATCAAGTCCCTTGACAAGGGTGTTAGCGCAAAGGTAAGCTTCGTCCAAAATTTGAACTCTTGTCATCGATTCTATTTCGTACGTCGATAACCGTCACGCTAAGCGCACCCCCAACATGATATACGCATTAGTTTGACATTGGTGATCTTATATCTGATAGAAAATGATTTATCTGACTATGAAAATGGAGAAATGTTTGTTGTGTGTGAAAAGTAAAACTTCGATAATTAGTTTTCTATTTTGCTAACAGCGATTTCTTTCCTTCTCTTCAAGTAAAAACGGTTATACATCGTTAGTGGCTTAATAGAAAAGTTAGCGATTAATTTAGCTTTGACGAGCTGCAGCTAACGAGTTTTTCGATTCAATCAGACATCGGTGTCGCAAACTGCGGCGAACCATTTATTGATGGCCACATATGTGTCTTTTTTTGAGAGTGTGATGGATGACAATCCCCGGGGCGATAATTTGGAATTATTTCTGCTTATTTACCAAGTTTTACATATGTCGCTCGCACAGAAAACACGAGTTTTGTTTCTTTAATATTGAATTCAACAAGGTGATGTTTTTTTTGTGGGGTGGGGTGCAGGATAGTCTTTATCACTTGCCTCTCACTTTGTTTTATTTATGAGACCAGAAAAAATAAATCTGCAGTATACCTAAGGAACAAGGCTAACTGTGTTAATACATTCTAACGTATAATGCCGTACGGTCGTAGTGTAATGGTTAGCAAGATAGTCTCGCAGATCCCTTACTTCTACAAAGCGAATTCGATCCTCGCTGGATGCCCCATGATTATGGCCTTGTCAAATCTTAATTTGTGGTGAACGGATTTGGTATATTGTGGAGGTGCGTGATGTAATGGTTATCATAATAGAAAATGGATTCGACGATCCGAATTCAAATCCTGGACGAGGATGTTTGCATTCCACATAGCACTAATACCCTTGGGAAAGGTATGAATCCAACTTTTCTCCTTCCATCTATGGGTAAATAGGTAACCAATCTAGGACCACTCTGAATTCAAACTCTGCTTAAGAAATTTATCTTGTGCCGCATCCTTTTCGAAGGGATGGGTTGGTAAATATATATAATGGATAAATGTGTCGTTACGCTTGCCTCTTATACCATACATTTTTACAATTGAACTTTTTTGTATTCTTAACACATCGTTTCAGCCGACCTATTCTTCAGCCTTTTTTCGGATGAATAATCCAAGTAAATCTTTTATGAAAATGGACATTCATATACAAATCAGATCAATTCATTCGAGCAGCGTTTGGTACAGACTCCCTCCCCTCCTCATGGTATAATTTAGAATTGCCCAGATATTTGATATACTAATCTCTGATGTAATACATATGTGAATGACCGTTTTCTGTTGCCATTTTTTTGGTTAAAAAATAAGTTGTTGTTTTTTTCTCTTTTCCCGTCTCTAAAGAGAAGATGGCGATGCTAAAGCATTTTGCTTACTTTCTGTGTGTAGTGAAATTTTGTATGTATTTGTGCATTCTTATGAGAAGGTAAGCAGCTTCTTAGAGTGCGAATAAGACTGTTAACTTTCGTTACATTTAATGCGTAAATGAAGGCGTGAAAGGTTGATCTGCTTGTATGCATGTGTAAAACTGATTTGAATGAATTTAGTTGTGGTTGAAGTTCAACGCATGGACTTGAATTCGTAAAGGCAAACTCTATTCTTTGCAGTTCTTGCATTTATGAGAGTGTTAAACTATACTCGTAGACTTTTGTTGGTTGCGAAATTTCCTCGGTATTTCTTTTCTGAGGTTAAGATAAAAGAAAGAGTTGGAATTTTTATGAGTAATTGGATTGTTACATTGTTGAGCAGTATTGGAGTCTACCGAATACTTTTTTTTTTTTTTTTTTTTTGTTCGGTGTAAAAACACAAGGTATTTCTGGAGAAGGATATTATCAAAACGTTGTCTGATCCAACTGTTCGTTGATTGGTTAATTGCGTTCTGTTGTTATTACTGATTAGAAAAGATAGATGTTACAATTCAAATCTTTTGAAATTATGATCTAGTCAACATTTTGCAGATTTATGAATCTAGTTAAAAAAAAAAAATTACCCTACCGGTAGGATCTGACACACGGTCACAAGTATAGGACATCCAGCAAGAGTCGAACTTCCTTTTAGATAACTCAAAAATTAACTCGCATTAAATAATCCACAAATTGATATGCCATTAAACAAAGAAAAACCAATCCAATAAAATTATATAAATCTGTAGGTAGTGAAATCAATTATAGTCAATGTTTTACAGATATGTAAGAAGCATCATTTACAGTTATTGTATGTTTCTAGGTATGAAATTTTAGCTCTATATAATTTGCTTTTAGATCTCATCTTCCAAATATTGAAAAATATTCTTTGCTGCAATGAAATGCACGCAACATTGATAGTTATTTTTATAACTACTACTTGTATTTTTAAGAAGTCTTCTTTTTATATCTCTAAAACTTCACTTTTCTCACATAATTATTACATACAAATTTGGATATGTGTGAACTTAAGCATACAAATTATTTAAGACAGTTGAATTGTTTGTTCTTAGCGGTAAAATTTCAAACCAAAGTTGGTATGTAGCTAGTTAATAAGCATTTCACTTGGCGGCTAGAGAATAAGACCGAAGCTAAATACTTTATGCGAAGGGAAACAGCTCCACAGCTTTTCAAGCGCGCGCACGCACTCTCTCTCGCTCTCAAGATGTTAGTGTTAAGATAAACTAGAGTCATGCCAAGCCGTCTAGGGTTATTTTATGCCTAGAATTTTGAGAATGGTGTTCATTAACGTTTATATTTAAATTTTATATAATTTCTGAAGATTGCTTGATTTTAACAGTTTGTCAACCCACCTAGCGTTATTTCATGCCGAGTGGTTAGGGAATCGTATTATTGTATGTTCATATTTACATCTTGTGATTTTTTTTTTCTGGTGGGTGCATACGGTCCTATCAAATACGATTAATTTTTAAACAGACTTTGCTCCACATATGTAATCATAACCTTGTAATGGCAACGAAAGGGTCTTCTCGGAACAGGATCCTCACCACCAGATACAGTTTAGTGTCATACCTTTTTTTTTTTTTGGGGGGGTCTTACTACCTCTGCAGGGATACAGTCTAAACCCCGGTGACAAAGCCGTTAAACTGGCGAAGACGATAAAAACAGGCTATAATAATTTGTAGTGGGTAGAAAATACGAAGTTGTTAAATATATGATTACAATTATATAAGCACACAAGGTAATGGCTGCGAAAGACGGATAAGGCCGGTGTTTATCTTGGTATTCTTCTCAGATGAGGTGTAAACATTAAAACCCTCCCCCATTTTTTGTATATACATATACGCACACGCATGTTATTAATCTATATATCAACGGTCGAGTTTGTCGGGCCAACCAGACGGGGACAGTTACTCACCCAATGTGAATTCTTATTTCAAGTCTCGTTAGATAACAGTCGTAAACAATCGGGCTTACTTTAATGTCCACAATTTATTAGTCGTTAGGCAGATTTTTGAATACGTTTTAATTTTTCTGTTATGTAAGTCCCCATTATTAGCGACGATCAGGTATGCATAACTGACCTTTTGATTATAGTCTACCTTTTTTTTAAATGCCTGGGGGTTGCGACATTAATAAAATCTTAGTTGTTGTTGTTTAAATGGGAGATTCCTTTTATATTGTTCAATGTCCACTCACAGCCTTGACTGCCCATTTATTTATTTCCCTTACTTTACTTTCCCTCCCCCCCCCTCTCTCTCTCTCTTACTTAGCCTCTTCTCTCTCTCCCTTACTTTAACATCTCTCTCTCTCCCTTACTTTAACATCTCTTCTCTCTCTCCTTACTTTAACATCTCTCTCTCTCTCCCTTACTTTAACTCTCTCTCTCTCTCCCTTACTTTAACTCTCTCTCTCTCTCCTTACTATATACTCTCTCTCTCTCCTTACTTTAACATATCTCTCTCTCTCTCCCTTACTTTAACATATCTCTCTCTCTCTCCTTACTTTAACATCTCTCTCTCTCTCCCTTACTTTAACATCTCTCTCTCTCCCTTACTTTAACATCTCTCTCTCTCCCTTACTTAACATCTCTCTCTCTCCCTTACTTTCTCTCTCTCTCCTTACTTTAACATCTCTCTCTCTCTCTCTCTCCCTTACTTTAACATCTCTCTCTCTCTCTCCCTTACTTTAACATCTCTCTCTCTCCCTTACTTTAACATCTCTCTCTCTCCTTACTTTAACATCTCTCTCTCTCCCTTACTTTAACATCTCTCTCTCTCCCTTACTTTAACATCTCTCTCTCTCCCTTACTTTAACATCTCTCTCTCTCTCCTTATCTCTCTCTCACTTTAACATATTTATCTATCTCTCTCTCTCTCTCTCTCACTTTAACATATCTCTTCTCTCTCTCTCTCAATTTAACATCTCTCTCTCTCTTACTTTACTCTCTCTCTCTCTCTCTCTCTCTCTCTCTCTCTCTCTCTCTCTCTCTCGTCCGTATCTTCCCCACTTTGGCATAACTCAACTGTTGTCTGAATTTAAGCAAACCAAATACGTCAAGGTTAAAATCTTAAATCGTCATGATGGGGGGGGGGGAGAATACGCTGACTGCATCCCCCACACCAAGGGGCGGTGTCTTCTGTGTAACACTCTGCATCTTACAGTGTAGCTTCAGTTCTGGAGATATGTGGAGTACTCCTTCATTGCCATTATCCCCAAGTCCACTTTGTCCTGGATTGGTAGTATCTATTAGTGTCTTATCTAGGTGTCAAATGGATCTGTTTAAAAATTATTCGTATTCAGTAGAAACGTTTATTTTGTTTGGTCATCTGCCCCTTTTACCATCTTTTCGCATCATCCTTTTAAAAGAAAGAAAATAAACTTTGAGCAGAACATATACATATTAATATTGTATTTATTTACAGATCAAATTCTGTAAAATATTTCATCTGATGATTACCAAAAATGTATTTAATTTCTTTTGCTTACCATTATTTCTGAATTACTCCAATTTAACGGTGAAATATTCTACGCTAGTTCAAAAAGAAAACTTCTTGGGAAGCAACTAAACAAGAAATGTAAATATAAGTGTACAATAAACGAGATTCCCAAACATCGAGGCATGAAATAACCCTTGACTGGTTGACATGATGTTAATATCAATCGATCAATTTTTTAATATTTTTAGATAGCTTTTATGTGTATATTTAATCTAATAAACTCTACAATACTAGAGGGATTAACCTGAAAACATTACTAATAATTGTATTTGATATGGCCCAAAGCTAAGGACTTGAGAGATGTTTTCCCAAAAGTCAACAGCCTTACCAACCCACTCGTATAGCTGAACGGATTCAGCCGCTAGAGCAACTCACTCGAGAGACCCTCTATGTAATCAACATCAAGGATGGTATTAGGTGGACAGAAGAAATTTGAAAAAAAAGAAGATTATTCACAGCGTTTTAGCAACAATTAGAGAAGCTGTCTATCAATGTGTCCTGTTGATCGGAGCTTTACACCTTGTTAGTGGTAAGGTGACAGATTTGTTTAGAGGAAAGCTTCATTGCGCGGCTTAAGATTTATTGCCGGATTGCCTTGATCTTTTGAGTTCTCCAACAGGCATGACCGCCTCACAATGTCCATTTACCGTTAATTGGCCTGATCTTTTCCTTGTTGGATATTTGAAAAATGTCCGCATGAAAAGGGTCAATCGTCCTTGTAAATGTTATAAATAATATATATTTTTGTTCTCGACTTGTCAAGCATGAAGCATATTTAGTACTGTCTCATGATAATTGATACATTTGCACACACACACATTATATATATATATATATATATATATATATATATATAAATGAGGAAAAATGAGTAAAGAAAAGAAAAGTAAAAAATAGATAAAATGAATTTAATCGATCACTTACACATGTGTTTCGGTCAGTTTATGTGTGTGAAAATATTTCGCACACATACAAGAATCGACCTTCATCAGAGTGAATATTTATTTTTATTTTTTAATATTATTTTTATTTTTTAATATTTATTTTTATTTTTTTATTTATTTTATTTTTTAATATTTTATTTTTATTTTTTAATATTTTATTTATTTATTTTTATTTTTATTTTAATATTTTATTTATTTATTTTTATTTTATTTTAATATTTTATTTATTTATTTTTTATTCATAAAAATAAATATTCACTCTGATGAAGGTCGATTCTTGTATGTGTGCGAAATATTTTCACACACATAAACTGACCGAAACACATGTGTAAGTGATCGATTAAATTCATTTTATCCATTTACTTTTCTTTTCTTTACTCATTTTTCCTCATATTGTCGGATTCAATTCCTTTTCAATTTTTACATATATAAACATCTTACCAGGCCGGATTAATATAGTCTTTTCAATGTTGGGATTTTTTTGTGTAATGGGGCATCCAGTGATGATCAAACTCGCTATTCAGTAGTAATGGATTTGCGAAACTAGCTTGGTAACCATACATTTGCATATTTGATTTACAAATGTAACAAATATTATACAACAAAGGTAGTTTTAATACCTTTTAAGTTGAGACTGATTTTGCTCAATTGTAAATGTCACAATCTAGCCTTCTGGTCAAATTATGGTAGGGATTAAATATTTTTCTTTTCGAATTGAAATCCTCGAAAAGATATTCAGTGTGTGACAATATATAGCGAATGTATGGAGAAATAGGTTGTTCCGTTTGGAATCAAAACTTACGATGTAAAGTATACACATGAGAATGAACGGAGAACAGATCGACCGAAACGTTGTTGAATATCTAAGATGATGGTTGTATACGAAACAATGAATAATTTTCAATTTTCGTATCTGCTTTAAACCCAACTGTAATTTTATTTTTATATATATAATATGATTATTATCTTTGGGTTTTTTAGCTGGATTTGTGTGACAGCAAATCTTCTCAGTTCTCCAGGACTCTTCTAGATATTCTAGCTGATCTTAACAATGCTGGGGTCTGGATAGTTTTGATTCAGCGCAACACACTATTATTATGCCCATTGCTAGTTTGTTTTTTTTTTTTCTTCTTCTTTTTACTAGTCACAGCTGGTGGTTTTCACTGGAGTTTGTAGTATCGGCAAGTTTTCTCAGCTTTCTGGGATTCTTCTAAATATTTTTTGCCGATTTGAGCCGTACTGTGTTGTATCCCTTAGGTATACAATCGCTATAATGACTTATAAACAAGGTGAAGACACTAGTCCCTGTATATCAATGTATAATAAACAGTTTAAAGTATTGTCATTTGTTTTAATATATAAAAGCACCTTGATATGAAAAGTTTGACCAGTAAAACTAGGCAGGTAAGCCAGTAAAACAAGGCCAAACTATAAAGTTTCCGTCAAGACAAACTGCGTCAAACAATGCATCATGTTGTAATATTTTTACGCTTAGTGTCTCCAACATGCACAAATATGATTCAGGAATTTCTTTCCTCCTTCATAAATATGCACAGACATGCAAGATCACAAACTTGACCATTTAGTCTGGTCTACATAGTTTATATTGAATACATAAACGCCCACACTCTCTGAAAACAAAGGTCGTCCACAGTTTTCAATCAACAAAACTGCGTGTATATTTTATACTCCAACTTCACACGACATTAAAAAAGAATACATCTGTTTATTTTGTCCAGTTTTGTTCGAAATAACAAAAGATCTCTTCTGTTTGCTCGATCTGTATTACTCTAAACTACTGTGTGTGGTAAAAGAATATACAGTAATCCCCTCCCTGTCGACGGGGCTTAGAATAAGCTGAATATATACCCTGTATAGAGGGTAAGCCCCCCCCCAAAGGTGTCCCGTGTATGACACTAAATGCATCTGATGAGGCTCCAGATCTGGAGAGTCTGGATTATTCCTCCACTGTCATTACTCCTAGGTCTACCTTAACCAGGAGTGGTAGTATTTGTGAGGTTCCCATCCATGAGTCAAATAGATCTGTTTAGAAATTATTGATATTCGATTGGAGCGTGTGAGAAAAAAAGTTAAATAACCACATGAAAAATGTAAATATGAATGTACAATAAACGCGATTCCCTAACCTCTTGGCATAGAATAAATCTAGGTGGTTTGACATGCCCTTAAATTCAAACTAATACGATACCCCAAAATTGATGGAACATTTTGGTCAATACTAATCCAGTGTTATAAACGTATGTATACGAACGAATAATAAAAAATGACATTATTAAAGTTGATATAATTTTTGGTCTTTACATGGTTCTCTGAGGGAATCCACGGGGCGTAGTGAGTAGGGTGCTGGACTGCAAGATCGTAGTAAGCGTGTTAGAACTCCAGTTACACTATTACGTTTACTTTCGGATTAATACCCTTGGAAAAGATATGAATTCCCTAATCCCACTAGCTATGGATTAAATAATACCACGACTGTTCTTCTACAAAGATTACTTTGGCACTAGATAACCCATGAAGGTTGATATGCCATTTAAGAAACTAAATCAAACCAGAATTCTCGTCGAAAAAAAAAGGGGGGCAAATTTCTCTTACAAAACAAGACAAAAACAGCCAAATATAGCCAGATAACATCTTTACTCAGAAAGATTTTTTTCTTAAATTCTGTGAGGATAACATTACTAATTTATAAGACAGCAGGACAAAAACGTAAACTATTTTGTTCAAAATGTTAATAATAATAATATAAAAAGAAATATTAAAAATGTTTTGCTCTTATTTAATAAACCGAACGAATATTTTGGTCAAATCAATCTAACTTCACGCCTTTCCTATTCACCCAATATCCTCGTGCATACACGGACTTTCCTCCGTGTACGTACACCGTACACCACCAGACATATGCATACATAAGCCAATATATAAAACTGTTGGGTTGTTTGAAATCTTATCTACACAAAATGAAGATGTTGATAATGACTTCGTGTGTGCATATGTATGTTAATATATCTAGACATAACGTCACATGATCTAAGAAGGGGTGGGGGGAGAGACTTAAACACACAAAATCGTTCACACAGCCATTTTAAAAGTGACGAGAATCTCTTTTGAAACACTTCCTACTGATACTCACTCTCAGCATCCATGACCAAAGCTTTATCCTTCTCTTATGGGACGAGAAAGAGAATTTCCCTTTGGGCATAATATGCGTTCACCTCCCTCTCCATCTACCCCACCCTCAGAAATTCGCCCGGGGGCTTTGCTTGAAGGGTCTCCATTCTCTCTGCTCTCCGGGCTGGCACTGCTACCTCCCAGCAGGGATGGGTGCTCTTAAAGGACACCAAAAACTGACATTGACAATGGGAGGCCCAGTGTAAATTTATACGTTACTTAATGTGTGTGTGTGTGTTTGATTTTGTATGTGCGTTGGCTTTCTCTTTATATTCTCTTTCGTTTTCCCTCCATAGTGGAGATTACCACTATTAAAAAATATTAAACTGGAGTCAGTAAAAAAAAAAATATTTTCGATAAAATTTATTTTGGTTTTGAAATACAATGCAAATATTTTAATGAATTATTTCCTTTTTTACAGTATGGACGGCTGTTTTATTTAAACAAGAAAAGTGGGGTATAATGGGTTCAGTTGTGATTTTTAACTTGTCAACATTTTTAAGAAAAATCTATCACTCATGAGTGTTACATAGAAATGTCTGACAAAAAACATTTCTTTACAAATTTTTATAAGAGCAAAACCAGATTTTCAAGGACAATAGCTAATTCAGTTCTGTTCAAAATAAACACCACCTCAGTCACATAATAATTGTCATATTTCACGTATGAAATTTATATGCATTTCTTACGCGGGACAATTTTCTACCCTACATTTCCTTTTTATATTCTCGGATTTCTTTTATTAGAAATTTTATTGCATTTTCTTTATTTATAACAGAATTCTTTTCTCTGGTTTTTAGGTCCAGTTGAGAGCAAAATAAAATAGAAAATGAGGGAAGAAAATGGTTTTCTCAAAGATAATATTATCTCCTGTTTCCAGTAATATTACTGGAGGGCTTGGAGCTATTAAGATTTACACAAGAATTAGTTTTGTATTTGCCTATATGAATATAAAGGGAGTGACACAATAAAACTTGTTCATATTCTTTTGTGTAAATATGACAAAATATGTCCAGGTGTTACATATTCATACACACTGATGTAACATACGCACATAGCTGGAAAGGTGAAAACTTGGATTATAGCTGGTTATATTACAATTTTTGTAACTATTTGGTGTAAATTAATTAATAATACATTAATTAATAATGTATAGCGATTTGATTTGTTAGTACGAAGGATAGATCCATATAAGAGAAAATTTTACTAATTTTATTTTATTTTTTTTACGTTATCTTATGAAATTACTTTTACTGTGAAATGTTGAATTTAAATGAGTGACATTTTAGAAATTTTATGGATTTCAACATTTTTTTTAAATTTATTTTTTGGTTAGTTAGGATTATCAAATTACATAAAGTCTCCAGCTTAAACCTGATTAATAATTGTTTAATTTCATATGAATATTTATTTTAGTATTACTAAATTGTCCAGGTTAAAGTTAAGCCGATTTTTTTAAAGACCTTATTTTCCCGATGGAGGTATCATTGGGAAACGAGAAAAGTTTGGGTAAACGGGCCAGGTTTTAAATTCATTGCGATTATTTACGTCTTGCAGCAACATGGATTCCATCTCATTGTTGTTTGTTGCTAGAGATTCTCGCTCTACGAGACGTCTTATTTCCCCCATAAAGAACAATCTTTAATGTTTAAAACGTTTCCCTGATGTCAACAATTATGTATACGAAATTTGTTAGTTCTACATCAAACCCTTTGGTTATTAATAGTGGACAGACTATAAAATACTTAGTTGTAAAAAGGTATTTAAATGGCTTTCAATTTTGTCAAAAATAAGTATTTTTTGCCCATACTGTTTTCAAATTCGCACATTTTTTTTTTCTTATTTGAAGATGTTATGGGGATTATTTTTTTAAAGTAAAATATTCATTTCCTTCTTCTCACTGTAATAAAAAAGAACTACCGTACATGTATTTACAAAACAGGATTTTTTTAAAAGTATTGAACCTAAAGCTGTATTTCCCAATAGACAAAACCTGAATTTTCTTTAAAAATTACCCCCTTGACATTCAATACTCTTACACCAGTGAGTCTTCCGTTCGGGAACTCCTATTTCTTATCCTTGTACCATTTCGTTTTTTGTTTTTTTTTATTGAAAAAAATAACTTAAAATTTACTAAAGAAAATATTTCGCTAAGGGTAATTTAATGTGATGCTTTTTAAATCGATGCTACTGAAGTAAAATTAGCGATAGTATAATAAAAAGCTGTTGGTATGCATGACTAATCAAATTCAGCTATTTCCTGCAGTGTCATGTCAATCTGAATAATAGTTTAATATCCTTTCGTATATATTTTACAAGGCGGTAAATGTAGGGACCACATAAAGACAAGTAGGTATTTAGCCAACCTGTTCCCAAACGAGTAGGATGTGACACAAGATCGCAAGTACAGGGTACACAGAAAGGGGAGTATTCACAATGAGTATTGTTGTAATTTATAGATGTAATTATGAAATAAACGAAAAATAATTGTATTTTATGAACCATAACAATTTGGATATTATATGCAACATAATGTTTTTGGAACACTTTTTTTTTCATAAGAACGATAATAATTGATCATGAATTTTAATTCCAATCGATTCTATAAATTCTTTCGTCTCGCCGTGGTGTAATCGTTTAACAAGCTAGTTTCACAGATCCATCACTAGCGAGTTCGATTCTCGCTAAATACTCCATAATTACGACTTTGTGTCACATCCAACTTGTTGCGAACAGGTTACGTAAATACCTTGATTCTATAAATTCCTATATACGATTTAATAGGATAGGCCATTTTGTTTAATGGCATATCACCTCCTGTGGGTTATCTAAAGTCACATCTGGTCTTTGTATATATGATTTGTTAGCGAATATTTGTAGGTAAATAAATGTTGTTGTTTTTTTTTTTGTTTTTTTTGTTTTTAACGAATTGTGCGAGACAGTAGTTGGTAATCTATTTGCTTTACAGGTTTATTTTTATAGATAGTTTCGTAGACGTATCTTAAATATTTTGAATCTGATTCATAATTTTCGGTCTTTATTTCCATCATGAATTGCCACCTATGTTAATGTTGTTGGGTCAGTAAAATGTTTATTCCTGCGTGTGTGATTAAGTGAAGGAGAGGCTTTCTGTGATTGGATATATCAATCACGTGATGAGCCAAGAAGTTTTGGCGCGGAATACCAAAATACTCAGATACGTCCCGGACCAGCTCCCAACGAGACATCGACCAGAAATTCTCTCAATGAACTCACTAAGTCAGAACATACTAGCTACCCTCTCCACCACACCGGTAATTTTCTCAAACTTAACTCTATACACAGGAAGGGCTATTTTCTTAGTCATTGTTTTATTTGTTCTTTAATAAATTATTAGAATTAAACTAAGTATTCATTTATTTGTAGCTGTTAGTCTTAGAATTAAATGCTATACTAACACTAATAACATTTTCAAATAGATCTTTCATATTAGCCGAATCAAAATGTGGATGAATAAATCTCCTAAAACGAACTTTTCCTGCATTTGTATTTACTGTCCTTCGTCAATTTATTTTGACTATCGTCAAAATTACAGCATTTTCATATTTTTATGAGAAAATTGAAGTATCCCTATCATCACACACAAAGTGCTTTTTTTCTTTGTGGCTAGACTGACAAATTTCAGCTGATACATAAATTGATTAACATATTCTTGGATGGTTAGACAGTTTTCATGATGTATAGACCAATCTGAGGTCCATCAAACATGAATAATACATTCCTTAACTATCGTGGTATTGTCACTGTTGTTAATTGTTATGAATTTTAAACTTTTCGATCATCTCTGTAGAATCGGCGACGACTGGTTTTTAGGCTTATCTTCCACCACTCATATTTAAATCTAAGGACGGAATGTAAGCAAACATTAAGAGAATTAATAACGTGCGTATGTATAATTACTGCGCAGTACATGCAACTTAATTTGTGACTGCGCCATGTAAAGTAGTCTGCTTGTCGTGAAACTATTCTTATGTGGAATTTGATCTGTAAGTACCGAACCAGAATAAAGACAGTGTGCCTGAATATTTTATATGAACGTGTCCCATAACCTATTAAGTTTGTCGGGGTGCCATAACAAGTAATTAATTCCCCCTCATAGCATCTCTCAGCGTAATCGGGTAGTACTGGCGGCACCCGTCACCTTTCTAAGTAACTCTGGATGGCTTGTATTTGTTAAGATCGTACCAATAGCAAATAACTCGCATTGTCCAGGGGCTCCTGGCTTTTAATCAGGTGAGTCAGATAAGATAAATCGTATGGTCCCAGGAGACTGCCCCCCCCCCATAATAAACGCATACACTCAGTACCTGACCCATCGCCTAAAAGGGCCATGGCTGAGTTTGTCTGGTCGCAGCCTGAAACACCCAAAAAGTGAATGTCAACGGGACCTAGCATTTTTTGCAAGTGTCTATTGCATGAGTTTCGGCTTGTGCGTGTTTTCCAATTTAAAAAGACCTTGTGTTAATCCGGCTTGATGGTAAGCCAGGAAACTATCACCCATGCAAATAACGATCCATGACCTGACCTAGCCTATATATTCTGTATTCTTATAATTAAAATAAAAATAAAATTAGTTGCTTTTAAAGATATTTAAATCGTTAGCACTTGAGTTATTTACAGCACGAAATTATTCAATTGCTTCATTTCCGTGGGAGAAGACTTTAAAACTCTTTCCACTACGCCTCCTCTTTGATGATTATAGAATGCAAAATATTATAATGTGTGAATTGTTGCCCATTTTGATGTCTAATTTTTTTTTTTCTCTTTGCAATGTCACGCTTTTTTTTTTTTTTTTTTTTTTTTTTTTTTTGCTAAGAATTCAACCACCTGTTATTAATTAGCTTTTAACTTACCTACTCCCTGCTTTTAAATATTAGTTGATAATAGTTGCTGAATTAATTTTAAAAACTGAGGAACTTGGTCGATTAATTTCTAATATCAACTAGCAAAAGTATGCGCCCCCTGGGCGTAAGTATTTAAATTTTAATGTAATAATTTATATTAAACTAGAAAGACTAACGAATATAAAGATATTACACTTATCTTAATGTTATTTATATAAAATCATAGATAGGATTGTTTTTAATACGTTTGAGAATAACATAATACTATTAGAAATCAGTAACAGTATATAGTTATTTATTAAATACCGTTTTGTTAAAATCATTATGCAAATTATTTTTACCATATATCATATAAATCTTTTTCTAGAGATATATATAACACACATTTTAGTATTTTAAATGCATTTATACGGGCAATTTTGTGGCAAATCTAATTCGGCTAGACTTTAATAGAGACCTCGTTAATAAAATGCTAATTAAGATTAGATAATAACTATTTCCTAATCATTATAATATAACTTGAATAACTAAGGAAATCGTGATGTAGTTTCGGTTTACAGATAGAGAATTACAAAATTTCCCCCTCGGCCTATGGATAAATAGTAGGGCAGACTAGGATCTTTAAACCTTGGTTAGACAACCAGTCTAGAAGGAAAACTCTGAACTCAAACCTGTTGAACTCGCTTAAAAAAGTGACCTTGTGTCACATCCAACCGGTATAGAGGGGTTGGTAAATATGTATAAGAACAAAAGAATCACTAATTTTTGAAGATTCTGTGTATTCATCTGGGCAGGACAGAACAATAACATTATAATAATAAAAAGAATGATGACGTATACATGACTACCCCCATTCTGCTTCACCCTCTCTGTATATTCATATTTTTATTATAAAACATATATATGCCTTATTTATTCCCTACTGATATCGATTACAAATTAAAAATGCCAGTGATGATGGCTTAACTCGAGTGAAATTTTTATTACCTACTTAGCTTTTTTCGCTTCTCATTTCTTTCGTGTTTGACTAGGAACAGAAGTGGCAAGTCTTGTTGAAATTGTAGGGCAGGGGTGTGGGTGATATGTCTAAGATCTTGTTTCCGTGGAGTTATTTTCTCAGGAATGAACCAATAATGTTGCCATTATCTCGAAGATGTATTCGCAGTTGGGGAATGAGACAGGCTGCAACAGGAGTCCCAAAACAAAACACACATACACACACACGTGTGTCTTTTATCTATATGGTTCTGGTCTTGTCTACCTTGCTCTATAAAATGGATGTTCGCTTCGCATGCAAAATAGCATAAATTAATTTGCACACTGTCGGCGGTTTATAGAATATGGTGGTGGTATCCTCTACAAAGGAGTAATACCCCCCCCCCCCCAAAAAAATGATTATCCTGGGAATGACACTAATCTGAACCTGATAGTGGGTTTTTAGTTCTGGGGATTGTTTGAAAATTAGTAATATTCGATAGGAATACATAAAACCATATAATTGTAAATTTTGTGTTATGAATAGTTACTGGAATATCAAATTTTTATTCTTAAATTTGAGACGACAGATCTAAAAACTGAAACGCGCTCAAATAAATTTTAAGTAAAAATTGTCATATTTTTTTCATTTATTAAGCTTAATTTGATTAGGGTCAAAGTCAGAAGTGCACCCAGTGAGAATCGAACTCTCTAACAATGGTCTGCTATACTTGTTCGCTAACCATTATACTACGTATGGCACCAAGTGGTTATATTTGTTGATCAAATCATCAAATTCCACCTTGAATCACAAATGATAATTTTCATTCATTGCTCTGGGAATGATGTTCACCTTCTTGCACCAATATCTCTAAAATTTGAATTTTGCATGTTTTAGAACATAAATATAAAATTTAGGAGGCGCTTGTAATGTTTATCGTTGTCGAAAATGGACTCTGCGAACCGAGTTCAAATCCTGCGAGACTGTTCACACACTAAATGTACTAACGGAATTTAGACTGCTGTCATTGTGATTCTAATATTGCTATATCACAGTGTGTTTAATCAATAGGGTTGACTTTTATGTATTTATTTAATTAATCCTACTTTTGATATCATTGTTTGCCTAAAAAATGATAAGTGTAAGTGCTTGAGAAAGCACTTGCGATTGTGCTATGTTAGACATGTTCGTCTCACCATCATTAAATATTCACTGAGTATAGTGGGGATTAATAAATGAATAAAGCTTAAAATATAATATTCCACTTCCGCCGAAAGTTTAACTTACGGTGCCAAAAAAAGTCCTCTTTCTTGCCTTGCCAACTCATTGGACAATATGTAGGTTTGCAGCCTCCTGAAACTATCAGTACATACTCTATAACTTTTATAATAATTCATAGGCTTAAGGGGAAGAAAACATTCCACAAGAGAAGCCATAAATATTCAGGATACGTAACCTTGCTCTAAACTTGAATGTATATTTGCATATATATATATATATATATATATATATATATATATATATATATATATAACGAGAAAAAACGTATGAATATGCATGTCTTTATATATTTTTGTATAGATATTTAAGATGTGTTCACATTCAAATTATTGAGGATACTTGATTGTTTTTGGTGTTTTTTTTTTAAGATTCCCAAGTACGATACTTTTAGTCTGTATTTCATTTGAAAATAAGTCTGTGTCTATATATAAAGAACGTATCCATATTAAATCATACTAGCCATAAATAAGATGAACCTGGATTGAGACATCTATATCTACATAGAAATATTATACAAAGAAAAGCCTTTAAGGAACCTGTATAGACTAGTAATTAATTATGCTAAGCGAAATTAGCTAAAAGAAAATTGTTTTACTGTGTCTTAGCGGAGAGTGAATAGATAAAATACATAACAATGAAAATAACATTTGAATACTAAGCGTGGGCGTGTGTACACGTTTAGACTTACTAAGGTCTCAAAACGTTATTACAAATATGCATGATAAACATTCCTAGTTAGAAACGTATATACATTGTATATCAAAATGTTATACCAGACAATGAATCTGAAATGCCCCGTACTTATGGCCTTGTGTCAAATACTACCAGATTATTAATCTTAGTAAATTGCTATGTAGATCAGATGTGATGTTCTTTCGTTTGTATTTACCTATATATTCGTGTATAAGTCGACCTTTTGATTTATGGTCACGAAATCGTCAATTTATTTTTTAAAGTCAAAGATTACGTCTGTGCATGAAGGTGTGTGTGTGTATGCGTACGCGCACGCGCATTACAACCGACAAAATAACTACTGCTTATGTCCGAGTTGTTGGATTTGATACTTTGAACTGGTCGCTGGCTTCTCAGAATTGCTTTAGATGTTAACATGACATTTGGGTGGGGGGCGTGGTGTAATGGTTCCCGTTGTAGGAAATGGACACGGCAAGACTAGTTCAAATGCTGGACAAAGCTGTTTGCATTTTACATAGCGCTAATAGCTTAGGGAAAGGTATAAATCCAACTATTCTCCCTCCAACTATGGGTAAATAGTATGGCAGACTGGGCACTGAAAACTTGGTTAGGCAACCAGTCTAGGAGAAGGAAAACTCTGTCTTCAAACCTGTTAAACTCCACTTAAGTGCTATTACGTTCACTATTGGACTTATATTATTAAGAAAGGTATGAACACCCTCACCCCCAACTATGGTTTAAATTGTACCACTAATGTTCTTCTACAAAGATGGCTTTTGGATTGAATAATCCACAAATATTGATATGACCTTAAACAAAAAAACCAAACCAAACTGCAAGATTGGCCTTGTGTCACATCCTGCTCCTAGTGGAGGGGTTCGGTAAATACATACTATTGTATTATTCATAATTAGAAGCACCATTTCATTTCTAATGCTGACATAAAAGATGTAGAGTATCGTGTTTAGTTTGCATGCCAACTTGTGGGGGTTAATGTTACTTCTCCAAGCTTTTGTTGAAGGAAACACCAGGAACTTGCTCCATATATATATATATATATATATATATATATAATATATATATATATATATATATATATAATGAAATGTGCGTGTGTGTGTGTGAATGCATGCATGAGAAATACATTAACTTTCACCATGACAGATCAGCTAGATACTTGGGCAATGTGACAAATAGCTCGAATTATACTTGTTAGCCTGTCAACAAACCTTTTTCTTTTTACGCCCATCCTCTTTTTATGTACATGCAATCTCAGTATTCACTCTTTTGCTTATTTTAAAAGACTTTGTCTTCAGCTTTTGCTTTGTAGTTCTCCAGACACAAAACCAAACCTCCTCCAACTTTCCCTTCATTGCCACCAAAACTTCAGCTCCAAATCACACAAATAATTTTCTACAAGCAAAAAGGCAAAGAGAAAGGGTCTTTGTTTTATCTTGTATTTTTTATGTTTCTTTCTTATTCTGTATCTATTCTTTTCTGTTTGTATTTTTTTTTTAAATGCAGGGTGTTATTTGGCACCGTCGTATTTTTTTTTCTTTGAAATATTTTGGGTTATTTTTTCGACTTAACTCCGTGGTACCTCCATCCTGCCAGCTTCCACCACAAACAATGGTTAAATTCCAGCGTTTCTTTTCTTTGTTTCTTCACCACCCACCATCTTTATCTTTTAGGAAAATCATTCTTCCGCTGTGTTTTCGTTAAGACATCTTCTCTGCAGGTCCTGCCGGTAATGTTCCAAACATCTTTTGGTTGTTTGCGCAAACTTGTATCAGATAC
This sequence comes from Doryteuthis pealeii, assembly GCA_023376005.1. Lineage (NCBI taxonomy): Eukaryota > Metazoa > Mollusca > Cephalopoda > Myopsida > Loliginidae > Doryteuthis > Doryteuthis pealeii. Next base: position 8,253,524 of record CM042137.1, read on the forward strand.
TAAGTTGTTTTTCTTGGAAACACAACCGCTTCCTTCTTTCTGTAGGAATCCTTGTAGTTAAGATTTCTTGTTCTGGCTTTAACCTTTTCACTCTTGTTTTGCACCCCGGCCCCCAACTTTCGCTGTTCTAACCCCCAACATTTTCGCCCGAATTGTACGGTCTTAAACCCCACCCCCGTCTGTGTTTTAACCCCTCCCTTTCATTTATTCTTTTGCTCTGTTTTAGCCCCCTCATTTTCGTTTTTTATTTTTATTTTGATCTATTTTAGCCCCTCCCTTTCATTTCCTATCGATCAATTTTAGAACCTCCCATCCATTTCCTTTTGCTTTATCTTTTAGATCCTCGTCATCCTTTTCCACCTCCCTCTTAATCTCTTGGGTGTTTTTTGTTTTGTTCTTTTTTACTTTGCATCCCTTTCCTTGGACCATACTTCTTTTCCATTTTTCTTCACTCATCTGCCAGCATTCCCCCTTCTTTTTTCTTTTAATACAACTTGGTGCAATCTTTTTACTTTGTATTTTTGTTTTTACTTTTTTTTCTTATGAGCAATGATAAAGTTTGAGTTCCCCCCCCCTTTCGAGAGTTGATTTTTTCTCTATTTTCTCCCCCCCCACACACACACACACACTTCCTAACAAGAACAGTTTTCTGAACAGGCCGTGGATTAATGATCGACACAACAATGGAATGAATTTTTCCCTAGCTTAAAAAATTTAAAAGAAAGAAAAAAAAAATTAGACGATCATCTCTTCCAAATGAACACTAAGTAAAAAAAAAAAAAACTTTTTTTTTTCCATTACTTATTTATCTATTTCCTCCTCGCCCCCTCCTTTTCTTTCCTCTCCCCTTCTTCACTGGAGCCTCACCAAAAAATTGGAATGGATGTACACTTGTTAATGACAAACAGATTATTATCCTTCATTGAAAGCCTAAATTTGGCTCACCAGGAAAACAATTTTGAGAATAAACTTGGCAAGATGGAAACAATTGGGTACTATTAAAACAAAAGATATATATATATATATATATATATATATATATATATATATATATATATATATATACCTTTTTGATATTTATTAAAACTTAACTAAGTTTGGCACATGGCCATTATAATGAGACTCAAACACAGAACACTATCAATGCCATGTAAAGACTAATTTAATAATGATGCCCTGTCGTCGGTGCTTAGAACACACTGACTATATCTCCTAGTAGTGTGATACGAACCCCCACAGCAAAATAAAAAAAGACTGCATATACTGGGTATGGCACTAAACTAAATCTGATCACGAAACCCTAGTTCTAGAGATCTGGGGGAGTGTGGAGTACCCCATCATTGTCATTACTTCCAGGTCCACTCTGACCCGGAGGAGTAGTAGCACATGTTAGGGTCTCATTTTGCCAGACTAAAACCCAGCTGCTATCTATAACAAAGTATAGGTTATTGGTGGGAAGTTTTAACCTCTACTGCTATACTACCAATATCCATCTTGGAATCAACTAAAAGAATAAAGCAATTTCCAGTCTAATTTGAAAGTAAATGATAATTTGTGGGGTTTTTTATGCACTGAATATAATTGTTTTTTTCTTGTTTTTGTTTTTTAATCATCCAAATTCTAATAATGGAGTTAACTATGAAATGCTCATTAGATTCCTTCATAAAGAGAAGATTCAGAATTAACATGGATCAAGTAAAAATTGTCTTGTGTGTTTAGCAAAGTTTATCAAATCTAAAAAAATATGTATCCAACAAATATATATATATATATATATATATATATATATATATATATATATATATAATCTTTACATTCTTTTTACATTGAATTTTTTGCGTAGGAAACTATTATATTTGTTTGTATTTATTTATTTGTATGTATAGGCTTCTCTTTTTTAAATATATTCGGTTAAGGGAAACTGTAATTGAGCAACATGTTCTTAAAAAAATATACCATATAAATGCCTAATGAGTTACAAATTGATTTTAAACATTACATTTTCCAGCAATGTGCTATTTCATTTTAAGCGTCAATCACCAGCACATCTATGTACTCTGTGAAATCTTACTCTGATTTTTGTAGTTCTTTTCGATCAGTTTCCCCATTTCCTTGGAGATTCCATGCAATCAGCTCCAAATATTCAATATCAACATTACCAATTAGAAATATAAAAGCAAAATATTTTCATTCCAATTTTAATTTCAGATTTTTTCCCTCTCCATCGAAATATTAGTAATGGCATTTTTCTCCCAGATGATTCCGTAATTTTTCCCTCCACTACATCAGGATGATTTCATTACTAAGGCTTCATTTTTTTTTCTTTTCCTTTTCGTTTCATGTTTATGAATTTGCTATGGCTGCCTGTTGCTTGAAGATTTTATCAAATTTTTTCAATTTTGTCTAAAAGAATTCTTCACTGGAAAATAACCTTTGGGATCTCTCTCTCTCTCTCTCTCTCTCTCTCTCTCTCTCTCTCTGTCTATCTCTGTCTATCTCTCTGTTTCTCTGTCTCTGTCTCTCTGTAGAAAAGAGATGGTCAGATTTTTTTTTCTAAATTTTTAGTTTTCGTTCGTTATTAGAAACATTTTATCCACATTCTTTTTCTGTTTCCGATGTACTTTTTAAAAATGATTACTTTTTGGGGGAGTTTTTTTTTTCTCGTTTATATTTATTAATGGTTTAATGCTTTTTTTCAACTGGAATGCTTTCTTTTCCTAGGCAAAAAACACTTATATATATATGTGTGTGTTTTCTTTTCTTCTATACTCTAGTGGCTATTGTATATTGACGTCTGGACTATACTTTCAACAGTTAGTCCACACAAAGGAAATTCAGCAAGTCATTTATCATGAAATAGGTTTTCTCCTATAGAGTTTACTTTTGTGTTAGAAAAGAAAAATGAAATAAAGATTATAAAAAAAAAAAAAAGAAAGCACTCGATTTACTAAGAATTTGTAGTCTTGTAGAAACTCTTTAATCTATCTACTTTTCTGGGAAAATCTAATCTTGGAGATTGTGCCAACTGTTTTGGCTACCAAAACAGAAAACCAAGTAAACATTTAGTAAGAAGAAAGGAAAAAAAAAGACTGTTTTTGTTTTTTGTTTATTTTCCATTTTGCTTTTATTTCCTGTGCTAACATATTTTTTTTTTAAATGCATTTGCAGATTATTAAAAAAAAAATACTTTTCTGTATGAGCTAACGGAGACTTTCTAATGTTATGACTGCATGAAATATTTAGATCATCTTTTGTCCCAATTAAAAGGTTTCATACAAAAAATAAATGAACACTAGATGTGTTTGATGCATACATATATTCACATGCACACGCATGTTTGTGTGTGTATATGTGTGTATATATATGTACTGGTGTGTATATGTCTGTATATATACATATTTGTGTGTATGTACATTTATGTGTATATATGTATATTTTGGTATGTGTGTTGAAACGGAATAGGTGAGGTTTATATTCTTATCACCAAAAAAATAGTTCCGAGGTTTTAATCAATATTCCTGTTTATAAATTTTCAGGAAAACAGTTTTCCTTTACTTCCAGTTGTTTCTTTTCCATTTTTTTTTCATTTCTTTCTTAGATATCTTTTAGATAACTTAAGATGAATGATTTTTTTTTTGTTTGTTTATTTAGATACTAAAGAGATTATAAAGCTTTTCCTAATGTTTTTTTCTTTATTTTTGAAATTCTTGTTCTCACATTGTTTGAGAGATAAGCAAACTAATTTATCTGCAAAATAATGTGTGTTGCCATCAAAAAGAGCCACATTAGATTGTAAAAGAAATGGTTTAAGAAATTTATGAAGAATTCAATATTATGACTTTATTCATATTAACGTTTTACACCTATTCTTTGATGACATTTCAAATTTTCACATATGTGATAAAATTACAGAAAATGGATTTTACTGTTTATCTTCTGTTTAAACAGAAATAATATTTTAAAAGAAATACTAGGTAACTCCTAAACCTTTGGGTTCCCAACAGCAGTGCCATGGTATTGAGTTTTCTTTTCATAAGAATGAAAGATTATAATTAATATTTCATAGATATCTCTATTATATGAAACATTTTGATGATTATTTCTGCACCACTAATATTATTTATTTGCAAATTGGACTGGAAATTGCTTTATTTTTATAAATTAAAGCATATAAAATGTATTGCTCTAATGTCATTCTCTGGAACCAAGAGAATAAAGAGCCTTGTCTGTGGTGTTTAGAATATGCTGAATGTAGCCCCTGCATTGGGGTAAGAAGCCCCCCAAAAAGGTTTTAGTTATGACATTAAACTACACCTGATAATGAGCCTTCAGTTCTGGAAATTCGTGGAGTACCCCTTCATTGCCATTACTACCAGGTCTACTGTGATCTAGAGTGGTAGCACCTGTTAGATCTATTTAGCTCATAGAGCCTATTTAAAAATTATTCATATTTGATGGGACCATATGCAAAAACAACTTCTTGAAAGATATAAAAATGAATTTACAACGAACATGATTCCCTAACCTCTAGATATAAGATAATACTAGATGGATTGACATACCATTCAAATCAATCAATAGTATCTGGAGGTACTTGTGGTGTAATGGTTTGTTGTAGGATGTGAACTCAGCTATCAAAGTTAAAATCCTGAACGAGGGCGGTTGTCTTTCACATAGCATTAATACCCTTGTGAAAGGTATGAATACAACTATCCTCCAGCTATGGATAGATATGAGGGCATATTGGGTTCTTTAACCTTAGTATGGCAACCAGTCTACAGAAGGAAAACTCTGAATTCAAACCAGTTGTAGACCTAGAGAGGGATGGGCTCTGCCTGGTTATTCCTGTTCATGATATGTTACATGAGTAGGACCCCCATTACCAAACCAAACCACATGACTTGTGATGGATTGAATGTTTTGATTGGATGATTTTACAATAGAAATAAAATGATGTTATCGTTTTTGTTAAGAAAATTCTTCTTTTTTTATTAAAAAAAAAAGGTGTACTTATTCTTGGTAGATACTGTATAATAAATGATAGATGTTTAACGTATTTATATTTGGAAAAGAAATCTTGGTCATTGTACTCAACAAATTATACTTAGAATTGTAGATTTATAACCTTTCAGGAGGTTAGTGTGCCATGATTAATATTCATGATATTTAAATAATAACAGGAAATAGACCAAAGACCAAACTACCAATAATTGACGTTTTTCTTTCGTTCTTTTTATAGCTTAGTGTAAAACAAAATTATTTCATACTCATTTTGTATACTTATAGATTTCAAATCTTACAATATTTTTGTGAGTAATTTCCCCCTAAAATACTTATTCTTAGAGACATCGGTGTACTCCTGACCCTATCACTTTTAATCATACAGGTTTCTTTTATATTGGACATTTTAGTCTATATTCAAGTTGTCTTGTTTACATTTCACTTGGTCTGTACTACTTTTTGGTCTTCACCAGTCTTCTGTCTTATTCAGAACTCAGTTTGTAATCATTGCTGTTCTACCACTTGGGCTGTGCACTCAACACGTGCCTTATTTGATACATATATTACATAATATTCTTATACCACTCAATACAAGCCAATTTTTCATCATAGGTACTTGCTTAGATATTTCAAAGCCTCTAACTAACCAAATGATTATTCTTTCCTCATACACTGATAGGAATAGGAAAATGCAATGACATTATTCCTCCCCCCTACTCGCATTTACAAAGATTTTGCATTTGTAAAATTCTAAAAAATGAACTTCATATATTTGGAATTTAAAGTAGGAGTTAAAGTATTGAAGCAAGTTGGGACATTAAAAGAATAATAATACATTATTATGAAGTTTTACATAGAGTAAAATATTGTTTTCAGTAGTTTAGTTTATTTGATCTGAGTGAACATATGTATGCATGTATATATGTGCATATGTCTGCATATATATTGTGTGTATATCATATAAATGTGTATATATAGCTGTATATTATGTGTTTTTATATATATATATATAGTGATAAATATTAAAACCAATTTCTAAAAAAGATTCTTTAAAAACATGTTCTTTTCATTACATTCCTTCTAAAAGTGACTGTAACATAACGACCATGTAGTATTCTAAAGAAACTTTTTTTGAAATTCTGTTTTGGGAAATCAGTTTTAAACTTGGTTCTAATTATTAACACTGTATGAGTTTGAATATCCCAAGATATTGACCACTATAAAAGATAAAAACTCTCTGAATATGTGTGTGTGCATATATATATATATATATATATATATATATATATATATATACCCACTAAATATTGAATGATGCTAAAAGTTAGAAATCCATAACTTTATTTCCATTTCTCCATTTGTCTTGTTCTATCATTTAATTATTTCTTATGTTCAGATATTCTATTTTAAACCTGATGCATTATTCTTTAAGCAATTACACATTCCTGATCTTGAGTCGTATTCTGTTAAGAATGCTATTCAAAGCCGTGTGAGTAAGTTTTGGTCTCATTTGACAGCTTTGATTCTTTACTGACATCCACCTGCAGGCAATATTTCCAAAGACTTTTGCCATTCTCTGCTGGAACTCCTTTCCGTCTTATGCATAAATAATATTTGCCTGCAGGTAGAAACTAAAAGAAAAGACTTTTCCGTGTTGTATGAGGAGAAAAGAAAATTGTTTGGTAGGAATGAGATTTCAAGCTGAAAAAGAAAATTCACTCTTATTTCTTCAAACTTCATTTATATTTTTTGCTCTTTTGTTTTTTTTTTTTTTTCTTTTCTTTTTTGTCTCTCATGAATTGTACGCACAGGCAAGAAAAATATATGCATATGTGTATGTGATTATATTCACACGGACATTCCCACTTCCATACACACATACACATTTTAAGGTATCCATTAGTATCTGAACACCATGGATATGAGCCTGAATCCTGGTGCAGGCCTATATTAAATACCAGCAGTTAGTCATGCAGCAATTTTCCTCTTTTCCTAATGCTGATATCCAAAGAAAAGGCAATAGATGATACATGGTACCAGTTTTGTCATAAGAGTTGCCAGGGTTAGGTTAGACAATATCAGAATGTCTGAGGAACTTCAGATATTGGTTTTGAATTCCTTATTGCACTTCACACACACACATATATGTATGTTTGTGTGTGGCTTGACTGGCCACTTTTACCACAGTCCCATCTTAAGGTTGTATTAAATACAGATTATTTAAGTAGCAGAGTTATAATGTCCATAATTCTACTATTTATAGTTTTCATACCTGCTCTGCTATCATGGAATTGAGCACTCTTTATGTAAAAATAATTCTTTGTAAAACTTCATTTCATATATATATATAACAATTGCTTGGGAAGACAACTGTAATAAATTCAATACAAGACTCCAGTCAGATGTTTTCTCTCTTCAGAGTTCTACCAGATTTTTTATTGACAAATACCATTTTCTTTACACAATGGCAGCAGTTTAGTTGTGCTATTACTTTCCATTTAGGACTATTACCCTTAGTAAAGCTAAACATCACTACTGTTTTTCTGCAAGGATGGCTTTGCCATTGAATAATCCACAAAGGTTGATATGCAAATATAAACAAATAAACACACATAAAATTCTTGTTTTTAACTCTCAAAATCATCCGTGTGTTCCACTACTTATGGGTAGTACTGCATATTTATGATTTGGATTTGTTAGGTTTTTTTTCCTGCCAAACTTGAAAATTTTTTTGATTTATGCATTAAAAAGATGTGATGAGTGTTTATTTTTTAAAAATCTGCACCTACTGACTTTGTAAGCTAATGTAAAAAAAAAAAAAAATAAATAAAAAAAATACTCCTCACCAATTGGTATTTTTCAAGAATTCTGATTTAGAATCTTTTATCAGATTTAGTTCAAGCATCTGGTCTTGAGGGTATTCCATGTCGCTGCAAAGGATCATGAAGTAAATATAGTTTGAAAAAGAACATCTTGAATAATTGATACACTTAATACAAGGAGAAAATTATATATTTCATGATCTCACCCCTACTATACCCACTACCGTCTATATAATCTTTAGGCTTATTTTCTTATAAAAAATTCTAGACAAGCCAGTTTTGTTTTTACTCTGTGTGCTCGTATATGAAAATAACGTGTGGGTAGTTTCATTGTCTTGTTTGTTTTTCTTACCTGATTGCAAAGAAAAGATCAATAGTCATCGGCAAACAAAACAAAGTTCAGGGTGTGACAGAAGAATTTGCCAATTGTGAATAATCATGGAAAATTAATAAATGTCCGTGTGTGAAGATGTCTGTCTGTTGATTCAAGTATCAACAATGCTCTGTTGATAATGGTTTGATTTAGCCAACTGAAGCATCGTCGGAAGAATCAATGAAACCTTTTCGAAGTTGAATGACAGCCAAAACTAACACAAAGTATTGCAGTCAGTAATATCTCAACTTTTTATCTGCTGGCTTAAACGGAGAGATACTGACAAGTTAGCTTCATTTATTTCTCTCTCTCAAGTATTTCTCTACTCCTATTTCTCTTTAATTGAACACTATCCTCCCAGAATTCATTCTTTATCTTTTGTGTATCATTGATAAAGTTTTGGCTTACTTATATACATTAGAAGAGGCTTTAAAAAAGAATTGAAGAGGTCATAAGATAGCTAAATAGTAAAAATGAATTAATCTTAGTAAGGGAAGAGACCCTGTGGCTTAGTGGCTAATGTAGCAGGATTGTGATATCATAGTAAGCAACTCTACTTAGGCTATTCACTTTTGGACTAATACTCTTGGGAAAGGTATAAATCCTCCAGCTATGGGTTAAATAGTACCACTACTGTTTTTTGACAATGATGGTTTTGGCATGATGGTTGATAATAGCATTTAACAAAGAAATCTAAGAATCTTAGCAAGTTATTATTTTTAGATATTTTTCACTTCATACAAAAGAAATTACAATGGTCACAAAGATTGGATAATTTTTTAAAAAAATTTTCCTAATATTGGAAAAAAGGTGTTACTGCTGAGAAAATGTGTAAAAATGTATAACTCAGCAGAAATGCTTGAAATATTGAAGTAAAAGTTTTTTTTGTTTTTTTTGTTTTTTTTTCCCACTCAACTGTTATTTTTAAAATTTCTTATAATCGTTTTTTCTTTCTTTTTTTTTAGGTAAGTACCCTTAAAGTATTAAATACTGGTGAAAAGAAGTGAGTAAAAATGTTTTTTATTCCTGAAAAAGTTTAAAATATTCAAATTAAAAAAGAAATTCTCATTACCTGTATCTTTATTTGTTAATTCTTCTATAAACTATTAATTTGCTCTCATTTTCATTTTTATTCTTTTTTAACTTTCTTCATTTTATCATTTATCTATTTATTATCTTACCTCTTTGCATCTCTACTCTGTCAATGAGGCTTACAGTATGCTGCCTTTATCCTCTGCAGGGGTGTTCTAGGTAGAACACTAAAATACATCTGATGGTGAAGCCCCAGTTCTAGAACTGAGAGTACCTCTTCATTGCCATTACTCCCAGGTTCACTCTGAAGTAGTACTACCTGATATGGTCACATCTTTGGGTGAAATGGACCTTTTTAAAGAGTTCATATTCTGTGGGACCATGTTCAAAACAAAAACAAAACTGCACAAATATGTAAATTGTAGCTATTATTGTTTACTAAGAATTATTTTTAGTTACTTGAAACGTGTAAACAAATGATTATTATTGAATAGAAATAATTACTTGAAATTATGATTATTTGTATTAAATAGGAATACTTGATATCATGTAACCGTGTGCAAAAATCTCTTTAGAAACTACACAAAATATATATGTACAATGAACACAATTCCCTAACCTCTAGGTAGACATGCTATTAAAATCAATGAATTCTCTGTGTGTCTCTCTCTCCTCACTATTTTTTTTTTTTTTTTTAAATTTTACTCTCTTAAAAAAAAAAAAAGAAAAGTACCACCCTATTAACCTGTGCTGTTCATATTTATCACTTTTTTTTTCACTCTGAATCCCATTTTTCCTTTGATAGCCAAAGAAAGAAAAAAAAAAACTCTGAGCCCTTCTTAGAATTATCCCCTCCAACATGGCATCAAGCACTCCCTCAGGTCAAACATGACAAACTGTCACCCAGGTACTCAACACTAATAAATAACTAGAGGCAATACATTCATTTACTAATGTCACTGGCCAATAATTCCCTCCCCCCCAATTCCCTCCCCTTTCCATTCTGTCATTCTTCAAAAGCCAGGTGTGTTTATATTGCTGTTGTCCACCTTATCCATCCACCTTTGTGCACATGGTTAAATCCAGCATCACCTTACAGGTGTACTACCCACTAATATCAACATGGCTGAACCGGACAGGTTACTGAGTAAGCTAATGTAATAGGTTTCACCTAACAAAACCTGTAAAAAAGGAAGAAAAATATCATTTTTCTTGTAATTCTTTTAATGATTGGGACAGTTTTATTTTTCTTATTTATATGTGCAACTTATCGTTATGTACACTTTGTTCTTTCAAACTGTGTAAATATATAAAAGGGCCTCTTTAGCTCAGTCGGTAGAGCACCAACCAAAGAAATCACAAAGTTCCTGGTTCGATACCAGTCTCCAACAATTTGGCACATGACTAGTATATTGTGAGTAATCTAATTTGTGCGGTAAAGTTAGGACCTGACAGTAGGTGTGGAGCTCCAGCAAAAACATTATCCCTGGTCTAGCGCTAGTGAAAAGAGAATAGACTCCCATGCTGTCTGACTGCCACCAACTTATTTTTAATATAAAGATATATTGACAGAGCATTTACAATATTTGAAATGATCAAGAAAAACAAAACAACTTTTCTATGTGTTATCATTACTTTGAATCTGTATACAAAGCGTAAGGATTTTTCTATTACACTAATTTATATTACTTTAGAATTCTTATACAGTAATGTTCTTCTCTAAAAAAAAAAAAAAGTTTAAATAGATATGAGCAAGCATATTGTTATCTTTTAAGCCATTGATTATTTTATTTCAAACAAGCTAATCTCTTAGTTAAACATAGATCCAATTATGACAAGCAAAAAACTTTTAAACAAGGAAAGTAAACATCTTTAAGCAACGTTTATTTGTCATACTAATAAATTTTGTTGGAACTTTTGAATATTTTATGAGCAACTTTATTTTACAAAACTAAACGAAAAATACAACTATTACGATCTGTTAATTTTTTTTTTTTTTTTTTTTTTTTTTTTTTTAAATTTTTAACATATTTTACATTTTGTCTATTTGGTTGTTGAGTCACTTACCACAAAAAAGGTAGTTGAGTATTTGTAAGTCTTTTTTTTCTTCTCTCTAAGTTAATACCACTAATCTGTTAAAAATTCCAGTTAGATTAACACTTGAGTTCTGAAAAGAGAATTTCTTTCTAAAATGTTTATTCTGTACACAAAGGAACAGTCGACAGAAATGCAGCCAGTTTGAAGTCGACAGAAAATACAGGTTTGAAGTTGTTGATTTTATGGAAAGGGTTAGGATACTTGTATCACTTGCTGTACAAATAGAACATGAAATAATGAAAGAGGTGATTAGGTTCTTCATTGAAATCGGGTGTTTTCTATCATCTAGATATGGGTTACCTTCTTGAAAGGATTAGTTCTAATTGAGTCAATCTAGGTAGTTTAGGGGCGGGGATGGGGGGGGGCTTTTGGAGGGGTTGTTTTTTTTTCCTTGTGAAAAGTGCTGGATGATCTAGGGTCACTAAATTTTATCAATTAAAGAAATAATTTACAGATTATTATTTCACCAATGGCTTAAAAAAGACATTGACTGTATCCCCTGCAGGGGGATAAGACTTCCACCCCTAATAAGGAATGTCCTAGATATGGCAAACTGCCTCTGATATCAAGGATCCAGTTCAGGAGATCTAGGAAGTTTGGAGCACTCTTTCATTACTATTTCTCCCAAGTACACTCTGACTCGGAATGGTTCTAACTCTTATCTATTATAGCTTAGAAGTCCTAGTTTAGTGTTGTGACTATTGCGGAATTGGTCAATTTTCCTGCACTGTGGACAGATTTATATGAGTAGTAAGTAAAGTAGGCTGTGTAGCCTATTGTCAGACAGCAACGGAGTCTATACCCTTTTCACCAGTGCTATACAAGGGAGATTTTATTTTTTATCTGAGATGGATCACCACACCTATCAGCTACCCTCATTATAGCACAGATTCAAGCTATGCTACTCATGTGCCAAGTTGGCAAAGGCCAGTATCAAACCAGGAATCTTGTGGTTCTGTGATGGATGCTCTACCGACTGAGCTAAATTGTTTTGTTCATCTAAATGAGGGAATGTCTTTTTTTTAAATAAGCTTTTAATACGATTAATTTAATTCTTCCTTGGTATTTGTCACATTTTAAACCTGAAAAGGGAAAAAAAATAGGATGAGGATAATATGTTAACTGAAAGGCTTCAAAATTTTAATTTAAATGGTTTCAATGCCGACCAAAAATATTTCGTTTTAGTTTTCTTTACTTAATGTTTACAACTAAACATCTGAAAGACTTGGCTACTTGTTTTGTTTTTATTCCAGCAGATTTTATTTTGGTATGTTATCACAAGAACCATTTTGTTCGATTCTCTTCATTTTACTTGTTTTGTTATCTTGTACATTTAATAGAAATTTGAAATTTCATTGATTTTTGTACAAAAACCAAAAATAAAAGTTGTGGTACATTTCTGTATTTCTTTTTTTTTTTATGTTAGAAACCCAAAAACAGAAGATACTTGATGTCTTGCTTTTCCTTTTTGTTTTAAATCTGAAAATCTAAGTGCTCAAATATTCTTTTGAAACTTTTATGAACCAAAGACCATCTGGTTATTAATGGCAAAAAAAAGTGTACCTATAAAAAGATTCTATTTAAATCGTTTATTATCTGTTACTTGTATACTTGAAATATTTTACAGGTCAAGAAAAACATCTGATATTTTATAAAGGATGTAAAAATTTGTACCATATACACTTGTATATCATGAGACTTTCTGAGACCTAAATTTTAGTTTAATTTTAGGGTGTGTAAATTATGGGCCAAGACTAGACCTAGTTTGGATCACATTTATGATGCGACCTCCCACTCTTAATATTTAGCTAAAATTCACTTCCCAAATTTGAAACCCTGCCATTAGGGTGCAATAAATGATAGTCTTTAATTAAGACTTAAACTCATATTCACTTTTATCTTAGAAATGCTCATCTATAGGTCAAATTTGTATTCAATAAAACTGTGTGCAGATAGTGGATACTGTGTGGAAGACTTGCCAGAAACAATGACCAATAGGGACGGTAGGTGAGAGATAGTCTTGGGAATCTTTGCTGTCAGTGTGACTTGATGAAGGAAAATAGCTTGTAGATTAGCAAAAAACACACACGTACAAATGCTTGTCATTGAACAACACACCTTTTGTTTCATCAACTTCCTGACCTAACCACAAAAATTATTAACAGAACTTTATTATTCATATTTCCAAGTCCATATAAAAAATGTCTTCTAGTGCATATAATTGCTTAAGAATGTCCTTAGATTATATTATTCAACATGCCTGCTTTAATTTATAAACATCTCTCTATATTTTTTGAATGTTGTATCAACAAAGACAACTTTTCACTTCATGTGCAGAGCAGATGTTTGTTTGTTTCTTTCTTCTACAGAGTGCTTCAAATGTAAAGCATGGAGAACTAAGTCAGAGAACCCTAAGCTAATTACAAAAATTCATAAGAGATGATTCTTACTCAACTCCTTTGCCAAAAACCTCAATGACTCCATCTTGTTATTACATAAGTATGTACTTTGTATATTCTATGATATATTGCCCTGGTTTTATATTATGCATGGCTATGCTTTTTAATAAAAGGAGGGTGTATATAAAAAGCCTCTGCTGTTTAAAGTCTTAAGAACATCTATGTAAGATACTAACATAGTTATCATAAAAAATGGAGTTATTTATCCTGGGATTTTCTCTTCTACTTCAGATTTGTGTAGTGTCTGTGCATTTGGTTTAAGATCAAAGTATCACTCCTAGGACTTCTACTAAAGATCTGTATCTGGGGAAATCCCTTGGTTATTTGAAAATTCTAAGATATACAATATACAAATGACTAGTTATTGCAAGTGAGTATAAAATTCAATGAAAAGAGAAAAAAAAGATTGATAAACATATAGAGGATGTTTGTTTAAATTTCATTTTTTTAATTTATATTTTACAGTGTTGAATTATCTAAATAAATTTTATAAGATTTTCTTCTAAACCAAAGATATATATACAATTTTATTTTTGGTGACGGTTTTTGCAATTTTATTAGTTTCAGTCAATAGTGCTTCGTGGGTGAGGGGGGGGCTCTAGTGAATAACATGCTGGACTGTAATATCATAATAAGTAAGTTCAAACTCCAATCATGCTATTACATTTATTTTCAAACTTAAACACTTATGAAAGATATGAACCTTCTTCCTTCCAGCTATTAACTAACCAGCAAAGGTTGATATGCCATTGAACAAAGAAACCAAACCAATCAATAATTTAATAAAAAATTACCTTTTGATAAAAAAAAAAAAAAAAAAATTAAAAAAATTGGTGTCTACTTATTTATGAATGGTAATGTATATTGAAAATGAGTAAACTCTCAGAGTAGGAGAGATTTGGGGGAAGGAGAAAAATAAGCGGTAATACATTTGTCCAGAATAACATTCATAGAAAAAAGCATTTTTGGACCAGTTGCAAATAGGTAAGGTATTTTCATGTAGCTATTAAGAGGAGAGTGTAGCCACTTTGGATACTTAAGTAAAAGACAAAGGTTGCTTTGATTTCAGCTCAAATGTTGCAGAAAAAGAATTACACCAAAAACAAATCCTAAAAAAGAAAAGAGAGGTTACATATACAAAGATATGTGCCTAATATAATAAAGCTGTTCCCAAAACAGAATTAGATATTGTCATGGAATGTATGAACATCAAACCTATTTAGTGCCACATTGTCTGTAGCCAAAGTTGTTATCCTTCAGTCTCCCTAGTGTCTCAAAGAAAATATAATATTTTAAGATAATCACTATCAACTTCTTTGCTTTTCTCTCTGGGATTCCATTTTTCTTTTGGTTTTGTTTCTTAGAATTTGTCAGCTATAATTGGGGGAAGAAAACAAAATCACAAAAATCTGGGTTACTATTCTGAAAGAAAAGTCAGTCTTAATTTTTGACAAGTATTCTTTAATCTTATTTTTGTTGACTTTTATTGCAGCTCTAATGTTGGTTGGTTAGTTGTTTTGTTTTATGGCATATCAACCCTTTTTGGGTTATTTAATGTTGAATCAAATCATTCTTATAAACAAAGAACTCAGGGTGCTTATAGTACTTGTTGTTGCTTAACTGGTCACCCAATTAAGTATTGGTTAACTGTTTTGTCTTATGACATATCAACCCCTGTTGAGTCATTTAATGCCAAATCAAGTCATTTTGATAAACAAAGAATTTGGGTTGCTTACAGTACCTATTGTTGCTTAACTGGTCACCCAATTAAATATTGAACAGGTCCATCACAGCTTAACCGGTGATCTAGAAACAACTGGTGCTTTCAGTTTCACCATAATGCAAGTCTGAAATTGTCATTCCAATATTAAGCAACAATAAAAAAAAAAAAAAATAAAAAAAAGGTAAGAATTTTAAACTGAATCATGTTGAAATCTTTATATTCAAACTTATATCACTTTTCCTTAGAATATCTACTTATCCTGGTCAGCTGCCTTTTCAATTAGACCATGAAAACAAATAATGTTATTAATACATGTATGAGGGTGGGTTGAAAAGTTCATAGGCTGATGTCATATCTGCTGTTGGTGTCTTTTTTTTTTTTTTAATCAATGAGATCCAATCACTGCAACACTGATATCATGTGGACTGCAAATGGAAATATGTTGAAGTATAAACTTCATTAGGTGACATTCCATGAAAGTATCTTGGTCAGCCTACAAACTTTTGCGCTGACCCTTGTAAGCATTAGAATAAGTCTTGTTACTTTAAGCTGGGAAAGTTGGTAGCTTCTCATTGGTACAAGTTAAAAGCTTACTTATATACATTTTATTTTTCATAAATTGCAAAGAATTTAAATTGAAACAATCATGTGAAACTAGAATGACAGGAATTGAAGAAATAAAAACTAAAATCATGGAAAGTTTAATGGAATTGCCAGACAGACCAAAACAGGAATGGCAACAGAAATTCTTTTTTAAATTTTAAGAAAATAAACATTAAAAAAAATTTGACCTTAGCAGTGCAGAAATCACAAATAAAAATAGAAAATTGATATTTACGATTTCACTACAAAATCTGAACTTCTCCTTTTGCAGTTTAAATAATTATTTACATAAGTAATTTAAAAATCTAGGAATCATTTGGTCTTGCCCATATGTAAGTGCATGATACCTCTCAATAAAAAGAGCACTTGTTGCCAGCTAAATTGGATGAATACAGGTAAATAACCTATACCCAAGAAACCATGAAATCTGAATAGTGAGTTCAAACCACACTAAACACCCTATTTTTGTGACCTTAAGCCAAGCCAAGTCTAGGCTATGCTTTGTAAATAACAATGAAAACCTTTTCATATACCACTGATTATAATAATTCTTATAACAATGTATGTATTTATCAGCCCCTCCATATGAGCAGGATGTGACACAAGGTCAATTTTAAGCAGTTTAATTGGTTTGAATAATGTTTGCCTTCTCCTAGATTGGTTGCCATACCAAGGTTAAAGAGACTAGTTTACCCTACTATTTACTTATAGTTGGAGGGAGAATAATTGGATTTGTACTGTTCTCAAGAGTATTAGTACAATGAAATTGGGAAAATATACAATAAATCATCTATCTTAGATAAATATTACATCAACTCATGCTGAAAGCACTAGTTCCCACTAGATCCCTGAAGTTAAGTATCAATGAGCCTGTTCAATACTTAAGTGGGTGACCATTCAAACAAAAGCAGGTACTGTAAGGAATTTGAATCTGCTTATCAAAAATTACTTGATCTTTAAATAACCCGAAAGAGGTTGATCTATCATAAAACAAAATAACCAACCTGTAACCAGCCCTTAGATAAATCAAATGTCTGTTAGGGTGTCACAGGACAGCTCAGAAACCTCTTCTCAACCTTTTTGCCTCTGTTCTTTGAACAGTACATTTATCATTCTCTCTCTATCATTCTCTCTCTCTCTCTCTTCTCTTTTATTAGTTTGATAGGAGTTAATTCTAGTAATCAAATAAAAATCTGTTTTTCTTCTGAATTGAATTGCCCATCCTGTATTATTTCAACAAAATCTTTCAGTTTTGTTCACCTTTCCTTTTTGTTATTTTTTATAATAATTATTAAATCTTTTTAAAGGTCAGATAAAAATACAGAAATGTAAGAATGTGTCATGTTATGGCAAATATTGATTCCTTCATTTATCTATTGATTAACCTTTAAAAGAAGAATAAAGTCTTTTTTGAATGTTTGTAACTTTATTTCTTTTCGGCTATTTTTTTTTTGTTACTTTGAATAACTTTCCCTTGTCTGTCATAGTCTCTAAGTAGCAATGAACTCTCTTCACTTTGAATGACAGACAAGTTCAATGTAAACCTTTTTACATTTGATTTTTATAAAGTTGTTTACTTTATATTTTCTCTATGTTCATTCATTTTCTTTTTTCTTTTTTATGCTGTTCTTTACATACATATAGAAATGTTTGTCGATTTTTATTTTGTTCAGCAAATCTAATGCTCTCATAGAAATGTATGTTGATGCCTTTTGAATCAAAACATTACTATGGACACATCAGCACTGAGGTGGGATGGCCTACCAAGAGCTGTGGGGGTCTGGAGATGGCAAGAAGAGAATTCATAGATTATAAAACTTCTTTTTAATCTGAAAAATGTAGATATATTGAACAAATAGGACACTACTAAATGATACATTTTCACGATAAGACTTTTGCTTTTATTCATTTTATGGTTAAATATTTGAATATTTTTGCTTATGTGTGTGTGTGTGTGTATATATATGGTAGGTGAGATCACTCACAGGTTTCAGGTGTTAAAGTTTGGATATGACCATAGAGATGTGTGTGTGCACATATATACCTACTATATGCATATGTAGGTCATGAGGTGTTAACCATTTCACTGCAGTGTGCAAATAAGAAATGAATTTCTTGTGCAAATACAGCTTAATTTCAAACTACATTTTTTTTTTGTTGCTCCATATTTTTCATCCACTGAGGAATCATATTTTATGAATATGTAAGTGTTTTTCTTTTTGTTATTTTTACTAGTCTCATATTACTAAAAAATGTTCACTGGAAATGACTGAAAGTCAGAAAATGCATCAGCAAAAGAATTAAATGTGTTTGTGTGTGTGTGTGTGTGTATATATATATATATATATATATATATATATATATATAGATAGAGAATCTTTTCACCAACGTTCCGGTCAAAGAAACTATAGACATCATCATAGAAAATATTTACAACACCCCTTCATATCCACATTTTAAAATTAATCCCAACATCCTTAAAACAATTCTCCTCTACTGTACAACTGAATTCTCATTTTATGACCATGTTTTCGTATGGTGTGAAATTACATATTTGTATTTATTTCGATTTTATCCACATCATCTAATCTTAATCTTGAGATGAATCTTCACTTTAACACAAAAAAGGAAATCTGGAGTTAAGTGTATTGAGTATGTAGGGTGCTGCACTTGCACATATCTGTTTTGCTCAGTTGCGGATATGGCTTCATTTAAACTTAAATTTTCAAAACTGAAAACTTTGTCTTGATAATTTTTAATCACATCTTATACATCTGAATAAGCTAGTACTAATATGCTTGTGTGCGTATGCGTTCCATCTTTCTTTTTTATGTGTTTGTATATTTAAGATGTGAGATGTTATTGTGAATTTGTCTGTATTTCTTCAAGCACCAGCACCCCACTCCACCATACCACTTTAAGTGTGATTCTTTAAATTTCATGATTGTTTTTCATCTTCTTGTTTCCTAATTTTTATATTTCCTTAGTTTCATACAAAGGATTAATCAATATATAGATTTTTTTTAAAAATCCTATTTGATTAACTTTTTCATTAAGTGAGTATGTGTATACACATTAGACATGATAATGTTTGGTGATTATTTGGTATCTGATTCGTAAAATAATTTTTATTATATTTCTACTAATTCCATTTAAATTTGTAACATTTCAATAAGAGAAAAGAAATAAGACTTGAAAATGTGTTCTATTTACTTGACAACAATTCAATTTGGATTTCTTTTAACTAGGCCAAGAAAAGACTTGAATATGCTTTTCATTTTTAAACTTTTTTCTGCACTTTTGAGAAACTTGCAACAAAGTAAATACATGGGTATCACCTTCTCCACAGTTTCAATTCCCTGTCAACGAGGCATAGAATACACTGACTGTATCCCCCTGCAGAGGGGGTAAGATCCCTTCCCCTCCCCAAAGTGATGTCTTCCATTAATTAAGCAGGTAGTCACTTCATAATTAGTGGAAATATAAATCATTTTAAACATTATTTCAAACAAATCTATTTGACCCATGGTCAGTAGACCTGGAAGTAATGGCAACAAAGGATTGACAACACAGTCCCCCTAGTTCCAGAACATAAGCCTCACCATCAGATGCAATTTAGTATCATACTCAGGTTAAATAAAATTAAGAGAAACACTTCTAAACTTAGAAAACTGGGTAAACAGTAGGGCAAAAAAGGTTTGATAGCCTTGCTAAGACAACCAGCATAGGAGAAGGAAAAATCTGAGATTCAATCCAGCTGTACACTACTTAGAAATTGACTTTGTGTTACATTCTGACCATGGCTTAGAGATTGGTTAAATACATAATTAGTAAGTTGGTAATAACTAAATAGTGTAGATCAGTCTTATGACCATCATATATATACTACAAACATTAGACAAAGTTATAAATTGATAAAATCTAATTATATAATTTTCTGATTTACGTATTTTGATATACTTATTTAGTCTAGGTTTGCAAAACATGTTACTACTTTTTTTCCGTAATAAATATGCAAATGTAGTAACTATTATGGAGGAGGAATAGAATTCTTTTTTATTTTTTATTTTTTCCAAAATAGAATTATTCTGAGCTTCCAAAGTTATTTCCTTAAAATATGGAAAATCAAAATCTGTTTTAAAAATTTTAATCATTTTTTCTTTTTCTTTTATGTATTTTTTTTTTTTTTTTTAATCTTATGCACATTCTAAATCTTTTTAGACATGTTTCTTTATTTTTATCTTATGTGAATAATAATTGTGGAAATCTCAGCCTGGTCAAATATTTCAATATCAAAAATAATTGCAAGATGATCTTTTGACCAAGAATAGTTGTCTGTTTTTGGAAAAGAAAGTAAAGAAAAAGATTAGTTCTAAAATTTGGACTCTAACAAGAGAAGTGTTAAAAAAAAGTTTAAAAAAAAAAAAAAAAATATTTTGGAACATTGACATTAGAAAATTTCAAAGTGATCAGAAGCAACTATTTGATTACTTAAAAATGGACAGATCAGGTAAGGAAAAATAAAATAAAATAAAAGGTTATAATCCACTTAGTATTTTTTCCTGTTCTGCAGTTGTTTTTTTTGTTGTTTTTTTCTCCTCTCCTGGGTTTCATTTTTTTTCCCTTCAATATTTCACTTGCACTAGTCTGAATGTCCGAGTGAAAAAAAAAAAAAATAATTTGCTTTTATTTCATTAATATTTTTTTTATTTTTTTTTTTTAGATTTAGTGTGTGTGTGTGTGTGTGTGTGTGTGTGTATCAGTGGGTGTGTGCCTAGATACAGCACAGGTGCCAATCAAAAGTGAGGACCATTAACCTAGGGCAACTCATTTGCATAATGCATTTATTACCCCCCACCCTCAACCATTATATTGTAATCTTTTTTATATCATTGAATATTTTTTTTCATGGCATTTTTTTTTTTAATTATTACTTTATCCTTTTTTTTATTCTGCTTGATTTGGGGTCTGTGTTTAATACTGAAGTTGAAAACTGTCAGCAAGATATAACTGCTATTCAATCCAGGTTCAGACATGATTAACATGTCAATTAATTCGGACTAAATATTCTACTGGCTTAGAAAATAAATGCTTTTTTGACTGCTAAAACTAATTGAGATGACTCCTAATCATTGTTTGCACTCCTCCTTTTCATTTTTCATTTTGTTTCCAAATCATTTGTCCATGTGCAATCCTAAGACATGTTGATCTTTATAAAATGCTTAATTTGATTCTTCTTGAAGCATTTATACAGCTATCACAATTTTTGTCTTAGAAAAGATTTTGCAAGAAATTTAGGTTTTTTATAAAATACAATATGAAATCTGTTAAACTTATTTTAGAATTTAAAAAAAAATCATTTGACTGAATACTTATATATACACACATACAATCTACCAATAAATCTTAAAATTACCAATTATGCAGAAAAACATGAATATTGATTGAAAAACATTCCAAATTAACTCTGTCATGAGTTAATACCCTTCCTTACATTTTTTATAATTGTTAATATAGTGATACTGCTCTGCATTTTTGTGTATGTAAAGATTTTGCAGTTTAGAGCATTTGATGTTGGATTCTAACCACACACACACCCAAGTAAAGTATGTAGATCAGGCAGAGTGGCAATATCAGCCAGGTACTGAGGGAGTTTATGCACTTTTCACAAACACTTGACCAGGGAGATTGTTTTAGCATTATGAGAAAGAGCACCACACCTGCCATCAGCTCTCCACTTTACTGCACAGATATAAGTTGTGCTAATTATGTGCAAAGTTGGCAAGGGCCATTATCAGACCTGAAATATTGTTTCCAGGCAGATGCTCTACCAAAATTCCATAGCTTAATGATTTTTTTCTAGATTATGATTGCTTACAAACATGATGAGAATTTTTGTAAGTTTTTTTACTAATATTAAATAAGTTACAAGTCTAGAAGTATAAGGTAGTCTCTGAAAGTCAAACTCCTGAGTATCATTTGCTAAGTTTACTTACTAACCAATCTATACACACGCACACACACACACACACAGTGATGCTAATAGCTTTTCAATTTAGTGCGTCCTTGGACTCATGGATTTGATTTGAATGAGTCCCCGGGAAAATTAAAGGGTCCAAACTAAAGTTTCTTAATAAATTGTAGAGTTTTTATCTCTTGTACCCCATACAGTATAATTCGTTTCCAAGAACATATTGAAATGTATTTATTGTTAGCTGTAAATGGTGGGGGAAGAAAAAAACAACACCGGGACACACAGATATGATTTTTATGCCCTTTTAGATTTTTATGTGGCAGTGAATCAGTGGCACAGGACGCATACCTATCTGTGTGTGTGTGTGTGTATTATATATATATACTTTTACTAGGTTCAGGGACAAATGAACATTAATGGTTTGCAAAGAGATTACCAAAGAGGAGAAATATACAACCTTTTTTATGAAGCAGGCTCTAAAGATTTGTACTAGCTTCATATTCAATATAGACTTTTAATACATTGTAACAGGTTGCTTTAGCAAAATATTCATCTTCTGTTTTCTATTAGGACTAATATACAACATACATAGAATGATGATTTTTGCTTCAAATAATAACTTGTGTTAAATAATATTTACTGAATTTTACTTAGAATATGAAACCAGATAAAAAAAAGTACTTTCAGTATAAAAGTTTAGATAATGTCTGTACATATAAGAGAGTGATAAAAGATAATAATTCTGAAAACCAGATGGAAATAATTAGCCTTTTCAGTGTTATGACTCGAATGACCTTAGTACTCTGCACCTGCATAAAAATAAGATATATATATATATATATATATATATATATATAAAATTCTCTCACTAAAACAGCCTAACGACTTAATCCAAGATGGAAAGATAAGAAGGCTTATTTTCTAAGTATCTCGTATCACCATATCAGCCAATTTTTGCCAATCACTTTAGGTTAACTGAGGGGTGAAAAAAATGTTTGGTAAATTACATAATTGCTGTAATAAATGGCACAAAATGGATTCTTTGTCTAGTTAATGTTTTAGCATAATTTACTTGAAGAGGATATAATATGGTGATTTTGTTATTTGATTTTATCAAAAGTAAGATATGAATAAATCCTTTATTTGTTTGTTTGTCTTTTTTTTTTTCTTTTTGTGAGACTACCTCTGCAAAAATTAGCTAAGTGATGTGTTCAGAAAGTATCAAGACTAATGATGTATTTAGAAAGACAGAAAGTAGCAATAAATAAAATGTTTTCTTTGAGATAGTTCCTTTGGCATTCAATACACTTCTTCCAGTGAGCTTTTAATTGGTTGGATCATCTCTGAAACTTCTTTTGATATGGTAGGAATATATCAATGTCCTGCATGCACTCTCAAATCTTGTATAAATTTAACAAGGTAAATCTTATTGGACATTATTTTAATTGGTTGGATCATCTCTGAAACTTCTCTTTTGAAATGGTATCAATATCTATGTCCTCTATGCACCCCAAAATCTTGTCTTTGAGAGTAATTTCCAGTTTAGAAAGAAAGAAAAATAAATGAAGAGCTAGGTCTATAAGTATTTACCAACCCCTCCACACAAGTAGGATGTGACACAAGATCAATTTTTAAGTGGAATTTAACAGGTTTTAATTCAGTTTTCCTTCTCCTAGACCAGTTGCCATACCAAGGTTAAAGGGATCAGTCTGTCCTATTTACCTATAGCTGGAGGGAGATTAGTTGGATTCATACCATTCCAAAGACTTTCCCAGGATTTGAACTCTGTTAGCCATATCCATTCCCTAAACCTATAGCTGGAGGGAGATTAGTTGGATTCATACCATTCCAAAGACTTTCCCAGGAATTGAACTCTGTTAGCCATATCTATTCCCTAAACCTATAGCTGGAGGGAGATTAGTTGGATTCATACCATTCCAAAGACTTTCCCAGGGATTGAACTCTGTTAGCCATATCCATTCCCTAAACCAACAACCATTATACCACAAGCAGATTCAATTTTGTGGTTTAACCCAAAAATAAGTTTTACATTCATTGCTTGAAAATTATAAGATACAAAATAAATTGCATTTCTTCAATATTTCTGCTTTTTCTTTCAGTAGAATTTTCCTATTTAAAAAAAAATGTCCTCATCTAAGATTAACCAAAAATTTGTAATGACAACTAATTATTTAATCAAAACTTTCTTTTAAAACATTTATGTATGCATCTTATTTTAGGTGAATGAAAAAGGGTTAACTGTGGCTGAGTACAGAAAATAATATCACTCATAAGTCAACCCAATCCTTAAGAATAATCTTCAGTTATTCAAGCCGGATCAGAGGCAACACCCTTCTCAGTTCCTAATAATAATATATAAAATTTGAAAAAAGAAACAAAGTCTAATGTGGGGGTGGGGGGTCAAGAATCAGATTTACAAGATGAAGAGATAATCTGGGTCTTGTGACATATAAAGATACCATTTATTGTTGTGGAGGAATTATGGTCAGAATGGTACTTCCTCTCAGAGAACCTAGTAAGAAATTAAAAAGGTTGTGCATAGGGCATGGGAGGAGAAATTGCATATTTACTGACGCTAACTGTATCATGTGTGTGACATTATTGACTGCTTATCTAGAACCTGGGAAAGACATTTACAATACAGTGTAGAAAATGAAGTTGGATGAAAGAGAAAATACCCTTTAGCTTAAAAATAAATGATGTGGTGAACTCACAGATATTAATGCAGTCAGCACAAAACACGACCACACACACACACACACACACATCTCCATCTCCACCTGCTTGTGTTCTTTATTTAAATCACATCATTCTGATGGCATGGATTCCCTTGAATCTCTCTTGACATTCATCCCTATCAGCCATCACTCTTGATATGTCCTCTACATGGCATCCAGTATCCAGAAAGAACTGATGAATGTAAGTTTTGACAGGTCAGCCAACACTGGTGTGTCCATGTCTAGGAGTACACAGAAGAATGGTGCTTATGTGTTAATCCCTGCTTCTCTAGTAGTGTCCAACATGTTCATCTTCCATGGAGGGTTGGTTAGATGGAAGTTAAGTGGCCATCTAGCTGCTTCTAGGATTTATTCAGAAAAGCACTCAGCATCCTTGTGTAGTTTCATCTAGCTTTTTACTCCAAGTGTTTTGGTAAAGTCCGAGTTACTTTGGTAAAATTGAAATGATGCAAAGATTTTCATGGCCGCTGTGCAAGGATGGCATCTAAATTCTTGAAGCTTTCCAAAATTCCTGTTTATAGCCATATCACATGGAATACACTGGTTTTTGTTCGATCAACAAAGTTAGGCAGCATAGTCATGTACTCAACATATATATATATATATATATATATATATATATATATATATATATATATATGACACACAAACATTAACCTTTAAGTAACAACATTTTATTGCATTTGCAAACATTTTAACTCCATGTCTTAGGTTTTAGTTTTGGAGAATTGAGCACATTTTTTAGATTGTTAGTTTTACTAAATACATCATTGTAATGAACACACACACACATACATATATATATATTTATTTATTTATATTTCTCCAAGTTATATTTTTATTTATCTTTACAAGCCCAATACATTAGCCATGGATTTTATAATCTTTATATAGGTTACCTATTTTAATATGCATTAAAACGTTAACAGATGCATTGTGGGAAGCAGGAAATAGTATAAATTACTCTCAGTAAAAGCATATGGAAGTCACCTAATATAAAACTGTTTACAAATAGTTAACTAAAACAGATGCTTCCATCTTTGTGCAATGTATGCAAATATATATGCAGTGAATCTTCCGGCTAAAATTGTATGTCTTCAAGCAGATAGATTCAACTTTAGAATGAGTGAATTTTTTTTCTCATCCTTTCGGAGACTGTCAAATCTCTAACGCCCAGGTGTTTCACATGCTTGTTTCTTATATATATATATATATATAATTTCTAATGCAATGCATGTGGGATATTTTTGGTCATATAGGATTCACTCTTTCAGTTTATTGTTTATGTGTCATACATATTCATTGTGAAGTTGCTTGCATTAGCAAACGACTGTTATTTATATTTCCAATTTTAATTTCCAAGTTTAATTCTAATCCTGACCTTCATGATGTGAAGTTCAAATGTTGAAACAAGTCTTATATGCTGCAGAAGAAATACTTGTTGAGGGTGAGTGTGGAGAACCACTTCATTGGCATTACTGTCAGATCAACTCTGACCCAGAGTTGTACTGGTAATACTGGTTTATGGTTCCATATACGGGTCAAATAGATCTGTTTGAAAATTATTAGTATTAGATAGGAATACTTAAGACTGTAAATTCTTTGTACTGATAATGGTTATCTAATTACTTATTAATTAAATGAAAACAAATGATTATTGTCAAATAAAAATAGTAGAAATCATGTAATGGTGTATAAATTATTACCATTTGATAGGAATAATTGAAACTATAGAAATGTGTGCAAATTCATTGTATTTGATGGGAATACTTTATATTATATATGTACAAAACATGTAAATATGAATTTACAATGAATGCAATTCCCTAACCTCTGGACATAAAATAACCCTAGATCGGTTAATATGTCAGTAAAATAAATCAAAATCAAGACTATTAGCATACACTAAAAGACATATGAAAGAAAATGTCTTTTTATATATATATATATATATATATATATATATATATATATTTATTAATTTATTTTTTATATATGTACAGATACAGTTTTACTATTTTATATATGATAGCAGTGTCTATGTAACCCATGCTTATATCCACTAAAATCATACAGCTCTGTCTCAATTAATTCTGTGACACTCACACACTTACTCAGGTCTGTTTTAGACATACACAAAAGTCTCTGTCCGTCTAATACTTACAATTTCCTGCCATGTCTCTTCCTTTTACCAATCTCAATGAACTTTGATATTTCAGTACATGTAGAATATTAACCATGGAAACTTAGTGTATGGGCTCACACAAATCAATGTGTGAGCTTATATATATATATATATATATTATATACACACACACCCTCACAAGAAACATAGTTTACTCCTTGATTAAATGCTTGTTGAAACCAGTATATTCTAACCTTGAACCTTTATTTACTCTTTTGCAATAACAATAATGATTCTGCCACCTAAAAAGAATTGATAGATCCTGAGGTAGTAAGATATATTATAACATATTTAAAGTATTTGAGAGTCTGAAGTATTATACATTCTATGGAAATATGGGGGCAATTGTGGCATAATGGTTATCATTGTAAGACAGGGAATCTGCAACCAGAGTTCAAATTCTGGACGAGGATGATTGAATTTGACAAACCCTGAATACCCTTAGGAAAAGTATAATTGAAACTATTCTCCCCCACCTATGGGTAAATGTTGGATAGAAGGTAGCAAATTCTGAATTCAAGCTAGTTGTACTCCACTAAAAATTGACCTTGTGTCATTCTGCTCATGGTGGTGGGTTTGGTAAATACATACATTCTAGGGAAATGACTAAATACATCTGTGTGTATGTATGTGTATATATATATATATATATATATATATATATATATATATATATATATATATATATGTGTGTGTGTGTGTATATATATGTTTGTACAATAACAGAGTGCACATCATTTTATTTAGGAAAACTGGAGACTAACAAAGACCATACTTCAATAAAAATACCCAACTTATTTTTGTCTAAGATTTACAAACCTTTTACCCCTCATTTTCCATAAGAAAAGCTAAATAAAGATATAAGAGTATAAATCAATGATATATTGAAAAATACAAACAAAGATAATGAAAATAGACAACATATAAACAAGAATATATAAAGAATAAAAAATAAAACAATTATAAAGAAAAAGAAGTTTTATATATATATATATATATATATGAGATTTATTTTTAACTTTTTAAATCCCAGACTATGCTTGGTAGCTCTGCTAGTAGATATTAAAGACGCGTACGAAAAGATGAGATCATCCAGCAAATAGTTTATTATAATCATCTAAGAAAAGAAAACGGCTTCCTATAGGTAGATCTTACAATGCATTGCAAAATTTGACAGTGCCATGTTTATTATTTTTTTCTTCTGGTAAATATGGACTTTCCTCTTTTGCACAATAACTCTAACCCAATGCATATGTTGTCAGACAACACTCAACACAGTCACTGTCACCATGATTACCATGGCTAATTGCAACACTAACAAGATTACTGTTGCCAAGACAACCATTCTAGCTCAGCTGAAGAAGGGAAAATGAAATTGAGGGAGAAATATCTGAGTCAAGAAACATTGGAGAAGAAACAGTGAGCAATCCTTTAACATGTCTCTACATTTTCATTTATTGATATAATTAGGATTTGATGGTATATATATATAAAGGGTAGTGAAAACAAAGTCAATGGTGATTGGTAACAGACTGTTGTGTAGTGCATCCTGAGAAGGTTCAAACATGTGTTTAGTTGTCAAAAACTAGTCTAGCTTGTGGGGAATGGTGGGGAGGTTGGTTTTCCTTGTGGGATTTAAGGGAGGACATTCTAATCTGCTGTTTCAATGTATCAATGAAGTCCCCATGGCATAGTGGGTAATATGGCGGATTGTGATATCATAGTAAGCAAGTTCACACTCCAGTCACGCTTTTACATTCACTTTGCACTAATACCACAGGGAAACGTATGAACCCCTCTCACCCTCAACCAGCCATGGGCTAAATAGTTCTACTATGCTTCCATTTGCACTTTAAATAGCACCAATACTCTTGGGAAAGGTATGAATCCAATTATTCTCTCACCTATGGGTAAATAGTAGGGCAGACTGGGCTCTTTAACCTTGGTACAGCAACCAGGTTGAATTATACCACTACTGTTTATCCACAAGGATAGCTTTGGCATTAGATAACTCACAAAGGTTGCCATTAAACGAAGAAATTAAACCACTATAGAGTAAAATCTGCTATTGTAACACCTCTGCAATAATATATAAATGTTAGTTTCTTTCTGAAAAAGAATAATCTCATAAAAATTGAAGCTAATTTGTTTTCTATCTCTAATAACTATGTTCTCTCTCTCTCATTTCATATTCTTTCTCTTTTTCTTTATTTTCAATATATTCTTTTCTTTCATTCTTCTGTTTACTCCATCTTCACTACTTAATATGTAACATCTCTAATTAAACCATACCACATCAATGTGATATTTTAAGATTTATCTTAAAAAAAGCCTTTGTTTTCCTTTGTACAAATTTTAAACTTATGTTTGGTTTTCAAACAAACGTACATTAAATATACTAATACTCTTAACTATAACTTAACTATAAAATAAAACGACTCAATATGATTGTACATTATTTTATTGTTCTTTTAATATCTTTTCTTTTTAGCTGACTAGTTTTAAAGAAAAAACAAATTCTCTCTTTGTCTCTTCCTCTCTCTCCCTCTCCTTTTTTCTTTGTTCTCTCTCTTTTTTTTTCTCTCTCTCTTTTTTTTTTCTCTCTCTTTCCCATAAATGAATAAGCAGAAAACATCAATATAAAAAACAAGAACATAAAACCCATATATCTGGATTTACCTCTGAAACGTCTGTGACATAATTGGAAAACTTATTTCTGGTTCAAAACCTTTGAACTGAAAAATTGTGGAAGTAATCAGCGATCAGGGGCCATAAAATTTGGTGACACAACAATTTTATAACTTTGGGGCTCAGAGACAGCTGTCATAAAGAAGAACAGAAGAAAAAAGATAGTTTATAGTTGATTATTGAGAAGTAACAGCTTTTTGTTGCTACTGCTTAGGCAAGTAAATTTGTTATGGAAGAGAGAGGTTTATTCAAGTGTTCACTGACCCTCTCATATCTCTGTCAACCATTGTGGCATGCCAGTAACAAGATATCTGATAGTGGAACAGTTCTGTAGATTTGTGCTTTTTCTCATGAGAATTGAGCAGCAATCTGTTCTGGTACTAAATATATCCAATTCTTTTATTGGCTGTCTGGATGAACAAATAAAAATAACAAAGTAACACCCAATAAGTTTTGCATTAGAGAAAAAAAATTGACTTACTCTTAGATTTATACCAGCAAGGTTACCTGGCACTGCCCATGTTGAAAGCATTTGGAAGATTGCATAAGAAAGATTGCATTGACTAAACACTGTCAAGGTTGAATTGAAGGTAAAGATAAGAGAGCTAGAATCAGTTGTAAGAATTTTCTATGAAATAATATTTGTATATTTAAAAATGTATTTATTTAATCAAACCTAGAACTTAGTGGTTCTAAGGTGGATGCTCTACCAACTGACCTAAACAGTCACCCCCCCCCCCCCAATTTTTTTTTTGTAAATAAGACTGATTCAATGTAATATTTTTTTCCTGAAGATTGGTTTTTTCTCATTCAGATATGCCTAAGATCAGATATTATTTTAAAGTTTGTTTTTCTATTAATAGTTTAATGGTCAAAGAATAAATTTATTCAGTATGTCTCTCTGAAACTTAAAAATATAATTTAATGCAATCAACTTCAACATTTCAATAACAAATTTAAGAAATAAACCCTAAAAAAATGTTCTTACTCATAAACTGTTATAAAAAAAAAAAAACATTTCTTCTTAAATTGATTTTATATTTGTTTTCATGACTTTTCTGACAATCTTTTTTAAAAATTTTTTTTATTTAAATTTCAACAAAGTAACTGTAGCATAAAATGCATTGTATTTTTTTCTCCCTTGTGTTTCAAGAAATACTTTTCCTTTTGTTGACCTATCACTTTTTAAGACTGGAAAGAATTTTTCTGATTGTATAACTTTTTTAAAAATTTTTTTATTTAAACTAATTTGATTTCAAGTGGTAAATTACAAAAAGCCTAATACTTTAAAAAGCCAATTAAATCATAATTTTGTTTTTCTTAGAATTGTTGTCAGTATAGGGTTAATCATATTTTCCATTTTTGTTTTTATCCCATTTCATTAAAAAAAAAACACTGACAAATAACAGAACAATTGTGTCAAGTTATAAAAAACTGTGAGAAAAAGACATTCATTTCTTTTTATTATCATTAAAAATTTGGTAATCAAAATTTTCAGAAACTTATTTTATTTCAACATACTTCTCTCGAGAAAAGGATATTGAACTCGATAATTTTAAAGAAAATTGGCTGACGTTTTTGTTATTTAATTTACACTTTAGATTTTTAATTATTTTCATTCCTTTTTATGATTTAATTTCTTTGTGAAAATTTCTTGTTTTAATTGAATGTTGATGTGGTTGACTGGTTAATGAAAGTGAAAGAGAAAGAAAGGTGAGAAAGAGAAAAAGAGGAAAAATGAAAGCAAATGAATAAATGACAAGATGGAAATTAAAAGGAAGAAAAAGAAAAGCCAAGAAAAAGTGAGAAAGAAAAACAGAAAAGAAGTCTTGAAATCATTGAGTTGATTAATTGAATATTGTTACCAAAATAAATTTTGATTACCTCCCTTGCCAAGGAAAAAAAATAATTAAAATTAGTTGTGAAATGATTACAGCCAAAGTATCAGTGTTGCACTCGGAAATGGCTCATCCAGACTTATTACAATGTTTGTCATTAAATTTGAAAGATTCAATATAAACACTCAAAAGCAATAAAAAAATTAAAAAAATAGGAAACTTATTTTCTGATTGATGTTATGGCTAAGATGCATAGATCTTTTTTAATTGATTTTAATAATTAAAGTTATTTTATTTGTTTATTTCCAAATATTCTTGATTTATCTTGAATTTTATTTCACTTCTTTACCACCAAGTAGAAGTGAAATATATCTTAAAACATTTTATTATATTTAGATAAAATAAGAATTACTAACACTGTTAGAATATCAGTTTCTATTTAATAGTGATAGTAAAGCAATATTGAAGGTAACACTCAGTGAGAATTGAACTCTTTACTGCTGTAATTGTTTGTAAGATTAACTTGCTAATCACTGCTCCCTTGTTAAGCAATGATTAACCTGTACACTATCTAATTGGGTGACCACTTAAGCTATAACAGATACTGTAAGCAGCTTGAGTCCTTTGTTTATCAAAATTGATTTGGAATTAAATAACCTGAAAGAGTTGATATGCTGTAAAACAACCAACCAACCAACTCACCATTCTATAGTCCACTCAATCTTTTATGAGTTTCCATTACTTATCAAGTAACTTCCTTCTTCGAGCTGACCATTGCTATTTGGTGACCATTTAAAAGAATTCCTGGCACTGTAAAATCAGTTAGGATTTAGGCATTTTTTTTTTAATCCTCAAATTCTAGAATGGCTGTCTGTGTCTCCTTGCAGAAGGGTAAAAACTCCCCAAAAAGAGGTGTCTAGATTATCTGTATCTGATAGTGACTCCAATTCAGGACATCTGGGGAGTGTGGAGTACCTTTTCTGACCCAGAATGATAGTGCCTGTTAGAATTCTATCTATGGTTTAAATAGAAGTGTCTAAAAATTATTTGTAATCAATAGGAATAATTGATGGCATATAAGGTTACAAATAATTTACGGTTATAAGTGTGTGCAATCATGATTGTTATTCATACTTATGTCATACTAATAGCACAGATATCTAGGACTCTCTTTCACCGCCTAACAGGTCCTCCTCATGGCATCTAGTATCTGCATAAAGCCGATCAATTTTGTTTTTCTGCTACTCTGATGTGTCCATGTGTATAGGAGAATGTCACATGAGTTTGTCCTCAATTTTTAGCAGGATCAGCATGTCTTGTTCATCTTGCTATGATGGTTTGTGTGATTGGACGTAAGTGGCCATATAGCTGCTTGTTGTGTTGTGCTGCTTCCGGATTTGTTTAAGCCAGCCCACAGCATCCTTAAAAATAGTTACTTGAAACCATATAATTGAGTATAAACTATTAGTATTAGATAGGAATACTTAATGTTGTATAACTGTGTGCAGAAGACTTTTTAACAACTACACAAAATGTAGATATAAACTGACTTGGCTTGACATTTCTGTTAAATCAATTAATCAATCATAGAATATAAGAATACTTGTGTGTTGATAGAAAGTAAGATGAAAGGAAATTTGTCAAATTGATATTGACAATGCAACATTTCAGAAGTTTAATAAATATTCCTTCAAGTTTTTTGGCAAAAAACATGCTTACTATTTGAGCATGAAAACACCGAAAATCTTTGGAAGAGAGAAAACGATTTATGTAAATTCTTATGTAAAAGAACAACATTGTTTGCTTAGAATTTTTCAACAGAATATTCTATATATTAAAAAATATATCCAAAAAAAATCCCTCAACCTTATTTATATGATTGCTAACTATTTGTATTCATAACTTTTTTCTTTCTTGCCTTTTGCATTTTCCCTTTTTCTCCTTATCTCTTGATTTTCCTTAAAACTTCAACAGAAGTGAAATCAATTGATTTTGTGCACTTAAGATCTCTTAAAGAATAAATGAAACAGCTCCTTGACCAACTGATGGACATTTCCTTAAAGCAAAGACTCTTAACAGGAGTTGGTGTCAAATCCAATCAAGAGGTCAAGATGTTTTGGCAAATAAAACTGAGTCATGAGCTCTGAAATTAACAGCCTTTTTTTTTAAGCTCTGTTCCTGGCAACCCCCCCCCCCCCCCAACTTTGCTTTTCTAGAATTGTCCCTAACAGCAATGGAGCTTAACACGAAAAGCTACTTAGCTAATGTGCTTACCTTTAAAGAGCATTTTTCTTTAACTTTTTGTTTTTTATTTTAAAGAGAAGTTATTTCTGTGTTGTTAAAGTGCACAATTAGCAGAATGGATGTCATGCATTTTCAAAGGATTTTGTCAAGATATCTCTGTAGGATTTCATTCTTCATTGAAATAACTACTTTCAAATTTTAGAATTTTGGGGTTAGTCTAAAGTTATTTAATAAACCTTATATTAGATTGGTACAAGGAGATCCACTAAACAATTTTTTAATGCAATATTAAGCTTCATTATAATGAGGTTTTGTTTTCATTTACTAAGGCGGCTTAGTTTTGCACAAGGCACTCATTGAGAATCCACTCACTAATCATGGTCTGCCTCCTTTGCTAACTATTACACCAGGCAATGCACCTTTACACACTAGTTTGTTTTTTTTAAATTGAATAAAAGATCCTAAACTGATTTACATATCTCATCATCAGGTTGTGCTGGCAGCACAAATATCCATGACACTCCTCTTGCAAACTGTCCCTATTGGTCATCACCCCAGGAGGTTCCTCTCTGTTGCTGCCAAAATTCGCACAGAGCTGATCAATGTAAGTCCTTGCTGGACAACCCACACTGGCTTGTCCACATGTTGATGCCCCCCGGAGAATATCACTTATAAATTTGTCACTGCTTCTCGAGCATGTCTTTTTCATTTTACTCAGATTGTCTGTCATAGGAGTCAAGTGGCCACGCAACTGTTTTCTTGTGAGGGTGGGTGCTATTTCCACCATTTGTTGAAGACTGCATGTAGCATTTTTGTGCAAATCCCATCTAGCTTATTCTTGTGTCACTTTGTAGTGCAGCTGTATAGTAGAACTGATAAAACTATGGCTTAAAAGAATTGTCACTTTATCAGAAAAAAAAATCAAAATATATAAAGAATAACCAATAATAAAGCAAATAAATATATATATATATATATTGACAAGAGATTTATTTTTTAACTTTTTAAGTCCTGAACAGTGACGGGTAGCTCTGCTAGTAAACAGTAATTCATTGCCATTTGTATTTCTTAAAAACATAGGTTTTGAGCAAAGAATATAAAGAGATTGAATTGTCAAAACAATATCTGCTATGTTAATAGCTCATCTCAAAGTTATTGATAAGGCAAATTATTCTCTTTTTCTAATTCTGTCATCTTTTAAATGAAGGAGTTTGCAAGGATGTTCCTAAAGTGAGCCAAACTTGATACTTAAAGGTCAGTAAAATATCTCACCTACAAATATCAAAACCATAATCTTTTCATTATGTCTAATGCTTTTAAAGGACATTGTGAATCATTGAATTGCAAATCAAGCAAATTGATTTGGGTGAGAAAAAGAAAGAAATCAAAAAAGCAAACTTCTTTTTAGAAAAATTAAACAGAATCTTTTGTGTACGGTAATGTTTTTTGTTATTTTTTATATTTTTATTTTTTATTTTTATATAAATCAAAACTTTTCTGGTTTGTTTTGAAATTTGCAAAACAGATCAGCTTCAAAAAATCAGTGAAAAAGCAAAAAGTACAAAAATAAAACTGAAAAATCATAGAATTACAATATTAATCTTTTGTATTTGTTCTGTTTATTGATTTTATTTAGAAAAAAAAAATTCTTTTTTGATAAAATTGTTATTTTCCCTTCTGTTATTTTTGGTCACTTGCTTTTTCTAAAGGATTTAATGATCAAACTATGTTTTCAATTTGTTTTACATCTGGTGCAGTAATTTTTTCTTTTCTGTGAATTTGTTATGTTTTCTCTCTATGTGCGTCTCCTTAGAAATTGTGCGTTTTAAATAGTCGAGGATCAAAGATACATACTTGTTTGGAAAGATTTTTTTGTATTATATATGTAAACATTAGACAAAGTATTTTTTTTAAATACTGGTATATTCATTAGTATACCCACAAGGATGCAATAAATTTTACAACATCAGATTTTGTTATAAAGCTTATTTTATCAAAATTTTCACTGATAATCTAATAAGATTAATAGCATTTAAAAATATTTTTAGACATCGCATCTTCAAACATTAATTTTGACTACTGTTTTCTTTTATCTAAATTTTATATTGTTAGGATCACGTTTTAAGATTATACTAATATTTTCTTTTACTCTTAAAATGAAAATATCTATGTCAATAAAATATTAAGTAACTACCAAGTAGCCGTGACTTGCAAGGGAGCTAACTAAGTAAGCCTTGACATTCAGTGTTTGGACATTATTTCCAAAAGGCTCTAAAAAAGGTGATTTATTTAACAGATATAATAAGGAAAGTGGCGTTTATCTATTAGTTTTATTGATTTTATTTATGAATAATATTTAATTTTAATGCGAATAATATTTTTAGTATGATGATTAATAAGTTTTGTCTTATGTCAATAAAAAAAATATGCTTCGCCTATAGTTACAAAATACTAAAATAAAAAGATAAATCACATAACTATATCTTTTTATATCTCGCTGCGTGGGTGTGATATAATAACTGCTTAGTTCCTCGGGGATTTCTCACCAGTTAACCCTGGGGTAAGGACTGAGTTTATTTCCAGTCTGGGCCCCTCACCCAGGCGAAATACCGACGGAATTAAGCAATTCTAGGGCTCCCTGGCGGAGTATTGTAACGCTTGTCTCATCAAATTTATGGTCGTGTGAGAACCAAAATAGCATCCTATATATTTTCAAGTTTTATACCTTGTTTATTTTTTTCTACATGCTTAGAAAAAAAACTCAATAAATTTTATATATTATATATTTATATATATATATATATATATAATGTGTGTGATGTATAACCTTTTGATTTGGTTGGTGTCCTGAGACGCAACATATTTACTTTGATATGATCCCCCGGGGAAAATGAATGTGTCCCAACCTGAAGTTTCTTATAGATTGTAGGGTTTTTATTAATATAATGGGGACCACTAAAAGCCGTCTAACCTTGTAATCTATCCTGTGTAATTCGTTTCTAAGAAATTATTTGAAATGTAATTTACAGTTAGAAAAACACTAGGACGCACGAATACGATTTTTATTGCGCGTCTTTTAAATTTTGTATATCAGGGACGCAGGAACGCGTACCTGTCAGCATCTAGTGTGTGTGTGTGGTGTGTGTGTATATATATATAAATAATATATATATATATATATATAAATATATATATATACCAGCTATCCTGAGAGCGAAACCCTACATGTGATAATGTTACCGTAAATCTTTCATATTTATGACCTCTCATAAAAGTTAGTATGCCTCCGTGAAGAACTCTAGGGAGTTTTATAGAGTATTTTTTGGTTTGTGTGAATGAGCTTTAAGAGATTTGTTCCCATTTTTTGTTTTGCTCTGGATTGGTCATTCCTAAAGTCCTATTACCAATTTATGTACTTAGTAACCATCAAAGAAATGTGTAATGTAATACAAGTTCAGCTATTAGTTATTCTACTATTCAGCTACTTCCTATGTACTCTCAAATACAACTTAAATTTCTTAATTAGTCTGTCTATCCAAATAGCATATCAGCTAAATATTATGTACAGGGTGTTTCAGAAAAGAAGAAAGAAACGATATATTCTAATCTAATATATAACTTAACCAATTCATGTTCAAAATAATCTCAAACTTTACAGCATGTGTAAACACTAACTTCCTATGTTTTGTTTGTGTTTTTGGGTGGGGGTATAGAAATACCTTTCAGTGAAAAAGGAAAAAACATTAAAACATAGAATTTTGAGTTGCATGTACATGTTAAATTTGAGATCAATTTGAGATTCAGAATTCGTCAAGTCTCAGTCGTAGAGCACTCGCACAAGAAAATCGCAAGGTTCCCTGGTTCGTTACCGCTCTTCGCCAATTCGGCGCATGAAAGCAGCGATCTGTGCGGTAAAATGAGAGCTTATTGTAGGTGTCGCGCCCGCACCCTCAGATGCAAAAACAATCTCGCTAGTCAAGAGCTAGTGAAAAGGGATGGACTCCCCGCTGTCTGGCATGATACCAACAATACGGCCACCCGTCGACTTTTCGTTTCGAAAATGATATCGATCTTTTTTAAATCCTGTATATTATTATGACCACCGTTTTATAGTGTTGTTTCAATTTAGCGCTGCATTGTTAGGAACTGTAGATATAAGGTGTGTGTAATGGAGGGAGAGTGATAAAGAAGAAAATGAGCATCTTTTTTACTTCTATACATATCTATTGTTCACGAGTACATTTGAACAATGTGCATGTCACACGCAATTTGAGAAAAGAGAAATTAAATTGTTTTCTATACCATATCTATTACGTTGCAATGTGTGTGGAGACATTTTTTTATAAATATGATATATATAATATATGCGAGTTTGGTTTCTTCTTTCCAAAATGCTGCCTGGTGACTGGGTTGATGATAGATTAAACATAGCAGATGCCAAGCATCCACGCACGCACTGCGTCCACACTTAGTAAGATAGAATAGATCTCTCGACGATTATATAATATATATATATATTATTTTCCACGTTCATCTCAAGCATTTCTCTGGAAGGGATTCTATAGGGTAGATGCAAAAAACATATTTATAAAAAAATGTCCTCCAACACACATGCACGTAATAGATATGTATAGAAAAACATTTTAATTTCTCTTTTCTCAAGATTGCGTGTGAGCATGCAGCATGTACGTGGAAAATAGATAATGTATAGAGTAATATAAAGATGCTCATTTCTCTTATCACATGCTCCTCACATACACACAGCCTTATATCTACATGTTCCTACAATGCAGCGCTAAAATGAAACACACTATAAACGGGGTCATATATAATATCAGGGTATTTAAAAAAAAAGTCCGATATCATTTCGAAACGAAAAGTCGACGGGGTGGCCTATTGTTGGTTCTGCCAGACAGCGGGAGTCATCCTTTTTCCTAGCTCTTGACTAAGGAGATTGTTTTGCATCTGAGGTGGGGCGCGACACCTACAATAAGCTCGCTCATTTTACCGCACAGATTCGCTGCTTATTCATGCCGCCCGAATTGGCGAGAGCCGGTACGAACCAGGAACCTTGCGATTTCTTGCGAGTGCCTTCTATCGACTGAGAACTTGGACGAATTTTGTTTAAATCTCAATGATCTCCAAATTTAACATGTTCATGCAACTCAAAATTCTATAGATATATTAATGTTTTTTCCTTTTTCACTTGAAAGGTAATTTCTATACCCCCACGCTCCCCAAAACCAAACAAAAACATAGGAAGTTAGTTGTTTTACCACATGCCTGTTAAAGTTTGAGAAATTATTTGAACATGATATGGTTAAGTTTTAGATTAGAATATATCGTTTTTTCTTGCTTTTTGAACGACCCTGTTACATAGATATTAGCCTGATTAGCTTATTGATAGACAGCTAATTAAGAAATTTTAAGTGGATTTGAGAAGTACATAGGAATGTGAATAGTAAGACATAACTAATAGCTGACTTGTATTACATACACATTTCTTTGAATGGTTACTAAAATGTACATAAATTGGATAATAGGAACTTAGAATGACCAATCCAAAGAGCAAAACCAAAAATGGGGGAACAATCTCTTAAACGCTTCATTCAACCACAAAAAATACTCTTAAAACTCCCTAAGAAGTTCTTCAGCGGAGGATACTAAACTTTATGAGAGGTCCATAATATGAAAGATTTAGGTAACATTATGTCACATGTGGAGGGTTTCGCTTCAAGGATTAGCTGGTATATTTATATAATATATATATATATATATATATATATATATTATACACCACACCACACACACACCAGAGCTGACAGGTACGCGTCTGCGTCCCGCTGATATACAAAAATTTAAAGACGCATAAAATCGTATTCGTGCGTCCTAGTGTTTTGCTACAAACTAGACTCCACTCTCTCACTCACGGCTTCGGATGTACTTCATGAACAGATTAACACAGTGTATGTTACAGTGTGACGCCGGGTTTTAGTGTGTTATAGCGCCAATGTTTTATATATGGTAAAGAGTTCGGCGTGCGCTCATCAGGCGATTGTCATTTTCCCGGGATTCATTCAAAAGGGCTGGTCAAATATGTTGCGTCTCGGAACACACCAAATCAAAGGTTATTACATCCACACATTAATATATATATATATATATATATTATATATAATATAATAAAATGTATTGGTTTTTTTTCAAGCATGTAGAAAAAAATAAACAGGTATAAACTTGAAAAATATATAGGTATGTATTTGTTCTTCACACAGCCAAAAATTTGAACAAGGTTACAATACTCCCGCAGGAGCCTAGAATTGCTTAATTCCGTTCGGTAATTCGCCTGGAGTGAGGGGCCCAGGCTGGAAATAAACTCAGTCTTACCCAGGTGTTAACTGGTGAGAAATCCCGAGGAACTAAGCAGTATTTATATCACACCCACTCAGCGAGATATATAAAAGATATAGTTTATGTGAATTTTATCTTTTATTTTTTAGTATTTGTACTATAGGCGAAGCATATTTTTTTTATTGACATAAGACAAAACTTATTAATCATCATACTAAAATATTATTTCGCATTAAAATTAAATATTTATTCATAAAATAAATCAATAAAACTAATAGATAACCGCACTTTCCAATTATATCTGTTTAATAAATCACCTTTTTTAGAGCCTTGGAATAATTGTCGAAACACTTGAATGTCAAGGGTCTTTTATTTAGTTAGACTCCTTGCAAGTCACGGCCTACTTGGTAGTTACTTAATATTTATTGACATAGGATATTTTCATTTAAGAGTAAAAGAAAATATTATATAATCTTAAAACGTGATTCTAACAATATAAAATTTAGATAAAAGAAAACAGTAGTCAAATTAATGGTTTTGAAGATGCTATGTCTAAAATATTTAAAATGCTATTAATCTTTAGATTATCAGTGAAAATTTTTGAATAAAAGTAAGCTTTATAACAAAATCTGATTGTGTAAATTATTGGCATCCTTGTGGGTATAACTATGTAATATACCAAGTATTAAAAAAAAATACTTTGTCTAATGTTTACATATATAATACAAAAAATCTTTCAAAAAGTATGTATCTTTGAATCGCATCGACTATTTAAAACGCACAATTTCTAAGGAGACGCACATAGAAGAGAAACATACAAATTCACAGAAAAAGAAATTACTGCACAGAATGTAAACAAATGAAAACTATAGTTTGATCATAAATCCTTTAGAAAAGCAAGTGACCAACAAATAACAGAAAGGAAAATAACAATTTTATCAAAAAAAAAGAATTTTTTTTCTAAATAAAAATCAATAACCGAAACAAATACAAAGATTAATATTGTAATTTCTATGATTTTTCAGTTTTATTTTTGTACTTTTTTGCTTTCACTGATTGGAAGCTGATTGTTTTTGCAATTTCAAAACAACAGAAAAGTTTTGAATTTTATAAAATAAAAATTAAAATATAAAAAATAACAAAAACATTACCGTACACAAAGATTCTGTTAATTTTTCTAAAAGAAAGTTGCTTTTTTGATTTTTCTTTTTCTGCACCCAAATCAATTTGCTTGATTTGCAATCAAATGATTCACAATGTCCTTCTAAAAGCATTAGACATAATTGAAAGATTAATGGTTTTTGATATTTTGTAAGGTGAGATATTTTACTGACCTTTAAAGTATCAAAGTTTGTTCACTTTAGGAAAATCCTTGCAAACTCCTTCATTTTAAAAGTGACAGAATTAGAAAGAGAATAATTTGCCTTAATCAAATAATTTGAGATGAGCTATTACATAGCAGATATTTGTTTTGACAATTCATCTCTTTATATTCTTTTGCTCAAAACCTAATGTTTTAAGGAAAATACACTGGCAATGAATTACTGTTTACTACAGAGGTACCGTCCATGAGTTCAGGACTTAAAAAGTTAAAAAATAAATCCTCTTGTCAATATATATATAATATATTTATTTTGCAATTATTATTGTTATTCTTATATATTTTTGATTTTTTTTCTGATAAAGTGACAATCTTTTTAAGCCAATAGTTTTTATCAGTTCTCTATACAGCTGCACTACAAAGTGACACAAGAATAAGCCATAGATGGGATTTTGCAGCAAAAATGCTAACATGCAGTCTTCACAAATGGTGGAATAGCACCCAACCCTCACAAGAAGTTGCGTGGCCACTTGACTCCTATTGACAGGACATCTGAGTAAAATGAAAAAAGACATGCTCTCGAGAAGCAGTGACAAATTTATAAGTGATATTTCTCCGTGGGCAACAACCATGGGACAGCCCGTGTGGGTTGTTCCACGCAAGGCTTTACATTGATCAGCTCTGTGGAATTTTGGCAAGCAACAGAGAGAACCTCCTGGGGGTGATGACCAATGGGACAGTTTGCAAGAGAAGTGTCTGGATATTTGTGGCTGGCCAGACCAACCTGATGATGAATGATATGTAATCAGTTTAGGATCTTTTATTCAATTTAAAAAAAACAAACTAAGTGTGTAAAGGTGCATTGGCCTGGTGTAATAGTTAGGCAAAGGAGGCAGACCATGTTAGTGAGTTTGGATTCTGCAATGGTGGCTGTGCAAAATAAGCAGCCCTTAGTAAATGAAAACAAAACCTCATTATAATGAAGGCTTAATATTGCATTAAAAAAATTGTTTAGTGGATCTCCCTTGTACCAATCTAATATAAGGGTTAATTAAAATAACTTTTATGACTAACCCAAAAAATCTAAAAATTTGAAGTAGTTATTCATGAGAATGAAATCCTACAGAGATATCCTTGAGAAATCCTTTGAAATGCATGACTCCATTCTGCTATTGTGCACTTTAACACTAACGATAACTTTCTCTTTTAAAAATAAAAACAAAAAAGTTAAAGAAAAATGCTCTTTAAGGTAGCACATTAGCTAAGTAGCTTTCCGTGTTAAGCTCCATTGCTGTTAGGGAACAATTTAGAAAACAAAGTTGGGGGGGGGGGGGGGTTGCCAGGACAGAGCTTAAAAAGTCTGTTAATTTTCAGAGCCAATGACTCAGTTTTATTGCCAAAACATCTTGGACCTACTTGATTGATTTACACCAACTCTGTTAAGATCTTTTCTTTAAGGAATGTCATCAGTTGGTCAAGGAGTCTGCATTTATTCTTAAAGAGATCTTAAGTGCACAAAATCATTGATTTCACTTCTGTTGAAGTTTTAAAGGAAAATCAAGAAGATAAGGAGAAAAGGGAACATGCAAAAGGCAAGAAAAGAAAAAAAAGTTATGAATACAAATAGTTTAGCAATCATATAAATAAGGGTTGGGGGATTTTTTTTTGGATATATTTTTGTTAATATATAGAATATTCTGTTGAAATTCTAAGCAAAGCATGTTGTTCTTTTACATAAAGATTTACATAAATCGGTTTTCTCTCTCCAAAAGATTTTTGGTGTTTTCATGCTCAAATAGTAAAGCATGTTTTTTTGCCATTAAAACTGAAGGAATATTATTTAAAACTTCTGAAATGTTGCATTGTTCAATATCATTTGACAAATTTCGCTTTCATCTTTTTCTATCAACACACAAGTAATTCTTAATATTCTATGTTTGATAATTGATTTTAACAGAAATGTCAAGCAAGTCAGTTTATTTCTAGCATTTTTTGTGTAGTTGTTAAAAAGTCTTCTGCACACAGTTATAACAAATTTAAGTATTCCTACTAATTACTCAATATTTTATACTCAATTATATGGTTTCAAGTAACTATTTTAAGGATGCTGTGGGCTTTGGCTTAACAAATCCGGGAAGCAGCACAACACACACAGCAGCTAATATGGCCACTTAGCGTCCATCACACAACCTATAGCAGATGAACAAGACATGTCTGGAATCCTGCCTAAAAAATTGAGGGACAAACTCATGTGACATCTCCTATACACATGGACACATCAGAGTAGGTTGAACAGAAAAACAAAATTGAATCGGCTTTATGCAGTACTAGATGCCATGAAGGAGACGCTGTTAGGCGGTGAAAGAGAGTCCTAGATATCTGTGGCTATTGTTACATAAGTATGAATACAATCATGATTGCACACACTTTAACCGTAAATT
This sequence comes from Doryteuthis pealeii, assembly GCA_023376005.1. Taxonomy (NCBI): domain Eukaryota; kingdom Metazoa; phylum Mollusca; class Cephalopoda; order Myopsida; family Loliginidae; genus Doryteuthis; species Doryteuthis pealeii. The sequence continues at coordinate 8,297,435 of CM042137.1, forward strand.
ATTTGTAACCTTATATGCCATCAAATTATTCCTATTGTTACAATAATTTTTAGACACTTCTATTTAAACCATAGATAGAATTCTAACAGGCACTATCATTCTGGGTCAAGAAAAGGTAGCTCCACATCCCAGATGTCCTGAATTGGAGTCACTATCGATCAGATAATCTAGACACCTCTTTTTGGGGAGTTTTACCCTTTGCAAGGAGCACACAGACGCCATTCTAGAATTTGAGGATTTACAATGCCTAATCCTAACTGATTTTAACAGTGCAGGAATTCTTTTTAAATGGTCACCAATGCAAATGGTCAGCTCGAAGAAGGAAGTTACTTGATAAGTAATGGGAAAACTCATAAAAGATGAGTGGACTATAGAATGGTGAGTTGGTTGTTGGTTGTTTTACGCATATGCAACTCTTTCAGGTTATTAATTCGCAAATCAAATTTTGATAAACAAAAGGACTCAATAGCTGCTTACAGTATCTGTTATAGCCTTTTTAAGGTTTGGGGGGTTTTTTCCCCCCCCACCCAATTAGATAGTGTAAGGTTAATCAATTTGCTTAACAGGGAGCAAGTGATTAGCAAGTTAATCTACAAACCAATTACAGCAGTAAAGAGTTCAATTCTCACTGAGTGTTACCTTCAATATTGCTTTTACTATCACTATTAAATAGAACTGATATTCTAACAGTGTTAAGTAATTCTTATTTATCTAATATAATAAAATGTTTTAAGATATATTTCACTTCTACTTGGTGGTAAAGAAGATGATCAAATTCAAGATAATCCAAGAATATTTGGAAATAACAAATAAAAAAACTTTAATTATTAAAATCAATTAAAAAAGATCTATGCATCTAGCCATAACATCAAATTAAAGAAAATAAAGTTGCCTAATTTTTTTATTTTTTTATTGCTTTGAGTGTTTTAATATTGAATCCTTTCAAATTTAATCAACATTTGTAATAAGTCTGGATGAGCCATTTCCGAGTGCACACTGATACTTTGGCTGTAAATGCTTCACAACTAATTTAATTAATTTTTTTTCTGGCAAGGGAGGTAAATCAAAATTTATTTTGGTAACAATATTCAATTAATTCACTCAATGATTTCAAGACTTCTTTTCTGTTTTTCTTCTCACTTTTTTCTTGCTTTTCTTTTTCTTCCTTTTAATTTCCATCTGTCATTTATTCAATATTGCTTTCAATTTTTCCTCTTTTTCTCTGTTCTCACCTTTCTTTCTCTTCACTTTCATTACCAGTCAACCACATCAAACATTCAATTAAACAAGAAATTTCACAAAGAAATTAAATCATAAAAAGGAATGAAAATAATTAAAAAAATCTAAAGTGTAAAATTAATAACAAAAACGTCAGCCAATTTTCTTTAAAATTATCGAGTTCAATATCTTTTCTCGAGAGAAGTATGTTGAATAATAAGTTTCTGAAATTTTTGATTACCAAATTTTTAATGATAATAAAAAGAAATGAATGTTCCTTTTTCTCAGTTTTTTATAACTTGACACAAATTGTTCCTGTATTTGTCAGTGTTTTTTTTTTAATGAATGGGTATAAAACAAAAAATGGAAAATATAATTAACCCTATACTGACAACAATTCTAAGAAAAACAATTATGATTTAATTTGGCTTTTAAAGTATTAGGCTTTTGTAATTTACCACTTGAATCAATTAGTTTAAATAAAAAAATTTTAAAAAAAGTTATACAATCAGAAAAATTCTTTCCAGTCTTTAAAAAAAAGTGATAAGGTCAACAAAAAGGAAAAGTATTTCTTGAACCAAGGGAGAAAAAATACATGCATTTTAATGCTACAGTTACTTTGTTGAAATTTGAAATAAAAAAAATTTTTAAAGATTGTCAGAAAGTCATGAAAAAACAACTATATCAATTAAGAAGAAATGTTTTTTTTTTTATAACAGTTTATGAGTAAGAACATTTTTTAGGGTTTTATTCTTAAATTTGTTATTGAAATGTTGAAAGTTGGATTGCATTAAATTATATTTTTTAAGTTTCAGGATGACATACTGATAATTTATTCTTTTGACATTAATATTAATAGAAAACAAACTTTTAAAATAATATTGATCTTAGGAATATCTGAATGAAGAAACCATCTTCAGGAAAAAAATATTACATTGAATCAGTCTTATTTACAAAAAAAAATTGGGGGGGGGGTGCTGTTTAGGTTCAGTTTGGTAGAGCATGCCACCTTAAGAACCACTAAAAAGTTCTAGTTTGATTAGATAAATACCTTTTTCAATATACAAATATTATTTCATAGAAAATTCTTACACTGATTTCTAGCTCTCTTCTCTTTACCTTCAATTCACCTTGACAGTGTTTAGTCAATGCAATCCTTTCTTATGCAATCTTCCAAGTGCTTTCAACATGGGCAGTGCAGTCGCTTGCCTGGTATAAATCTAAGAGTAAGTCAATTTTTTTCTTAATGCAAAACTTATTGGGGTGTTACTTTGTTATTTTTATTTGTTCCCAGACAGCCAATAAAGAATTGGATATATTTAGTACCAGAACAGATTGTGCTCATTCTCGTGAGAAAAAGCACAAATCTACAGAACTTTCCACTATCAAGTATCTTGTTATCTGGCAATGCCACAATGGTTGACAAGAGATATGAGAGGGTCAGTGAACACTTGAATTAAACCTCTCTTCTTCATAACAAATTTACTTGCCTAAGCAAGTAGCAACAAAAGCTGTTACTTCTCATAATCAACTTATAAACTATCTTTTTTCTTCTGTTCTTCTTTAATGACAGCTGTCTCTGAGCCCAAAGTTAATAAATGTTGTGTCCCAAAATTTTTATGGCCCCCTGATCGCTGATTACTTCCACAATTTTTCCGTTCAAAGGTTTTGAACGGCAGAAATAAGTTTTTCCAATTATGTCCACAGACGTTTCAGAGGGTAAATCCAGATATATGGGTTTATGTTCTTGTTTTTTATATTTGATGTTTTCTGCTTATTCCATTTATGGGAAAGAGAGAGAAAAAAAAAGAGAGAGAGAAAAAAAAGAGAGAGAACAAGAAAAAGGAGAGGGAGAGAGGGAAGAGACAAAGGAGAATTTGTTTTTTCTTTAAAACTAGTCAGCTAAAAAGAAAAAGATATTAAAAGAACAATAAAATATGTAGCAATCATATTGAGTCCGTTTTATTTTATAGTTAGTGTATAGTTTAAGGTATTAGTATATTTAATGTACGTTTTGTTTGACCAAACATAAGTTTAAAATTTGTACAAAGGAAAACAAAGGCTTTTTTAGATAATCTTAAAAAATTATACTTGATTGTGGTATGGTTTAATTAGAGATGTTACATTTAAGTAGTGAAGATGGAGTAAACAGAGAATGAAGAAAAGAATATATTGAATAAAGAAAAAGAGAAAGGAATATGAAATGGAGAAGAGAGACATAGTTATTAGAGATAGAAAAAAATTAACTTCAATTTTTATGAGATTATTCTTTTCAGAAAGAAACTAACATTTATATATTATTGCAGAGGTGGTTACAGATAGCAGATTTTTACTCTATAGTTGGTTTAATTTCTTCGTTTAATGGCAACCTTTGTGAGTTATCTGAATGCAAGCTATCCTTCGTGGATAAACAGTAGTGGTATAATTCCAACCTGGTTGCTGTACGCAAGGTTTAAGAGCCCAGTATGCCCTACTATTTACCCATAGGTGAGAGAATAATTGGATTCATACCTTTCCCAAGAGTAATTGGGTGCTATTTAAAAGTGCAATGGAAGCATAAGTAGAACTATTTAGCCCATGGCTGTTGAGGGTGAGAGGGGTTCATACGTTTTCCCTGTGGTATTAGTGCAAAAGTGAATGTAAAGCGTGACTGGAGTGTGAAAGCTTGCTTACTATGATATCAAATCCGCATATTACCCACTATGCCATGGGGACTTCAATTGATACATTGAAACAGCAGATTAGAATGTCCTCCCTTAAATCCCACAAGGAGAAAAAAAAAAAAACCAACCTCCCACCATTCCCCACAAGCTAGACTAAGTTTTTTGACAATAAACATGTTTGAACCTTCTCAGGATGCCACTAACACAACAGTCTGTTACCAATCACCATTGAACTTTGTTTTCACTACCCTTTATATATAATATACGCATCAATCCTATTATATCAATAATGAAAATGTAGAGACATGTTAAAGGATTGCTCACTGTTTCTTCTCCATGTTTCTTGCTCAGATATTCTCCCCTCAATTTCATTTTCCCTTCTTCAGCTGAGCTAGAATGGTTGTCTGGCACAGTTAAATCTTGTTAGTGTTGCAATTAGCCAGGTAATCATGGTTTGAAGTGACTGTGTTGAGTGTTGTCTGACAACATATGCATTGGGTTAGAGTTATTGTGCAAAAGAGGAAAGTCCATATTTACCAGAGAAAAATATAAACATGGGCACTGTCAATTTTCAATGGCATTGGTAAGATCTACCTATAGGAAGCCGTTTTCCTTTCTTAGATGATTATAATAACTATTTGCTGGATGATCTCATCTTTTCCGTACGCGTCTTTAATATCTACTAGCAGAGTATCCAAGCATAGTCTGGGATTAAAAAGTTAAAAATAAATCTCATATATATATATATATATATATAAACTTCTTTCTTTTATAGATGTTTTATTTTTTATTCTTATATATTTCTTTTTTATATGTTGCTATTTTCATTATCTTTGTTTGTATTTTTCATATATCATTGATTTATACTCTTATATCTTTATTTTAGCTTTTCTTATATGGAAAATGGGGGTAAAGGTTTGTAAAAAATTTAGACCAAAAATAAGTTGGGTATTTTTATTGAAGTATGGTCTTTGTTAGTTCTCCAGTTTTCCTAAATAATTGATGTGCCACTCTGTTATTGTACAAACATATATATACCACACATCACACATATATATATAATTTATTATATATATAATTATATAATTATAATTTAATAATAAATATATATATATAACACATACATACCACAGTGTAATTTAGTCCATTTTCCTAGAATGTATGTATTTACCAAACCCACCAACATGAGCACGAATGACACAAGGTCAATTTTTAGTGGAGTACAACTAGCTTGAAATTCAAAGAATTTGCTAGCCTTCTATCCAAACATTTACCCTAGGTGGGGAGAATAGTTTCAATTATACTTTTCCTAAGGTATTCAGGGTTTGTCAAATTCAATCATCGCCTCGTCCAGAATTTGAACTCTTGGTTGCAGATTTCCCTGTCTTACAAATGAATAACCATTATGCGCACATTGCCCCATATTCCATAGAATGTATAATAACTTCAGAACTCTCAATACTTTAAATATGTTATAATATTTATCTTACTACCTCAGGATCTATCAATTCTTTTTAAGGTGCAAACACTAGTATGACTGTCTCTCAGAGATCATCGAGTAACTAGGATTATGTGTATGAGTATAATTGATTTCCAACAAGCATTTAAGGCAGAGGCAGGGATAATTACTATGTTTCTGGAGGGTGGGTGTGTACTCACTAATATATATATATATATATATAAGCTCACACATGTGATTTGTGTGAGCGCCATACACTAAGTTCATGGTATAATATTCTACATGTACTGAAAATATCAAAGTTCAGTTGAGATTGGTAAAAGGAAGAAGACATGGCAGGAAATTGGTAAGTATTGACGACAGAGACTTTTTGTTGTATGTCTAAAACAAGACCTGCACGCTCACACGTGTGTGAGTGTCACAGAATTAATTGAGACGAGCTGTATGATTTTTACTGTGCGCGCGCACTCTCACGAGTCTATGTGCGTAGACACTGCTATCTCGATGATATAAAATAATTGTAAGTATGATATGTTGTGACAGTTACTACTAAAAATAAATAATAAATAATATATATATATATATATATATATATATATATATAATAAAAAAGACATTTTCTTTCATATGTCTTTTAGTGTATGCTAATAGTCTTGATTTTGATTTATTTTAGCTGAACATATAACCGATCTAGGGTTATTTTATGTCCAGAGGTTTGGAGGGAATTGCATTCATTGTAAATTCATATTTACATGTTTTGTACATATATAATATAAAGTATTCCATAAAAATACAATGAATTTGCACACATTTTTCTTCTATAGTTTTCAATTATTCCTATCAAATGGTAATAATTTATACACCATTAGCGATGATTTCTACTATTTTTTTATTTGAGCAATAATCATTGTTTTCATTTAAATTAATAAGTAATTAGATAACCATTAATCAGTACAAAGAAATTTACAGTCTTAAGTATTCCTATCTAATACTAAATAATTTCAACAGATCTATTTTGACCCGTATATGGAACCATAAACCAGTATTAACCAGTTACATAACTCTGGGTCAGAGTTTGAATCTGACAGTAATGGCCCCAATGAAGTGGTTCTCCACACTCACGCCTCAACCAAGATTTCTTCTGCAGCATATAAGACTTTTTTCAACAATTTGAACTTCACTGCTGAGGTCAGGATTAGATTAAACTTGGAAATTAAAATTGGAAATTAAATAACAGTCGTTTGGCTAATGGCAAGCAACTTCACAATGAATTATGTATGACACATAAACAATATACTGAAAGAGTGAAAATCCTATATGACCAAAAATATCCACATGCATTGCATCTAGGAAATTAATATATATATATATATATAAGAACAAGCATGTGAAACACCTGGGCGTTAGAGCATTTGGACAGTCTCCGAAAGGATGAGAAAAAAAATTTCACTCATTCTAAAAGTTGAATCTATCTGCTTGAAGACATACAATTTTAAGCCCGAAGATTCACTGCATATATATTTGCATACATTGCACAAGATGGAACATCTGTTTTAGTTAATAATTTGTAAACAGTTTTATATTAGGGTTGACTTCCATATGCTTTTAAGCTGAGAGTAATTTATCTATTTCCTTGCTTCCCACAATGCATCTGTTTATACGTTTTAAATGCTATTAAAATAGGTAAACCTATATAAAGATTATAAAATCCATGGCTATGTATTGGCTTGTAAAGAATAATTAAAAATATAACTTGGAGAAATATAATAAATAAATATATATATATGTATGTGTGTGTGTGTTCATTACAATGATGTATTTAAGTCAAAAAACTAACAATCTAAAAAATGTGATCATTCTCCAAAAACTAAAAACCTAGAACATGGAGTTAAAATGTTTGCAAATGATAAAATGTTGTTAACTTAAAAGGTTAATGTTTTGTGTGTCATATAATAATTTATATATATATAATATATAATAATATATATATATATATGTTGAGTACATGATATGCTCCTACTTTGTTGATCCGAACAACCAAGTGTTTCCCATGTGATATGGCTATAAACAGGAATTTTGGAAAAGCTTCAAAGAAATTTAGATGCCATCCTTGCACAGCGGCCATGAAAATCTTTGCATCATTTCAATTTTACCAAGTAACTCGGACTTTACCCAACACTTGGAGTAAAAAAGCTAGATGAATACACAAGGATGCTGGAGTGCTTTTCTGAATAAATCCTAAGAAGCAGCTAGAAATGGACACTTAACTTCCATGCTAACCAACCTCCATGGAAGATGAACATGTTGGACACTTCTAGAGAAGCAGGGATTAAACACATAAGGCACCAATTCTTCTGTGTACTCTAGACATGGACACACCGTGTTGGCCTGACCTGTCAAATTACATTCATAGTTCTTTCTGGATACCTGGATGCGATGTGAGGACATATCAAGAGTGATGGCTGATGGGATGATGTCAAGAGAAGATTCAAGGGAATCCATGCCAATCAGAATGTGTGATTAAATAAAGAACACGCAGGTGGAGATGGAGATGGTGTGTGTGTGGTGTGTGTGTGGTCGTGTTTTTGTGCTGCTGCATTAATATCTGTGAGTTCACCCATCATTTATTTTAAGCTAAAGGGTATTTCTCTTTCATCCAACTTCATTTTCTACACTGTATTGTAAATGTCTTCTCCAGGTTCTAGATAAGCAGTCATAATGTCACACACATGATCAGTTAGCGTCAGTAAATATGCAATTTCTCCTCCATGCCTATGCACATACCTTTTTAAATTTCTTACTGTTTCTGAGAGAAAGTTACGCATTCTGACACTAAAATTCCTCACACAATAAATGGTATCTTATATGTCACGAAGACGCAGATTATTCTTCATCTGTAAATCTGATCTTGACCCCCCACCCCCACATTAGACTTTGTTTCTTTTTTTCAAATTTTTATATTATTATTATTAGGAACTGAGAAGGGTGTTGCCTCTGATCCGGCTTGAATAACTGGAAGAATTATTCTTAGGATTGGGTTGACTTAATGAGTGATATTATTTTTCTGTACTCAGCCACAGTTAACCCTTTTTATTCACTAAAATAAGATGCAATACATAAAATGTTTTAAAAAGAAAGTTTTGATTAAATAATTAGTTTGTCATTACAAATTTTTTGGTTAATCTTAGATGAGGACATTTTTTTTAATAGGAAAATTCTACTGAAAAGAAAAAGGCAGAATATTGAAGAAATGCAATTTTATTTTGTATCTATAATTTTCAGCAATGAATGTAAAACTTTATTTTTGGGTTAAACCACAAAAATTGAATCTGCTTGGTGGTATAATGGTTGTTGGTTTAGGGCATGGATATGGCTACAGAGTTCAATCCCTGGGAAGTCTTTGAATGGTATGAATCCACTAATCTCCTTCCAGCTATAGTTTAGGGAATAGATATGGCTTTACAGAAGTTAATTCCTGGGAAAGTCTTTGAATGGTATGAATCCAACTAATCTCCTCCAGCTATAGGTTTAGGGAATGGATATGGCTAACAGAGTTCAAATCCTGGGAAAAGTCTTTAGAATGGTATGAATCCAACTAACTCTCCCTCCAAGCTATAGTAAATAGGACAGACTGATCCCTTAACCTGGTATGCAACGTGGTCTAGAGAAGGAAAACTGAATTAAACCTGTTTAATTCCAGCTTAAAATTGATCTTGTGTCACATCCTACTTGTGTGGAGGGTTGGTAAATTACTTATAGACTAGCTTCTCATTTATTTTTCTTTCTTTCTAAAAACTGG